>CM055758.1:7029609-7242109 GCA_029465975.1 Dallia pectoralis
GATGGAGGACCGTTTGAAGACAGTTCTGTGGACATCAGCCGGGATAAGTTTAGAAACGACTGCCAATTATCATTTCTACTATTTAACTACCCTCGGTGTGAACACACAGCACGGCTCCGGATCGCGGGCAATTTCCAACTGTCTGAACGATTTTCAATTAGTAATAATGACATCATGTGGGTCTGAGGTTTGTATCAGTATTTCCTAGCGCTTAACCGGCGGTTGGAAGTGCATAAACAACGAGACGTCCGCTTTTCACGAGTCACATTGACGTTCTGACAAGTCTCTCCCGGCAATAATTGATGGTCATGTTTATATTGTTTATTCGTACATCTTTCCTTCGGCGGAGGAGCGAACGGTGCGCCCCAAACGCCGGTCCATGTGTAGCGCGCTAGTGTCCAGCCCGGGAGGCTCCGTTCGGATTGCGCTCAAAAACGGGGGAAACGCGAGTCGTTTGGGATGCGGGAATGAGTCGGAATCCCGCAGAGGTGCTGCGGATCACGTGGCCATTTATCCCGGGGTGGGCTGTTGATCCGGGCCAGAGTGTAATGACTGCATCACCAGGTCGATGGTGGGTCCGATGGGTACAGATGAGGTTTTGAGAAAAGGCAAAACCCGATAGCTGACACGAAACACAAACGCCATTAGATTGGTCAGCCAGATCAGAGGGGGCGTGTTGTGTGAGTTCTGGCCCATTAGCTATCATGAGCTCCGCCTTCATAAGGCTGACGCTGTGAAGTTGGCTTTTAATGCGATACCGATGTGAACTTTCTGTTGACGGTTTATTACAATTCCCATAAGCCTTTGCTCGCGTACCGTCTAGGTTTGTACGTCTACGTTAACTCATCCAGTGGGCCCTCTCATCCAGAACCACTTACCGGGGTAAAAATATTTGTATTGTGTAATTTGTTCGTTAACCAGTAGCCACACATGTTGTAGGAACTCCGGTTTTGAACCTTGTAATAAGGTGTTTGCTCATAACATTGGCGCATTGCTCCTTCTGGACGATGTCAGACAATGACTGCATGGACCATTATATGAAGTAATAAAGGCTGTGATTGGAGAGCGTATTCCAATGTGGTCCTAATGGGGTGAATAGGATGTATCACATGACGGCTGATGGATGACAACCTCATATTGCCACCAACTTTTTCAGACATTCTTGTTGCTGTTGAAAGAGAACCCAGTGCACGACTGCACCGTTAAAAGCCATACGATTTACAAACAAACAGGAACAAAAACAAAAAACATTTAGTTACAGGGATTTTATTAGAAAGACACAATCTGGAAAAACATACCAGTTCTCTCTGAACAGATATAACGCCTCCATCACCATACCAGTATACTCTGAACAGATATAACGCCTCCATCACCATACCAGTTCTCTCTGAACAGATATAACGCCTCCATCACCATACCAGTTTACTCTGAACAGATATAACGCCTCCATCACCATACCAGTTTACTCTGAACAGATATAACGCCTCCATCACCATACCAGTTTACTCTGAACAGATATAACGCCTCCATCACCATACCAGTTTACTCTGAACAGATATAACGCCTCCATCACCATACCAGTTTACTCTGAACAGATATAACGCCTCCATCACCATACCAGTTCTCTCTGAACAGATATAACGCCTCCATCACCATACCAGTTTACTCTGAACAGATATAACGCCTCCATCACCATACCAGTTTACTCTGAACAGATATAACGCCTCCATCACGGCACTCGTTCAACTGTAGCCTATAGCTATGGCCAACCAACTGTGATGACGAAGAAAACAAATAACCGAGGCATCATTTAAGAAGTGCTCCCCCTCTAAATGTTGTTCTTCCATAAACATCCGGGTGCCACGGGGGGATAACGGGGCAGCGGAGGCTTTTCCCCCCATCATGCCGAACTAGTTATCTGCCTCCCTTGTTCGGGTTCCTCCGGTAGCGTTTGATGTGGCTAATTGGTGGAGGCAGGCCCAGGGCCGAGATGGTAATTGCAGACGCTCTCTTTGTCTCTCATAATTCCTGGCCTTCAGGGGCCCATTACACGAGCTCCTACTTCTAATTCTGCAGAATTAGAGAATGTGGAAAAAATAAACCTGTCAGCGGCTCGGCGGCCCTGGCTACACGTACAGTATACGGTAACGCGTGTCAGAGGGAGAGGAGGAGGAACGTGGGAGGAAGGGAGAAGGGAAAAGAGTGGGGAAGCAAAGGAGAAAAAGTAGTAAGTCAATATGATTAGTCGTGAGAGAAAAAAGGGTGAATGAGGCAGCGACGAGCGTCAGAAGTTTTCCATTTATTCTTGAGTTTAATTTCTCCTCATATTCCACCTAATCGTATAAACCCATAATGTGTTAACCCATACATTGACCATATCATATCACAAATATCATGACATAGACCGTATCATATCACATATATCATGACATAGACCTTATCATATCACATATATCATGAAATAGATCTTATCATATCACATATATCATGACATAGACCGTATCATATCACATATCATGACATAGACCTTATCATATCACATATACCATGACATTGATCTTATCATATCACATATATCATGACATAGACCTTATCATATCACATATATCATGAAATAGACCTTATCATATCACATATATCATGACATAGACCTTATCATATCACATATATCATGACATAGACCTTATCATATCACATATACCATGACATTGATCTTATCATATCACAAATATCATGACATAGACCGTATCATATCACATATATCATGACATAGACTTTATGTATGATATCACATATATCATGACATAGACCATATCATATCACATATATCATGAAATAGACCTTATCATATCACATATATCATGCCATAGACCTTATTTATCATATCACATATACCATGACATTGATCTTATCATATCACATATATCATGACATAGACCTTATCATATCACATATATCATGACATAGACCTTATCATATCACATATATCATCACATAGACCTTATCATATCACACATATCATGACATAGACCTTATCATATCACATATATCATGACATAGACCTTATCATATCACAAATATCATGATATAGACCTTATCATATCACATATATCATCACATAGACCTTATCATATCACACATATCATGACATAGACCTTATCATATCACATATATCATGACATAGACCTTATCATATCACAAATATTATGATATAGACCTTATCATATCACATATATCATGACATAGACCTTATCATATCACAAATATCATGATATAGACCTTATCATATCACATATATCATCACATAGACCTTATCATATCACACATATCATGACATAGACCTTATCATATCACATATATCATGACATAGACCTTATCATATCACAAATATTATGATATAGACCTTATCATATCACGTATATCATGAAACTTGGACCACGCTCAACCAACATGTCTTTATTAAGAAGAAAAAGCATAAGTATGATTCTATTCACTATTTTGGTCGTACAAGATTGCAAAAGTCTTGTCCAGGTAAACAACTGGACAACATTCGTGAATAGCCTTTAACCTAAAGTATATCCCGGGACACAACAAATCTGTGAAATAATGAGGAGATAAAGTAACACAAGCCAGCAGGCCTCCTCGTCCTTGTCGTTGACGCCGGCGTTCATTGTGACATGTTGTGACATCAAATTAAATGGGAAGCATTCTTGAAACATAACAGGCTTAAACGCAAACATATTTCAATCGTTTCGTCCTATCTAGCCAATTGCAGCTGGTTGACCTTAGCGGTATCCTAACCATCGGAGACTGTGTCATCCCGGAGGATGAGATATTGCTCCATCATTATCTTCAGTCTCAAGGGTAGGTTCTTTCCTTGGGTTCTTTGTTGGCTGCACCAAAGGATCTAAACGACTACATGTATTATGTAACATATACGCACTTTACATAGAGTTTCCTTTTAACAATGTTCTCCTCGCACCCTAAATGGTTTGGAGAAATGTATCCAAGTCTGTTCAATTACTCAGCTTCTCAAAACGATTGAGATCGTGACCTTTCACAAAGATATATAATCCTGCAATGTGAAGTTGCATTCTGAGGTAAATTCTTCTGTATAGTCCTACAGTCAATTAAGATAAATCTAACAAATTATTATGTTCTTACTTCTCGCTTATTCAATAGCCAGCGAAAAACATAATAAATATGCATTTCATTATTTAAATAAATAACAGTTAGCCACTATATAAATTTGATTGGTTAATTCAGAGGGAGATTCCATTCTTGGAATTACATGTCGAAACAAGGAATACTCGAGTGTAAACCTGGTGACGTAATCGGGGGATTTTCAATGAAAAATAAAATACTCATTGTGTGAGATGATGTATTTGCTGATTTTCCCAATTCAGCTACAGATGTACCTTAACTATGCATAAATAACATAAAGCAGAAGGGCAAAGTTATATACCACACAATATTTTCATCTCTCTTCTGTGTACTACTTTTCAAACATTTCCAGGAAATAAATAAATAAAATAGTGTGTTTCTTCATTAATGTTCAAATGTAGAAGTCGCGTCTCAGGATCTGGTTGCCTTCCACCTTAAAACAGGAACCTCCAGCTGTTGGAGGAGATACTATATGTGTTTGTGGAAGCAATATAACCTGTCAAACCGTAGGTGCTTCCCAAGGCAAGACATTCATCTCCAGGAGTGAAATAAGAAAATAGGTATCAGAATCACAAATTCTAAAATAAACATTATCACATGCCCGGGAACAGAACTTGTGATATGTCTTAATTTTGAAAATATTCCCGGTGACTTTCTCCCTGTGTCCACCTGTCTATGTCCTTCCATCCGTCTATAACTGAGGCACTTACTTGGCCAGATATCAAATTGAACAGCTAGTCGCATTGTACTTGTTTACTGACGGTAATGTATTCAAAATGCATATTCATCTGACCCAGCAATTACAGATAGGGGTGTGTATTGACACACACACACACACACACACACACACACACACATTCCCCACTACAGTAAGAGACAATGTGTATGCTGAGTGAACTCTAAGCCAAGCAGACGCCTCAGTTCCCTAAAGTTCCTTGTGTTACAATGTTAATAGACTTATGTTACAGTGTTAATAGACTTGTGTTACAGTGTTAATAGACTTGTGTTACAGTGTTAATAGACTTGTCTTACAGTGTTAATAGACTTGTCTTACAGTGTTAATAGACTTGTGTTACAGTGTTAATAGACTTGTGTTACAGTGTTAATAGACTTGTCTTACAGTGTTAATAGACTTGTGTTACAGTGTTAATAGACTTGTCTTACAGTGTTAATAGACTTGTCTTACCGTGTTAATAGACTTGTCTTACCGTGTTAATAGACTTGTCTTACAGTGTTAATAGACTTGTCTTACAGTGTTAATAGACTTGTGTTACAGTGTTAATAGACTTGTCTTACAGTGTTAATAGACTTGTGTTACAGTGTTAATAGACTTGTCTTACAGTGTTAATAGACTTGTCTTACAGTGTTAATAGACTTGTCTTACCGTGTTAATAGACTTGTCTTACCGTGTTAATAGACTTGTCTTACAGTGTTAATAGACTTGTCTTACAATGTTAATAGACTTGTGTTACAGTGTTAATAGACTTATGTTACAGTGTTAATAGACTTGTGTTACACTGTTAATAGACTTGTCTTACAGTGTTAATAGACTTGTCTTAAAACTCGAAACCCTTATCTCACCAGCTGCCTTCAAACGGCTCCTGTCTGAGCACCTGTCAGATCTCTGTACCTGCTAACGGCCCACAACCCCCTTCTCACTTTGCCATGCCCTATTTGCACCTGTACTGCTGTCATATCTGTGTACACTGTTGAACCACTCTTTGTGCTCAGATAATGCCCAATTGATCTTTCCCATAACCTCATTTCCTTTACTCCCATGCACTCTATCGACCAACCTGCTAGAGACACTTTATTCTGTATACCTGCTAGGCACACTTTAATCCTTTTACATTCCGTGTTAAGATACTCATTGTATTTATTTTTTTATTTTATTTTTATATTTATTTATCACTGTATCTATGCTGCTCAACTGTACTTCATATACCTCATCCTGTTTAATCTTGAAGCTGTATTCCTTACTCTGTCCCACTGCTATTTGCACTCCTGTGTTTGTGTATTCTGTGTAACTATATGTTGTCCTGCACATTTTTTCCTTATCTTGGCCAGGTCGCCGTTGTAAATGAGAGTTTATTCTCAATCGGCCTACCTGGTTAAAGAAAGTTTAAATAAAAAAATAAAAAAAGTCTTACAGTGTTAATAGACTTGTCTTACAGTGTTAATAGACTTGTGTTACAGTGTTAATAGACTTGTGTTACAGTGTTAATAGACTTGTGTTAGAGTGTTAATAGACTTGTGTTACAGTGTTAATAGACTTGTGTTACAGTGTTAATAGACTTGTGTTAGAGTGTTAATAGACTTGTGTTACAGTGTTAATAGACTTGTGTTACAGTGTTAATAGACTTGTGTTACAGTGTTAATAGACTTGTCTTACCTTGTTAATAGACTTGTCTTAGAATGTTAATAGACTTGTCTTACAGTGTTAATAGACTTGTCTTACCGTGTTAATAGACTTGTGTTACAGTGTTAATAGACTTGTCTTAATGTTAATAGACTTGTCTTACAGTGTTAATAGACTTGTCTTAGTGTTAATAGACTTATGTTACAGTGTTAATAGACTTGTCTTACAATGTTACAGTGTTAATAGACTTATGTTACAGTGTTAATAGACTTGTGTTACAGTGTCAATCCTGTCTGAGACTTGTCTTACCCCACAACCCCTTCTCACTTTGCCATGTTAATATCTGACTTGTCTTAGATAATGCAGTGTTAATAGACTTGTCTTATACCTGTGTTAATACATTCCGAAGATACTTGTATTTATTTTTTTATTTTATTTTTATATTTATTTATCTTATCTATGCTGTGTTAATAGAATCTTGTCTTACTCTGTCCCACTGCTATTTGCACTCCTGTGTTTGTGTATTCTGTGTAACTATATGTTGTCCTGCACATTTTTCCTTATCTTGGCCAGGTCGCCGTTGTAAATGAGAGTTTATTCTCAATCGGCCTACCTGGTTAAAGAAAGTTTAAATAAAAAAAAAAAAAGTCTTACAGTGTTAATAGACTTGTCTTAGTGTTAATAGACTTGTCTTACAATGTTAATAGACTTGTGTTACAGTGTTAATAGACTTATGTTACAGTGTTAATAGACTTGTGTTACAGTGTTAATAGACTTGTCTTACAGTGTTAATAGACTTGTCTTACAGTGTTAATAGACTTGTCTTACAATGTTAATAGACTTGTGTTACAGTGTTAATAGACTTATGTTACAGTGTTAATAGACTTGTGTTACAGTGTCAATAGACTTGTCTTACCGTGTTAATAGACTTGTCTTACAGTGTTAATAGACTTGTGTTAGAGTGTTAATAGACTTGTCTTACAGTGTTAATAGACTTGTCTTACAATGTTAATAGACTTGTGTTACAGTGTTAATAGACTTATGTTACAGTGTTAATAGACTTGTGTTACAGTGTCAATAGACTTGTCTTACCGTGTTAATAGACTTGTCTTACCGTGTTAATAGACTTGTCTTACCGTGTTAATAGACTTGTCTTACAGTGTTAATAGACTTGTCTTACAATGTTAATAGACTTGTGTTACAGTGTTAATAGACTTGTTTTAGAGTGTTAATAGACTTGTGTTACAGTGTTAATAGACATGTCAACGGAAATCCTCCCCCAGTGTCGCCGCGGCGATAGAGAACCCAGAATTGTGCCTGCATCCCTGTGTTCTGCGAGTGCTTGTGAACACTCTGTGACGCGCACAAATCCAGGGCACCGTTCCACAAATCAGCGCGGGCAGAGTGGTGACAAGTCATTTACCCTCAAACTGTTTTTCCAAACAATAGGAGCAGGCGGCCGTGTGTCATTAGTCTGGAGGTCGTGGGGGGCACTGTCTAATGAGCTGGACTCAACTGACTTACAGGTAGGCTGCAGGTGTATTGACACACACACACACACACACACGTCATCATCATCATCAAAGCTGGGACAGACCAAGCAGGCTGTCTAATTAGCAGAACATTATATGGAGTACGTCCCAGATTAGCTTCATAACGTTATAGCGCACTATATTTCAAAGGGGTCCCGTAGGGACCTAACGCAGTGCCCTATGTAGGGAGTAATGTGCGGTTTGGACCACGGGACATAATCGCTAACGTGTAGCTGCTCTGTCACGGAGGAATCCTCCTCCTTGCTTAAGTCTCGTAAACGCTCAAGCGAAACGGTAATGGTGTGATCGTCTTTGGGTCATTTCGAGGAGACAGAGCGAGGCCCATTATAATTCGAATGAACAAAATGATTTTATGCGTTTTTATAGCCGCATTTATCCTAACAATAATGGTATCCGGGTTCCTCTCCGGTGATCCCCTCCTTCTGTGGTCTAAGATCAGTTTCTTTACCGCCAAGTCGAGGAAGCCTCTTTACAGAAGTAAAGGTCGTGTGCTTGCCAGTCTTGCAGTATTTATGATTGCAATATAAGTAGCAACAGTTAGAACGGAAGGGATGGTTTTAATTTTTCTGAGCCCCGACTTTGCGACCAGAGCCTGGACTGTTCAATCAAATGCGTTCTTTAAATACATTTTATGAAACCCTTTTTACAACGACAGTCGTCACAAAGTGCTTTTACAAACACCCACGCAGAAACCCGACAGAGCACGCATCAACAAGTTGATGCACAGCGGCTAGGAAATAGTCCCTGATGGGTCGAATTCAGGTAGAAACCTGGAGAGGAACTAGGCTCTGGGCGGAAGCCAGTCTGAGAGGTGGCCAGCACTCCTCTTATCTTTGCGTCTTTGTATCTGTGTGCTATGATTTTATGGTAGGTTCAAACATTTTTGTGACAGTGATTTTTTTTAAACAATGCATGGCAATATGGTGCAAGTGTGAAATAAGCAAAATGTCCACAGCAGGTTTTAAATGTATCTTTATACGGTAGTTAGCAAACTGGTACCAGTTTGTATAGTGCTCTATAGCCAACTCGTGTAACAACGACCATAATGTAGGAGTTGGAAAGACAGTACAAACAGGTCAAAGGCCAGACTGGAGAAACAATGTAAATGAAGGTTCACCACAAGAAAATTCAGTTAGAATTACAAAAACAGCAAAAGTCATTTCGAAATCTAAATGAAAGACGGACGCTGTACAACCAGAAGTGACCTTGATGCAAATCCAGTTGGCGTTGTGTTCTACGCATAATCACTTTTATCGTTGTGGTTGCAGGCGATCTTCTGAATTAAAAAACACGACCTCACCTACAGCATCGCAGTGGGTTGTCTGATATTTGTCTTGCTGACTATAATTGCCCTCTTGTTATTTCTCCATTAAATTCTTCAAATCTCTAAATTGTTGGTGCGTACATGTGTGTGTGTGTGTGTGTGTGTGTGTGTGTGTGTGTGTGTGTAGCAGATTGTAAGCATGCGTGTGTGTGTGTGTGACTGTGTGTGTGACTGTGTGTGACTGTGTGTGTGTGTGTAGCAGATTGTAAGCATGCGTGTGTGTGTGTGTGTGTGTGTGTGTGAGGCGGGTCGGTGGCAGGATGGAAGAACCGTAATCTCTGAAACAGCAGAGTGCTTGACATAAACAAACATGCCGGTAGAATTTCAAAGAGACGGCCTCTGTTCTCTGCATCTCTCTAGACTCCTCTTATGTGTAAGATTAGAACAGAATAGAACTGGAGGAATTAGAGAGAGACAGTGAGAGAGCGAGAGAGGGGGACAGAGGAGAGAGAGGGAGAGAGGAGAGAGGGAGAGAAAGAGAGAGAGAGAGAGGGGGACAGAGAGAGGAGAGAGAGAGAGAGAGAGAGAGAGAGAGAGAGAGAGGGAGATGGGGAGAGGGAGAGAGAGAGAGGGACAGACAGGGAGAGAGAGGGGAGAGGGGAGAGAGAGTGAGAGATATGGAAGAGGGGGAGACCGGGAGAGAGAGGGGAGGGAGAGAGAGGAGTGGGGAGAGGGGGAGACAGGGAGAGAGGGGGAGTGAGACGGATAGAGAGAGATAGATGGGGGGGAGAGTGACAGAGAGAGAGAGAGCGTTTGCATTCCTGCCTCATGCCCACACCCACAACCCAGGAGAACGCTCTTTCATGTGTGCACCACAGAGGATCGTTTGTGGTTTCCTTTATTGGAATGCATTTTCAGTTGCCTGCAGATCGGTACCCACCCAGTGTGAGCCCACGTACAGGCCCAGCCGGCCGTGTGTTGGGTAACGGACGGGGGATTTTCCTTTTGCTTTACCGATAAACTCATTGCATAGCGTTATCTTGTCGGCGCCTGTTCTGGTGGAACATGTGTTGAATTGTTATGCCCATAACATTCTGCTGAGGTAATTATATGTGCCTTGTTTTTTTTCTGTAATTCTGCGTACCTCGGTTCTCCTGCTTCAGGCCCATGCAGTCTTCATTCCTTTATATCCCCGGCTGCCATGCGTCACATTTTAACGTGCAATTGAAACGTTCCATAGGCCGCGCGTGGCCGGTAGTTCGTTCGGCGCGGGACGGAACGGAGAACGTTTATAATAAGAACGAGAACATCGCGAAACGGAAACGAACACACAAAAACAGAACGGGCATACAGATGACGTGGGAACCAAACACACGCCGACAAGATATGCCAGGAAACGGGAAACTAAAAGAGGGACGTGACTAGGAACACAGGTGGGGACAATTATCACAAACAGGTGTCCCTGCGCCAAATGAAGGGGAGCGGGCGTCGGCTGTGAAATGGTCGCTCGGTTATTTTCTGCTGTTGAAAATGAGAAGATCTTTTCAGTCGTACTTATCCGGTTAAATCAGTTAAATATTCGTCCCTCTTAATAAGCTGATGCACGTTCATTCATCTATACACAGCACCTAGCACTAGGTTGAACTCCCACTCCTTTATACACAGCACCTAGCACTAGGTTGGACTCCCACTCCTTTATACACAGCACCTAGCACTAGGTTGGACTCCCACTTTATACACAGCACCTAGCACTAGGTTGGACTCCCACACCTTTATACACAGCACCTAGCACTAGGTTGGACTCCCACTTTATACACAGCACCTAGCACTAGGTTGAACTCCCACTCCTTTATACACAGCACCTAGCACTAGGTTGAACTCCCACTCCTTTATACACAGCACCTAGCACTAGGTTGAACTCCCACTCCTTTATACACAGCACCTAGCACTAGGTTGGACTCCCACGTTATACACAGCACCTAGCACTAGGTTGGACTCCCACACCTTTATACACAGCACCTAGCACTAGGTTGGACTCCCACTTTATGCACAGCACCTAGCACTAGGTTGAACTCCCACTCCTTTATACACAGCACCTAGCACTAGGTTGGACTCCCACTCCTTTATACACAGCACCTAGCACTAGGTTGGACTCCCACTTTATACACAGCACCTAGCACTAGGTTGGACTCCCACACCTTTATACACAGCACCTAGCACTAGGTTGGACTCCCACTTTATACACAGCACCTAGCACTAGGTTGAACTCCCACTCCTTTATACACAGCACCTAGCACTAGGTTGAACTCCCACTCCTTTATACACAGCACCTAGCACTAGGTTGAACTCCCACTCCTTTATACACAGCACCTAGCACTAGGTTGGACTCCCACTTTATACACAGCACCTAGCACTAGGTTGGACTCCCACACCTTTATACACAGCACCTAGCACTAGGTTGGACTCCCACTTTATACACAGCACCTAGCACTAGGTTGAACTCCCACTCCTTTATACACAGCACCTAGCACTAGGTTGGACTCCCACTCCTTTATACACAGCACCTAGCACTAGATTGGACTCCCACTTTATACACAGCACCTAGCACTAGGTTGGACTCCCACTCCTTTATACACAGCACCTAGCACTAGGTTAGTCTCCCCCACCTTTATACACAGCACCTAGCACTAGGTTGAACTCCCACTCCTTTATACACAGCACGTAGCACTAGGTTGGACTCCCACTTTATACACAGCACCTAGCACTAGGTTGGACTCCCACTCCTTTATACACAGCACCTAGCACTAGGTTGAACTCCCACTCCTTTATACACAGCGCCTAGCACTAGGTTGGACTCCCACTTCTTTATACACAGCACCTAGCACTAGGTTGGACTCCCACTCCTTTATACACAGCACCTAGCACTAGGTTGGACTCCCACTCCTTTATACACAGCACCTAGCACTAGGTTGGATTTCAGCAGAGACACTAAGGCCCAATCCGAATACTCCCCCTTACCCCTTCCCCTTAGCCCTTCCCCTTAGTTTTGCGCGTTCGCGCGACACCAAGTGCTGTCCGAATACTCATTTTGATCAAGACGAAGGGGTAAGACGAAGGGCTGTATACCCCTTGAAACCAAGATTTTCCGAGAGCTCACTTGAAACCAAGGGGTACCCAGAACACATTGCGAGACGTCAACCATGGCTGCTAGATCAGCAAAAGCGACCCATAAATGTAGTATTTTCGGATTAAATAGCGAATTTAAAAATTACGACACAATTGTTTTGTGATCTACTCAGTCCCGTACATATATATTTTTAACCATTTTAATAATTGAAGTTTTTTTTTAAATCGCTACTTTTTGACTTTTCAACGCCAAAGATACATTGCTAATTTGTCCCGTATTTCTCTGACTAGCCTTTACTCAATGCATGTTTGTCTACAGTTAACTCTTTTAGCAGATAATTCATATCAGTGCATAACATAACCTGTTGCGTTTGGAATAGCGATTAAAGTGCTTTACATACCGTCCCGAATCACACAGGGTTATGTTATGCACTGATATGAATTATCTGCTAAAAGAGTTAACTGTAGACAAACATGCATTGAGTAAAGGCTAGTCAGAGAAATACGGGACAAATTAGCAATGTATCTTTGGCGTTGAAAAGTCAAAAAGTAGCGATTTAAAAAAAAACTTCAATTATTAAAATGGTTAAAAATATAGGAAACCCGGCAAATAATTCGCTTTCGGGCAGAAAATTAACAGAAGTTTCATCCTGTACAACCATAGACTGTATAAAGATTAGGTGTACAACATAATTTGGATATCATACAGGACACTGGTGAGCACATTTAATTTAAATAGTACTGTTATTTAACAATTGTATATGTTTTACAATGTTGTTCAATAAATACATGTTTTTGATTAAGGGTTTCTGTACATCGATCAATAACATTCAAAACTGTGATCACTGAAACAGATATACAAAACACCATGCAGTGTGGATGAAAATATTTATTGAAAACAGCCTTCAGTAGTAAGCAAGCAGGTTTATTTATATAGCACGTGTGCTTTACAAAAACATTAAAAACAATAGTACACAGAAGAACATCTGCATCCACATGCACCGCCACCAAACATATAACTACTACATACATCGAACCATATGCGCAGTATAGACGTGTTGGGGTTTATGGCACAGTATCTTGTTGGACCACCAGTCTGGAAAATAAAACAATTTTACACCATTAATGGCTGAGTTGGGAAAAATGTTTGCTACCTTGTTGGTTAGTTCCGTGAACTTTAAATACAATACGATAATGTTGTTTGCAACCAATCGATACATACCATAAGTTAAACTACCAGCATTCGTAGGCGTCGTAGACCTCTTCTCGCTTGATTTCTGCGATTTGTTGCAGACAATCGCAAAAACATAACTACTAAAATCCACGCAATCGACATACACACTTTTCCAGACTCTTTTTGCATCTCGGAAGTTTGAGATCAACATTTGTGTCGCCTCTGGTTACGTAGCAGCCAGCTAGCGACGATGTATGATGACGTAGCCAAAACCGAGTGGTGTCCCAATTCGTAGGGGAACGTAGCCCTTACCACTCGGTTTCGAGGGCCAAGGGGAAGGGGTAAATTAAGGGGTAAGGCTAAGGGGAAGGGGTAAGTGGGAGTATTCGGATTGGGCCTAACATGTCGGAGACATCGAAACGCTCCTCCCGAAGCCACTCTGTCGTTCTCTTGGCCTCTTTGGATTGTTGTCACGTTAAGAAATGAACCGTCTATCCAGTCTCAGGTCCTGTCTGCTCTGTGGCAGGTTTTCTTCAAGGACCTATAAAAAACTCTGAATCTCCGTGAGTGAATCATTGGGGTTCTCGGTCCCCCCCCCCCTACTTGCTTATTTTGGCCTGCAAGCTCTTGGAAGTTTTGGTTCCAAACTTTTTTCGATTCACAACGATGAACCCCTGTGCTCCCGAGAAATGTCAATGCTATTCTTTATAACTTTCCCCAGTAAGCCTCGATTTTTTCAAGGGTTTTCAAGAGTTCCTTCGACTTCGTGGCTTGTTTTTTTCCTCTGACATGCACTGAGGGGGATCTTATATAGACAGGTGTGTGCCTTAGTCATGTCATATCAATTGAAATTGCCACAGGTGGACTCCAATTTAGTTAAATCCAATTTTCACTGTCATGGCAACGTCTCTGAATAACTATGCACATGTAATATTTCCTTTTTCCCTTTAAATAAATTGTCACAAATACTATAGCCTGGTCGAAATTGCAACTGAGAAGATAGTATCAAAAGCACACGTTACAAACCTCCCCTTTTTCACATTGGAAAAGTGATGTAAAGCAGATATCCGATGACTGGTTCCCGTTTTATCAATCAATAGAGTTTAAAACATTTGATTATGTTGTGTGTCACATTTTCTTCAGAATTGCACCAAAACTGCAGGAAATTAATGAAAAAAATAAAAACAACTGTCATTTTGTTTCTGGGGTTTCGTCCTGGACAGTGACCTTACTCGGTTCTGGTCCGCATTCTACCGGTTGGGCTTTGGTGTGGATGTTCTGTCTTTATCTCTGTGCAAATGTGTGTGTGTGTGTGTGTGTGTGTGTGTGCCCGCATTCCTTTGTGTGTCCGCGTTGATGTGTCAGTGTGTACGGGTGAGTGGTGCTCTAACTGAATTAGTCCTGAGAGGAGACACACCTCAGATACGACACATTACGTGTTACCTCAGCACGTGTTTATAAACAGATAAGAGATTGGACTCAGCTTTTCTTTTTCATATGTTTATGGTTCCATAAACCGTTTAGGCACCTGACAAATATCAGATGAGATTACCGGGCTTCTCCGGGCTTGATTACTAGCTGACACGCTGAGCTCGTCGGAACTCAAAGGCGTGGAGGGCAATAACGATTTGCTCATTAAATCAATTCTCCACTTGTCCTTTACAGCAGCCTTGATTTAAAAAAGTTATATCTCAGGATATTTAGCAGGTGTTGATAATGAAATAAACATTGTTTGGATATGCCAACGCACACGTGTACAGACTGCACAGTCTACCGTGTTTAATGTGCTTAACTAGATGTTTAAGCACACGAGAGTGCTTTTTTGTATATGTGCATGTGTGTGTGTTTGGGGGTGTGTGTGTGTGTGTGCGTTTCTGTGTGTGTGTGTGTGCATGACATGTCTGCGTTTCTGTGTGTGCGTGTGCATGTGTGCATTTGTGTGTGTGTGTGTGTGTGTGTGTGTGTGCGTGCGCATGTGCATGTGTGTGTACCTGTGCCTGGTCCTATGTACGTATGTGTGAGCGCTTGTGTCTCATCATTCTCTCTCACAGACCTTGAACACTGACCCAATGTCCTGCTGGCTGTGAATCGGCCGTTTCTCCAGGCCGTGACAGCTGGAGGGGGGCAGGGTGAAGCAGGAGGCCCAGGGCATTGTCAGTCTGCTAGGCAGACAGCTGAGCTGGACCCTGGACTCTGGGCCTGCACCCTCCAACACTGGAGCCCTGTGAGGTGTCACACATGGGCATTAAAGGCCAGTCCCTCTCATCCCTTCTGCTTTTGCTAGCTCCTGCCCCCAGCCCCCCCCACCCCCGCCGTCTCTCCTTCTGAAGGGGATTCGGTTTGTCACACATTTACACCTCTTGTTTGTTTTCGTTTTTCCTGCTCTCTCTCTCTCTCTTTCTCTCTATCTCTCTCTCTCTCTCTCCCTCTCTCTCTCTCTCTCTCTATCTCTCTCTCTCTCTCTCTCTCTTTCCCTCTCCTTTCTCTCTTCTTTATGCTGGAATGTCAGCAGGTCATAAACTTCAGCGGCACGATGAACTAGCTGTAAATACCTCGGCAGGTTCTCCAGCATCAGCCAGCGCGTCCGAGCCAGCGCGTATAATTCATCGCCCCGCCGACGCTCGCGAAACAAAAAGCATCCGACGAGAAACGCATTTCTTATCTTAATAAGAATCTGCGCTGAGTCGCTGTGCCGATTTTAAATAGGAATCGATTCAGTGGGAACGGGCCCGAATTGAACGGTGACTCTCACAGACCCCGGAAGTAATGTTCACAATCCCTCAGTCAGTTGGGCCGCACTGCGCCCTGCCTGTGGTACAATCAAACCCACGCTATCAATCCTGAGGCCTTGTAGCTGTACAGCACATGCCCAGCGTTACAGTCCCAACCGGCGCGTCTAAAACGTGGACACGAGTGCCAGCTAGGCGCATTCACGTGACGAGCTCGTGTTTTTCACCTGCGCTGCATCACAGGTTAAGTTTGGAATGCGAGTCAAGTTTCTCCGGAGCTACGGGGCGGAGGTAGCCTCTGAACGTTTACTGGCAAGAATGTTGACAATGTGTGTATGTGTGTTATTTATGTAAGGAAATCAGGTTGAGGGAAGTGATCCTGGACATGGTTGAACGCGTGCAAGGAAGCATTACGCCAGTCAGTACGCGGTCAAAGAATGCTTTAAGCTAACTCCAAGCCGTAGCTAGCCGGTAGAAAAAGATTGCTGGAGCTTTCAAAACTGTACACAAGTAGCTCCGGATATGAGCTTCTGCCGAAAGACCTATTGTGTAAAAGAGTAGGAGTATATGATTATCTAGCAGTGAGCGCGTTTTCGGTTTAGACAGGCCAGGGCTACTGCATTGTCTACGGAAATGATAAGGCTACGCTAGCAAGATGTGAAATCAGTGAAACGGTACTCTGGCTGGTTCGTGAGCGTTCCCCTAAAAGTGTTTCTTGTTAAATTTCCTGGCACCTCCTCCCCCATAAAACATAGTAACAACCTGGCTTTCTTTTTTACAAACACTTTTTCTTACTTGCACTGGCTTTGCTGATTGCTTAGCTGAAAGCACCAACTGTAACTCACACTGGAAACTGGTATCTGCTACTGAAATGTAAACGCCAAGACTTGGACCAAAGTAAAAGTATTTCATTTGTCAAGTGCACCCCAATACCTAATAATTTTTTATCTCGACTGAAAAAACAAATACCTTCACAATTAGCTTAAATTGCTTACTGGGATAACTGTCAATTGATAAAGTATTGCAGAAATCAATTAATTGGAGGCTATTAGCATAATTTGCATGTCATGTCCAAAAACATTCTAAGAACACATTGTAACAAAGCTCAACACAGGCCCTTCTATTTCATGATGAAGGAACATTAAACATTATGATATTCTAACCATGAATTTAATCACATTTGATTAATGAACGACACAAAAACCTGTTTTATACGGTATATACCAATGCTTACACATCAGGTGAGTTGTTACCTAAGATTTGTCGATTGTCAGAGCTCCATCCGAACCGCAGACGTCAAGAAAGCACTCATTATGCCAGCTAAATGTCTATTGTTGAATATTTATGAGGTGTGACCTTTAATTCAACAACTATGACCTTAGGCCTTTTTTCACAGCTGGGCCATTAGAACTAGAGCTCCAATGTACACACACACACACACACACACACACACACGAGCGCACACACACGCACACGTTTTATTGGGATGCTCATACCCTGTTGGCAGTGCTAATGCTCTCTGCACAATCACTGGAATATTGACAGTGCATTCACATAATTCGCACTGTATTAACATAAATGAATATGCTACATATTATGAATGTAGCAGATTTCACATTTGCTAACCCAGTGAAACGATTTTCAAGTGTGTTTTATATTTTTATAAAGGAGATGTGTCGGCGTATGTAAAAGAGAGAAATTGAGAACCATTGTGAAGTGTTGTGCCTTACTTCCAGGTACTCGGGTGGTTCGTCTTTTTCATCTATCTGTGATGAAAAGTGTCAGCAGATGTCATACCATCTCCTAATCCTGTTAACAGACAGCGACCAACAATAAGACAGACACAGACAGACACAGACAGACGCAGACAGACGCAGACAGACGCAGACAGACGCAGACAGACGCAGACAGACGCAGACACTCTCTCTCTCTCCCTCTCTCTCTCTCTCTCTATCTCTCTTCCTCTCTCTCTCTCTCTCTCTCCCTCTCTCTACCTCCCTCCCTCTCTCTCTCCCTCTCTCTCTCTCTCTCCCTCTCTCTCTCTCCCTCCCTCTCTCTCTCTCTCTCTCTCTATCTCTCTCTCTCTCTCTCTCTCTCTCTCTCTCTCTCTCCTCTCCCTCTCTCTCTCTCTCTCTCTCTCCCTCCCTCTCTCTCCTCTCTCTCTCTCTCTCTCTCTCTCCCCTCTCCCTCTCTCTCTCTCCCTCCCTCTCTCTCTCTCTCTCCCCCTCTCTCCCCCTCTCTCTTTCTCTCCCCCACTATTCAATAGGGACCTCAATAAAACACGTCTTCTGCTTTCGATGTTGCCCGTTATTTGTTAACGGGTTGCGTTTTAACGTACCTTTCCGGTGGCCTTTATCTCGATGGGCGTGCATCTCCCATCCTCACGGGCGCACGTAGTGTACCGCTTATATGTTTCGGCACAAGTCCCTGGAATGGTCCATTTAAGACCGTGATGTCACCACCCAGAACCGCATGACAACTGCGCTACACGTGACACGATCTTCCTCTGTCTGACTTGTGATTGATTCTCACATTATAACGGGTTATTTGTGAATAGGCAGGTGTGAACAGGTACGTGCATCGCCTAACCGGACAGGTAAGATCACCTTATTATCTAATTATCTGTTATATCCCTGTGGCAGTCTTGGATGATATTCAAATGAAGTAGCTATAGCTACACACACAAGGGCGGCGGAGTGTACAACTTTACAATTGCTTTTCTGTTGCACCACAAGGCAGAGAACCCACTGCGACCAGGGTAGAAGCCAGGTGTTCGAACACTGATAGAACACATTCTGTGCCTTTGTCTATCCAACTGCTCTGTAAGCTGGAGATGCAAACGATCGCTTTGAGGGACGGGAGGAAAAAGGTTTCATATTTTCATCCGACGCCAGACATGCAAATGTCAAAGCAAAGCAGGAGGCAGACTTTATTAAATGAACGGATCGGCATTAAAATGTCTTTATTATCAGGACTTATCATTTCCTCGAGTTCAAACGTCTGGTGATTGGGTTTTTGTACTCGGACGTTGCCGTGAAAAACCGCATGAATGCGTTATTACTCTAGCTGCTTGCTTTGACAGAAAATCACATCTATTATATATTTTCCATTAACAATGGATCATATTGTGTTGTCATGTTGCGTAGTTGAGTAAACAGTAAACAGCAAACCGCTTTGCTGTGCAAACAAATAGCTTTGACATGGAGTGCTAACCATGTCTGTTTTTTTCCCGTCCTGTTGCTACCACATGTAGCATTTTACGTACATCCTTCCCAGGGGTTCAGATGTCTGGAGGGCCGTGTTGGTTCCTGAGGGTCTGTTGGGGGTAATTACACGTCTTAAGCCTCCTCATACCGAACAACCCCCTCATTGTCCTTAACAGGGTAGAGGGGTGGGGCCTGGTGGGTTCTGGTCCTAAAGAGAGGTGGGGGCTGGTGGGTTCTGGTCCACAAGAGGGGTGGGGCCTGGTGGGTTCTGGTCCTAAAGAGAGGTGGGGGCTGGTGGGTTCTGGTCCACAAGAGGGGTGGGGCCTGGTGGGTTCTGGTCCTAAAGAGAGGTGGGGGCTGGTGGGTTCTGGTCCACAAGAGGGGTGGGGCCTGGTGGGTTCTGATCCTAAAGAGAGGTGGGTTCTGGTGGGTTCTGCTCCACAAGAGAAGTGGGGGCCTGTGGGTTCTGGTCCACAAGAGAGGTGGGGTCTGGTGGGTTCTGGTCCACAAAAGAGAGGTGGGGGCTGGTGGGTTCTGGTCCACACACACACACGCACACTCACACAATGTTTTTTACATTAATTCAGATTTCCGGCGAGGCACTTGAGACAGACCACTGTTAAATCTCTGTCAATACCTAGTGAGGAGTGTCCTGGTCACTAAGTGTGTCTGTACTGAGCAGTGTGTGTGTGTGTGTGTGTGTGTGTGTGTGTGTGTGTGTGTGTGTGTGTCTCCAATCTGCATTCCATGTACTGTACCTGTGTGTCTAATCACCATTCTGATCTCATTAGGCACTATTCTCATTGTGTACGTTAACAGCACTTTAGCCACAGGCCACATCCCTGTCTACATAAAAACAATAAACAACACAAAGCAATTTCAATCACCGTCTATTTGTTAGGAAAAAACATCTAAATATGCCTTACTTTGGAGAGATTTGACTCGCAACAACCACCCATGACGTTCTTGCATAAAGTCCTACATTGTCAGCAAACAAAACAAATAAAAAACATATTCAGAAATCCCCCGGATTCAAAGGCTCTTAGAACATTTAGGGTTCTTTATAAGATTCACAAGTTTGTCACACCGTCACTCAGCTCACATAGAGAATAATATCAAAGTGTGAGGGGTTATGATGTTCAGGGGTTATGATGTTCAGGGGTTATGATGTTCAGGGGTTATGATTAGGGGTTATGATGTTCAGGGGTTATGATGTTCAGGGGTTATGATGTTCAGGGGTTATGATGTTCAGGGGTTATGATGTTCAGGGGTTATGATGTTCAGGGGTTATGATTAGGGGTTATGATGTTCAGGGGTTATGATGTTCAGGGGTTATGATGTTCAGGGGTTATGATGTTCAGGGGTTATGATGTTCAGGGGTTATGATTAGGGGTTATGATGTTCAGGGGTTATGATGTTCAGGGGTTATGATGTTCAGGGGTTATGATGTTCAGGGGTTATGATTAGGGGTTATGATGTTCAGGGGTTATGATGTTCAGGGGTTATGATGTTCAGGGGTTATGATGTTCAGGGGTTATGATGTTCAGGGGTTATGATTAGGGGTTATGATGTTCAGGGGTTATGATGTTCAGGGGTTATGATGTTCAGGGGTTATGATGTTCAGGGGTTATGATGTGTGTGTAATGTTGTCATCACAATCATCATGTATCCAGTGTAAGGAGGATTATCACAGATAACTTGGACACGCCTCTGACTCTGAGCCTCTGGGAGCTGAGCTCAGGACACAGTGGAGTGTGGATACAGTATTCAGGGGAGTGGGGAGAGGACCACCAGGAGATACCAAAGAGACAGTGGAGGAGAAAGTGTAACAATGCTAAACTCTAATATATGCTAGGCGAGATTTCAAAATGTGCAATGACATCATTATGGAGATTAGGGTGAGTGGGAGAGAGGGAGAGTGAGGGAGAGGGAAGGAGAGACTGAGGGAAGGAGAGACGGAGAGAGGTTGGTGGAGAGGGAGAGAGAGAGGAAGAGTGGGGGAGAGGGAGAGAGGGAGGGAGAGAGAGAGGGGGAGAGGGAGAGATGAAGGGAGAGAGAGTGGGGGAGAGGGAGGGAGGGATGACGGGAGGGTCGGAGGGAGAGGGGTGAGAGGGGGAGTGGGGGAGTTAAAGTAGGGGAGAGGGGGCAAGGGAGGATCGGGATAATAAGGGTGACTAAAGTTACATTGTAGAGAGTGTGATGGCAGAATGATGGGAGGGAAGGGAGTGAGAGGTGAAAGGAACAGGGGTCTTTAGTGTTCAATACCCCCCTCCTCTGGACAGGTGGCCCTTACAATAAGACCTGCTGAGTGAAGTACTTGTGCCAGATAAATAGACCTGATAAAGCTGTATTCAGAGAGAGACAGAAAAAAGAGAGAGAGAGAGAGAGGGAGAGAGAGAGAGAGAGAGAGAGAGAGAGAGAGAGAGAGAGGGAGAGAGAGAGGGAGGAATGAGAAAGTGAAAAAATAAAGTGAAAAACGAACAAAGAGAGACAGAAAAAAGAGAGAGAGAGAGAGAGGGAGAGAGAGAGAGAGGGACGGGACAATAAAGAGTAGAGAAACAGGAGGAGTTGATGGTGGACCCGGCTGGCGCTCTGCCCGTGAGATGTCATCAGCCTCTAGATTAGTGCTGATACATCACTGTGCTCCATTAAAATATTACACACATTGATTGGTGCTGACGGGAGGAAGAACTTGACCCTGAGACTGGGAAGGGGGCGGGATTATCTGGCCACACGCCTGACATGGGTTCGACCATTGTTTGGAATCTCTAATGGTTTGTATTAGCCTGTTAGGAGGATATTAGCATCATGCAGCACATGACAACTGTATCTTGTTGATTCCATTAGGACTGCCGTTCTAAATCAAACAGAAGTATTTCGCATGGCTTCGATTAACAGTAGCAGCTACTGGTAACATCCTCTAATTCACAACACAGAAACTTCTGAACAAAGAACCGATCATATAAAAATACTCACGATCAACTATAGTCATCCATTCATCCTATGAGATAACGACCAAAAACGTGATACCGGCAGCATGGCTTGGAGAGACCGGTGGATTTTCAAATCTCTTCATTTGTCAGAAGTACTACGTACGTTATTTTGTTCTGCATGAAACCTGATGATATCCTCAACATTGTGTTCACGGAACAGATAACACGAAATGTGAAAACGAAAATAAACTCTTTCATGAAGGACCTCTATAAAATATAGTTACATTTGGTGAACAGTTGACGGCTAGCTGAAAAATCTGTGCAGATATCTGAGTGAAAACCGTTTCGCACCTCAGAACCACATACAAACTACGCCTGGCATGGCCAGTTATTGTCTCAGTACATATTTAACAGGTCATGTAAGGTTAAGAGTTGTCACATGTTAGTCACCAATGTCTAACGTCACGCTCGCTAACGGTTCAATGAGCAACAAGCTTCTGAGATACCAGGACCGGGACAATTGTGTTCCACACATCCGTGTCACCTGAGAGATTTCATATCTTCTCCCGGGTAGAACAAACTGCAACCTCCCGGCTTTTAATATGCGTGTAACATGTTTTGACCCAACAGGAGTTGTCACTACGATCATGATATACAGACATATAGTTAAGCAAAACATTGTCTAAATGAAGGAACATTAAATTGGTTCAGATCCCGGGTCAACTTGGCCCTCTAGCATAAAGACTGTCAACCAAACACAAGGGATAACATTTAATTTCTACACATGGAATGTGTTTTTGGTGGCGCTAAAAGGCCATAATTCCCTATTCATTTAGAAACACTAGACAGCGGTATATATTTCATAAGAACAGCTTTTTGAAAATATGAAAATATAAATGAAATATGTTTTGGGTATTGAACTACATGTCTCTGGGTCCAATCGAAGGTTTGGAGGTTGAATAGTATTCAATGGTTATTTAAATTATCTGTCGAACTTGTTCTGGCAGACCTAAGCTCTGAGTTCTGGAGGCTGAGTTCTTTGTTCCATATCTGCGGCTTCGCTCTAGTTTTCTAACTGTAGTTCAGAAAACAACAAACCGAAGACAAATCCTTTTTGATGATGTGTTTAGTAAAACACATTATATCACGAGGGGTTTTCGTGCATTAACCCTGCATTAATTACAGAGACCTGAAAGAAACGGTTTGATTTAAAACCAAACTTTGATTTAAAAGCGTTTGCCTAAGTACAGACATTAGTGGCTGCTCTCTGCTTTCTGTTTATTCAATGTTCCAAAGATTTGATTTAATTCCCTTCACTCTGCAATGTGGCAAATATATCAATGTGGGTTAAACGCTCTCCTTGGCAGATCTTCTCAAATGGAATTATCTAGAATACATCAATAGGTTTGTATTAAAAGCATATGAACAAAATGTATTGAACAAGAGGCCCCTGGTTAAGTCAATGACCAGTCCGTTAAATCGTTCTATTTCTAAGCATGTAATGTTTCAGATAGACAACAGATAACAGCCCTGTCCCATATTCTACTGTCTGATATACCATTATGTCCAGCTGCACAGTTATGTACACCCCTTTATACAACCCATTATACAGCCAATCTTAAAGAGTCCCGCTTTTGTTCGAGGAAGACAAAGAAATGAAAGTCAGAAGGTAGGACGCGCGGCGTTCGAAGCCAGCAGACTCAGATGAGACATAATCGTCCTCCCCTGATAAATTTATACTCCCACATCGTCCTGCCTCGTCCCTGTTTGATCTTCAAAGCTCTCTCTCACAGATCAGTGAATAATTACAGGCTGAGGAACATGCACACACACATGCACACACACATGCACACACACATGCACATGCACACACATGCACACACATACACACACATGCACACACATATGCACACACACATGCACACACATGCACACACATACACACACATGCACACACATATGCACACACACATACACACATATGCACACACACATGCACACACACATGCACACACACATGCACACAGAAATGCACACACATGCACACACATACACACACATATGCACACACACATGCACACACATGCACACACATGCACACACATGCACACACATACACACACATGCACACACATAGGCACACACACATACACACACATGCACACACACATGCACACACACATGCACATGCACACACATGCACACACATACACACACATGCACACACATATGCACACACACATGCACACACATGCACACACATACACACACATGCACACACATATGCACACACACATACACACACATGCACACACACATGCACACACATGCACACAGAAATGCACACACATGCACAAAGACATGCACGCACATGCACAAAGACATGCACGCACATGCACACGCACATGCAGACACATGAGGCAGGAAGACAGTCCGCAGGGCAGTCCGAAAGACAGGTAGCAAGGCAGGCACATGGGTAATTGAATGTACAGCAACTTGAGAGATGGTGATGGACAGACTCCCATTAAACAGAGTCCCTCCCACCGACCCCGGGAGCAAGTCTCGTTCAAATAGAACATCATCCGCAAAGCTGAGTGAGGAGGACTGGGGCATTAGACTGCCACACACACACACACACACTCATAAAACCAGACACCCACACAAACACACTCACAAAACCACACACACACACAGAGAAACGTCAGTCAAAACCCCCGTACAGAACGACACCACTAGAGACGCTGTCTGAGACATGTAACATAGAGTACAGGGTCACTGAGGATATAACGTGGTGCCGGGGCTATTCAGATCTGTGTCCCAGAGGTCTGAATTAGTCCCTTACTGGAAGGAGAGGTTTAAAACCAGAGGGGTGTTGGAGATGAATAGCGCTGTTTATGCAAACAGTGTGCTGTTAGAGTCACTTCCTCATGGCCTAGATAATGCCTGTGTGTGTGTTGACCTTATACCTTTCTCTTTCACACTCATTACCTGCGCTCTGCTTTTTCAGCATCGCACCGACGGTGCAAACTCAGTGTGTGTGTGTGTGTGTGTGTGGTCCATGTTTCAATGTAAGTGCACGTGAAGGTGAGACGGCCAGAGAGCGACAGACACTGTGGGGTGTTAATGGACAGACACTGTGGGGTGTTAATGGACAGACACTGAAAAGAGTTGTTAAAGAGAGCAAAGGAGAGAGCGATAACGAGAGGGATACAGGAGACACGGAGAGCAAAAGAGAGGGGGATGAGGAACGAGAAAGAGAGAGAGCACACAAAAGAGGCCAAACTAATGGCCTTCCCCTCCATTAAACAAACAGTACATTCTCAGTAAACAAGGCTAGATTGTGCACTTAGCGTGTTTTTGACTTTATGATGTGGACATAGAAGCCAGCAGGCGTGACCCAGCGATCTCGTCCCAGTCGCTGCTCCGTTCTGGTCGAGTAACTCCGCTCCGGGTTCATTAGTTCAAGGGTAAACGAGAGTGGGCAGGTGGGCAGGTGGGCAAACCAAACTGAAGCCTTCACATCTGCCCTGGTAGGCCAGCTAATGTCTATGCGTCAACCCCTCCACATCAAACCATATATCTCACGTTGCCAAGTGGAAAGTGATCAAGTGATGCAAAAATGTGCGGCAAAAAAGAAATACACAGTCTGACTTGTCAGAAGCTACTTTTCCACTCAGACGAATGACATTTCGAGAGCACAGTGCTACAAATTGCTCTCATAAGGTTACGTTTGACTGCCAGGCAATGAGCGTGTGTGGTTTTGTTTTGAAAAGTCTTCAGTTCAAGATCAAAGCAAACTCCAATCAGAGGGACTCCCTCCCTCACACACACACACACACACACACAGATAATGACTGTGCACGCCCTGAGGATATTATGGTTTATGCAATATTATATGTGAATGAATGGATGCTAATGCCTAGGTGTGTGTGTGTGTGTGTGTGTGTGTGTGTGTGTGTGTGTGTCCGTCCCATGCTCCAATCCGATTCCTCAGGGACTCCATTATATAAGTGACTGGGTGACCTTAGAGACATACCACAAGTCACAACACGGCATTAATAGAGAAACACACACTGTTACACACACTGTTACACACCCCAACACACTGTTACACACTGTTACACACCCCAACACACTGTTACACACTGTTACACACCCTGATCACCATGCCAATGTTCTCCTGGCCTGGCTGTTGATTAGGACGCTAAGGTTGGATTATTTCAGCCATCTCTCAGCTTTTCTGCATATCCCTCTATAATCGTACATAGCATCATCTGAAAGCCAGCGATGTTTCTGATCAAGGTGAAAACAACCTGTAACCTGATACTAAATGTAGTCTTCATGGCACTTATTCAAACATGTCACTAAAGTCAATGACCATCTGTAACCCAGTGTGAATACAGCAGATGTTACCTTTCAGAAAGAGAGAAAGGGAAAAGCGTATTTGTGTGTGTGTGTGTGTGTGTGTGTGTGTGAGAGTGTGTGCATGCGTGTCTGTGTCTGTGTCTGTGTGTGTGTGTGTGTGTGTGTGTGTGTGTGTGTGTGTGTGTGTGTGTGTGTGTGTGTGTGTGTGTGTGTGTGTGTGTGTGTGTGTGTGTGTGTGTGTGTGTGTGTGTGTGTAAATGCATGGATGATTTTTGGTTTGTGCTTGCGCACTTTTCGTGCAAGGCTGTGTTGTATGTGTGTGGGATTGTGGGTGTGTGAGTTTGTTGTTTGAGCTTGTGTGTATGTGTGTGTTTCATGTGTGCATGTGCATTTGTGTGTGTGTAGGTGTGTAAATGCATGGATGATTTTTCTGTGTGTGCTTGTGTACGCATTGTGCAAAAGTGTGTGTGCATGTGCGATTGTGTGTGTGTGTGTGTGTCTGCCTAGCAGATGTCTCTCCCTCAGACTGAATTACATATCCTGTGGGAGCCCTTCATGTTTATTTCATCACAGCCAATATGGTGTAGTCACCTCCCCCGTTTCTAAGGACACAGTCTGAGTTGCACTCACCTGGCCGTGTGTGTTTTAACATCAGTGGCTATGCACTACTTACCATTAACTGTTACCGGAAATGTCTCGGCGCTTCAGTCTTAGTGCAAATCAAATGTGCTCACAATCCTGTCAAAACCATTACGACGTCATCTAAAGTGAACAGTTCGAAGTGTATGATCTGTTTTTACTGGCCGGTGTCGCTGTAGAGTCCAGCCCCGACCCCGGGGGGTATTTTCTTAAGCCTTTGATGGATGGTGAAATAACGGCCTTTTACGATCCTAGCCGTGGTGCAGGTGGCCGGGACACGCGGCCCGCAAAAACACAAAGCAAACGAAGTTCGAGCGTCGCCCGCACATTAGTCAAGCGTGACACTGAGTCATACGCGAGTATGAATCATCTGTGAGTGTGTTTATGTAGAAATGTAACGGAGCAGATAAACCCCGCCGGGCCCTCGTGAGCCGTCTGACATGAGACATCTGAGTGTGACTGAGTTGCTAATTATTATCCCCTTCTACTGGTTCAGGGGGAACACGTCTCGAGAGCAGCTACGGGACGCGTCTACCTGAAAACAAAAGATATCATTGGGATGAGATCACAGCCGGCTGGCGATGTCTCGTGGATGTTGTGTTATTTTCCCATGGAGGTCTCTTGGGTGTCTGCTGTGATTAAACCTTCAGTGCAGATAATTTGTGGCTAAAGTATAAAGCCAGAAACTGAATTGTCACAGGTTTGAATATCAGATCTAACAAAGTTAAAAACAAGAAAGAAAAATTAGGAAAGCCGGCCTCGAGTAGAAGAAATTAAGACATGTGGCCAACATATCTAAGCCTGTTACTAACTGATCAATGTACACACATATCTAAGCCTGTTACTAGCTGATCAATGTACACACATATTTAAGCCTGCTACTAACTGATCAATCTACACACATATTTAAGCCTGTTACTAACTGATCAATCTACACACATATTTAAGCCTGTTACTAACTGATCAATCTACCAACATATTTAAGCCTGTTACTAACTGATCAATGTACACACATATTTAAGCCTGCTACTAACTGATCAATCTACACACATATTTAAGCCTGTTACTAACTGATCAACCTACACACATATTTAAGCCTGTTACTAACTGATCAATCTACACACATATTTAAGCCTGCTACTAACTGATCAATCTACACACATATTTAAGCCTGTTACTAACTGATCAATCTACACACATATTTAAGCCTGTTACTAACTGATCAATTTACACACATATTTAAGCCTGTTACTAACTGATCAATCTACACACATATTTAAGCCTGTTACTAACTGATCAATCTACCAACATATTTAAGCCTGTTACTAACTGATCAATCTACACACATATTTAAGCCTGTCACTAACTGTAGACACTATTTTTTACCATGACTGAGTTTGGGCAGAATGGAATGTAAATCTAGTCCTTGTTAGAAAAGTAAACATTACTGTTTTTTTGCTTTTTATGTATTTAGTCTGAAATAAAATCTCAACACAATCAAATTTGCCAGCTATGTTTGCTATAGGTTGGTTTACTGTGGTAGATGTCGGTGGAGGTGTGCAGCACATTCTTATGTTGGAAATCTACGTAGGCGGAGACGTCTGAAGTGTCAACCGGATGAGCGAGAAAAATACAAAAATATTCTGGAGAATAACGGTAGATAAGCTACTTCTTATCTACATGTCTTGGTAATTCAAAAACCATTGTGTGGTAATCATTTGCATCCAAAATGTACATTTTACGGGTTAAATAAAAAGTATTACTGTAGATGGCAAGCTAAAAGATGTACAGTACTTTTAATAAAAAAGCAAACACCGTCAATTAGTTATTTTGTATTTCGACACTGATTTGGTTTCAGGTAACTATATTCTCATGTTTTATAAAAACAGTAAAAAGCAGCATTAAAAATAATACGACAATTCAACTCAAAGAGCATTGATGGTGGGGAAAATATGTATACTACATGCTGTCAATCAACATAATATATTTGTGTTGTTCGTTTTTGGCGTATAGCTCTCGTGTCTCTTCACAAAGATCTTCCAAGCACATTCGTAGGAAGAGAGAAAAAGTTTTTTTCCGTCCTCTCTCTAGCCAGCTCTTTCTGAGAGAGAAAGCTACATTTCAAGACACACAGTGAAACACTTCAAGCGATTCATAATGTTCGACATATCGGTTGCCGTTCGTTATGGATACGCAACATGACCACAAACGGTTTTACTGTTGGCTTATTATATGCAGCTAATGAAGCTTTAGTTCATCGTCAATTAATCCAAATGAGCCACATTACTCGCTGTCCTGTGTGGTGCAACTACATCTCTACCACTATGCTGTTTAACTGTGGCTGTCTGACAGTCACTCACTCCGTCAGAGACATTCGCTTATCTCTGGCTCCGCTTACACGGTCCGGCAAAAATGTTCTGCCCTTGAGCAAGCGCTTAGCACTAATTGCTCAAGTCACTCTGGATAAAACATCAGCTAAATGACTGAGAACGGATATGTGTATATTGCCCCGTTAATTCACATTGTGACAGTGACTGACTGAATTAATTTCATTCCGCAATGTTTTTATGACGCCGGCTAAACAATGTGAATGAACGGGGGTCTTGGTCTTCGCAGATGAATACAGTGAATAAGTTCAGCATTTTTTTCGGATGAGTCTGACTCTCTTCGCCCCCAAAATCCACATGACACAATCAGGTCAAAGCAAGCGTCTACTGCAGAACATCAGGGCATTAGAGCCAGGAGAACCCAGAGAGAACCGAGAATGCGTCACGCGGGAGAGATAAGTGGACTCTGGGTGTAATTAACATGTTTCTAATTAAAGGCTGGACTCCAGTAAACACTTAACTGTGTATAAACGGTGAGGCCTAGTTAAAGCACGTGTGTAAATGTTCAAACAATAAAAAGGTACATTTTTTAATTAAAGGGAGTGCAAAAGAGAGAGACGGAGTAAAGAGAGAGAGAGAGACGGAGAGACTGACCTCAAGTGAACGTGCGTGAGTCTGTATCTGTCATTACGTTCACCGAACGACGCAGGTGGGTGAAAGAACCAGGCCAGGCTGGGTTAGTGTGACAGAGGCAGGGCAGATGCCTCTACCAGCCTGTGTTCAGCCTGGGTCATTTAGGTAACAAAATAAGCCCTGCATCTCGTCCTATTCATACATACACAGTCAAGTCCATCTGATCATTATCTCATTCTGTGCGACGGTGATTTTAAGTGTTATGATATTACATGCCTGGTCATTGCAAAAGGGTAAAACTGCATGATGTCTCCTTCTGCAGACCAGGTCACTTGGATACTTATCAAGTAATCGCCCAACACCTCTTTTATTAGAGAGATAGCATCCAGTCACACCATATTAGACTGAGTTATATTTAATACTTCTGCATGTCTTCGCCTTTGTGGGAAGCACAAAGCGTCTGAAAGAGCCGGTATGCAGATTACAATATTTTATCTTTCAAAAAACCCTGTAAACTGTATGTTTCTCCGATATCTCATCTGAGGGAAGAATCATTTCTGAAATTATTGCCAGAGACGTGTCTGTCATCCACGATCTAAAAAAACGAACGTTTCTGCTACATTATGTCTTTTTCACATTTCACAGTATTCTCTCTCCACTCCTCTCTCTTCTCTCTCCACCTCTCTCTCTTCTCCCTCCACCTCTCTCTCTTCTCTCTCCACTTCTCTCTCTTCTCCCTCCCCTCTCTCTTCTCTCCACCCCTCTCTCTTCTCCCCCTCTTTTCCCTCCACCCCCTCTCTCACTTACTTCTATCCACGACTCCCTCCAATTCTCATAAATAAGTAATTTCCATTCTCTCTCCGGTCTGTGAAGTGGGAGTGGGCCGGCTCACTAGATGACTTGTAAAGCCATCCCTCCTACAGTGGTTCTTCTGAGCTCTGTGAGAACTTTTTTGGGACCAGATCTTGTGTGCCGTGAGGTCCACAGGGAGGGAGATTAGAGGTTAATGCATTACCATGGAGAAGGGAGAAGCTCACAGTATTAGGTTCATAAATCACTGAGGCCCACACCGTGGCAGGTGGGCGGCCGCGAGCGAGCGTTTGAGCACGTGCACACACAAAACAAGGCCCGTATTCACACTGAGGCACGTATTCACACTGAGGCCCGTATTCACACTGAGGCCCGTATTCACACTGAGGCCCGTATTCACACTGAGGCCCGTATTCACACTGAGGCCCGTATTCACACTGAGGCCCGTATTCAGACTGAGGCCCGTATTCACACTGAGGCCCGTATTCAAACTGAGGCCCGTATTCACACTGAGGCCCGTATTCACACTGAGGCCCGTATTCACACTGAGGCCCGTATTCAAACTGAGGCCCGTATTCACACTGAGGCCCGTATGCACACTGAGGCCCGTATTCACACTGAGGCCCGTATTCACACTGAGGCCCGTATGCACATTGAGGAAAATACCCTAAAGCCAAAAATGTTCATAAATATGCATGTGCACACCTCTCATAGATCATGTCCTAATCTCATTTTTCTAGGAAAATCTATTTTTTCCAGAGCTGATTTTTTCCACCAAACATCTGTCCAGTCGGGAAATTTTCCAATCCGTGTTTTGCAAATACAAGCTAATGTTGTTAACTAACTAGATGAAGTTAGCCTGCTTGCTTGCTAAGTTTACGTGTCACATAGCCAGATAACGTTACCAATTTAAATTTTAACTATGGACAGACATGCGTATCAAACAGTACTGTTAACCTTGGCAAGTCTTAGACATGTCTGCATAGAAAGGTAAATGAGTAAAAGTTAAGTTAGCTGGTAAAAATGAATTAGCATCGAAAGCCCAGACTTCTCTGCCAAAAGCCTCTTTTGTGTCACAGATATAATTTCGGCTACATGCTACATCATATAGAGCCTGACTCTCCTCCAAGAACAGGACAAAGGTACCTTTCTCTTGCTCTCTTGGACCTTTACTCCCAGCTCCATCTACTTTTCTCTGCACACCTCAGAAGAGAACGGCCGCTAGCGCATAGCGATTCAGCCAGACGAAACCCTATACACTAGACGCGAGCCGTGTGCGGTCGACACAGCACAAGGTGAGTTAGCAATCGGAGGTATGACGAACGGCAGGAGATTGCAATGTCCACAAAGGCCAAAGTGTGCAATGGCCGTAGCGGTTTTCACAGGCCCTTTCGCTTGGGGGTGGTCCACGCCCTGACAGCATTGCGGCAGAAGCGATGAACAAACACGTACATATCAGAACATTTATCAGAACATTAATCTGCCAGCAGGGCCAGTCATGTTCCATCAATTCTGGCCGTTTGCGTCGCGAAGATTTCCCTGAAGTTTCCATCTCCTTTCAAATTCAAGAATGTGTCTTTCTCGCTCTTCTTTCCGCTCCCAATCCCCTCATTTTTGTCTGACACTAACAAATGTGAAAAGCCCATACATCCGGGGAGATTTATATAGAGAAGTCAATGTTTGGCCTCTGGGAGACGGGGAGGTAGATGGAGGAACGCAGATTACTTCACACAGGTCCAGACAGGGCTTATCCTTACAGAGGACAGTGCAAACCAGGTTAAGTTAAAGCAATGGGGACACGTTGTTAACATGTTTTTCGCTAATAACTAGATTACAGATACCGGCCCAGATGGAGTGAATAATATATAGGCCGTGGATGTTCAACTCACCCCTACAACGTCTCGACTCGGCTGGGTTTTACAACTGACTACCAGGTCCCGAGGTGAGGAATATAGTTTTTATATTCATGACATATTCACCAGTAAAATCTGTTGCGTTCGAAAGGGACTACAATTTCAAGCTGTAATTGCTAGCAATGAGAGCTGTTTGCGCTAATGAGTCGTCGCATTCTGATAGCATAGCGTACACACAAACATGCATGTACATTAGGAGTATTAAGTCGAACAGTATTCCCGGGAAAGGGAAGTTTGGGGTCCCCTGCTAGAGCTGCTACCCCCGCGACCCGACCCCGGATAAGCGGTTGAAGATGAGAGAGATGAGAGAGTATTCACTGTTGTACGTTTATCGGACAAAGTCCCTTAATTGCTTAATAGAAAACAGACATAGTGTTTAATAGATTCAAAGATATTTTAAAATATTGAAACATTTTATTAACCGTTTACTGTTATGGCTTATTCATTTTTTACATTAATTAATGGCAAAAACAGATGAGCCTCCATCTAACATATATATGAATATATATATATATATATATATATATATATATATATATAATTAGAGAGCGATCTGATAAAAATGTATTTAATAACTTAACTCCATAGCTGACCACATTTTTCGGCACTACTTTTTGTCATGGCGGTGTACGGGGTTAGGCCAAGTACGGCGTAAGGGCTTGCCCGAGGGTTAAGTTACCTTCAGATGGCACTTCTCCATCTTGTGCATCTCAAAAGCCTTCTCATGAAAATCTTTAGGAGAGGATGAAAATAACAAGCCTTTGGAGATTCCATGAACCGAGTCCGTGTTGTTCCTGAGTCTCCGGTTTCACAATTGGTAAGACACACTCGGATCTGGCATTCGGATCTAGTCATGCCTGGCAATACACAGCATGTCACCAACCACAGGCTACACAGTATATTACGCTGATGTGTATATCATTGGAGTCCAACTGTCTGCAAAAAAACGATGTCTTTACTAAAAACATGCAGGGAGCTATTCCATGCAATGTATGTCAGCATGTCATTTCCCTTTGCGTCAATTAAAAATTTGCGTATTATTGGAATTTATGACAAGGTCACGATGGCGTTTTATCTGTTAGGCACTATGACTCAGCAAAGACAGCAGGCTGTGCGCTGAATAAAGATTATCCTACTTATCCTACTTATACTGAGGAAATCATTACGTTGAGCGTTTGCAGTGTCTTTAAACGTGCAACGCTGTTTTATGTATTTCTATATCGGAAGTTTTATTTTGTATATTTCAGATTTTTTACATACCGTACCACTCTTTATTCTGTATCCTGTAAATGTATTTCCATATTAGTCATCTACTCAACTCACACGGCGATAATTCACACTGAAACTGAACATGCTGATTCGGTTGCTATAGTAACGGTTCTTAATTCCGTCATTGTTTACTTAAGAACTAGTACCCCGAGTGGTCTGGCTGGAGTGGATTTGGCCACTGTGCTAAAAACAACAGAGATCGGAGTTTAGACAGCTTAGTTTTGTAGACCCAACAGTTTTTATCCAGCCTAAATAGACCTCCCATCCCCACCCCCCTTCCCAACCCTAGTTCTCCAGACCCCCCTTCCCAACCCTAGTTCCCTAAACTCCTCTTCACGAGGCAAAGATGTCAGCAGAAGTGGTGACTGTCCTGTCCTGTGAGGTTTGATGAGTGTTACATACAAAGTGACCTCAGTACCTCTGAAGTCAGACGTTGTTTTGGCCCTGTCCTCTCATCTTCTGTGCCCCCCCCTCCTCCCCCAAACCACACCGTTTTGAAGTGGAGTCTAATACGAGTCACTCCTTCACTGGATGACCTCACCACTTCATTAATGTGGATTAAGTCTAGTGTCTCCACCCTGGCTCTGATCCAGGAGGACGGAGGTCCTGCCCGGTCAGCTCTCTCCTTAAGGAAACACTTCAATACGATCTCACAAATGGCAGCCTTTTCCCATAATGTTGCATAACTTCTGACCTGGGATCTGCTGGAGGGGATCCATACAGTTTCATATAAACGCCCAGGTTTCCGCATACCACACGCCGATAAACATCTCGAAGAGAGTTACGGCCCAAGTCAGGATGGGGTTTACTAACAAGACGTAGAGACGGTGGGACAGAGTGTCTGCTTGCTTCTCTACTCTTACAGGACCAACATCTACGTCGACGTTTCCTGATGTAACAACATGAAACATTGTAAAAGTCGTTTCGAAAAATTCTGTTTCAGGGTTCCGGCTAAGGCTGCCGTGAGGTCTGGGTTCATGAACTGTAGAATGTGCGCCTGCTCGCGTACCAGCGCCTGTGTTATTGCGAAGTTGAATCTGTCCGCGATCTCTATCGTCCGTCTCCGCCGTACTCCGCCCTGACGTTAAGCGGTGATCTCGCCTGCCAGACTGCTGCTCATTGTTCACTCAATCCCCGTCTCAGACCTATCTCGCCGACCTCCCAGGTTTACCCTGACCTCCCGGCTCCAATCTCCCAGCGTTACACCCCGTCTGTCTGCCGTGAGCTCCGGGGACCGTGACCTTGGACAAAGGAGATGGGGGGGGAGGCGGACTGAAAAAAGGCAAGATTCAAGAGAGGGGGAAAAGCGTAATGTAAACTGAACATGAGAGGGAGAGAAACATACCGAGACAGAAAGGGTATCCGAGCGAAACATCTGACCCGATTTGGCGCTGGTTTTCATCGAGTTCTAATGTGAGAGAGAGAAAGAAAAGATGAACAGAAAAACACAAAAACTCATCTGGAAATAGAATCGGATCGCAGTGCAGATGAAGACTAATTCGCTGCCTCCATACTTTCCACTATGCATCTGCTGTGATTTAGCTTGTATTTCTGTTGGCAGACATTCCATATGGTCTGTCTGTGTCTGTGTCTGTGGAAGGAACTATACCTCCAAACGGCAAAGCAGCCGCACAACAAGATACATTATTCTATTTTTAGGGCAAACGCCGTGCAATCTGTTGACGTAAGGAAACTGGATGTTTGCCAGAGTAGCTGTATTTGAACAGTGGACGAGATGGGCAAAGTGTCATTCATTTTGTGTTCTAGGCACACACACACACACACACACACACACACACACGCAGCTGCGAGGCAGGAGTTGATAAGGTGGTCAATGTTATGGGAAGTTGTGTGTGACAATCTTCGTATGCCAGTTTGATAAAGCAGTTTTGAAGAAAGTCAGTAAAAGCACACACACACACACACACACACACACATGTATCTCTACCCAGCAGTAAAATATACCACACCACACACAAAAAACAATCAAATCTAACACTTGTTCGTGTACACACACACACACACACACACAGACCGGCACACACACACACACACACACACATGAAGACCCGACACAAACCCACTATATCTAAAACAGACTTGCAGGATCCATTAAGTTCTTTAAGTTTTACACACTTGCAATGCGGTCGATTTCTAATGAATACCTCCCTGTGATGAATGGTGGTTATAAAGTGTTTGTGTGAGAGGATTGCTGCAGTGAAGCCTCTGTAAGGCCTAATCAAGCAATATGTGGTGTGTGTGTGTGTGTGTGTGTGTGTGTGTGTGTGTGTGTGTGTGTGTGTGTGTGTGTGTGTGTGTGTGTGTGTGTGTGTGTGTGTGTGTGTGTGTGTGTGTGTGTGTGTGTGTGTGTGTGTGAATATGCATGTGTGAGTATGTGCATGTGTGTGTTGCACGCTTAATCAAGGCAGGCCTATGTATAATGCATGTTCTACAGGACATGGTCAAAGGCCTTGCACTGCATCATTTTTATAGCATGATCTTTCTTATCCGGGCTCAGGGCGCCGGATTGGTCAGCCATTGGACCAATCAACTTCATGACAGCCCGGCTTATTGGTTATGGGGTAAATTGCACTTTAGTCTCTCCATCTCTCTTTCTTTTTCTCTTGGTAATTCTCTCCCTATCTCCCCAGTTTTTTTCATTTCCATTTTTCGATTTTCCGCCGTTTCCTCATGAATATGTTTTTTCCACCGACTCGACCCGCGCCCTTCTGTTGTTTTAGCGATACACTATCATTTTCACACATTGTAATAACATTTTCCCCGGCTTTTTATTCGAGCCTGTTACATATCCACCAGATATGGGAATAATGTTTTAGACGACTGTATCAAAATAAACTAATTTTGTCAAAAAAATAAACAGAAGTCAACAGTTCTATCCTCGTTATCTCTTAGTCTTCCTCTCTGTCTCTCTGTCTATCGCCCTCCCTCTCTGTCTCTCTCTCTCTCTGTCTCTCCCGCTCTCCCTCTCTGTCTCTCTCTCTCTCTCTCCAATCTTTTTATTTCATTCTTTGTCTATCTCTTCATCCATCCTTTTTGTCAATAAAACTCTATCTATCTATATTAAGACCCAGGACCCTTTGCAGGTTTTCCCTGACATTGTCTTGTGATTAATTAATTCATGGTGGTTAGGTGTCTTGCTCATGGACATCTCGACATGGACGGGGATCAAACAACCAACCTTCCGATTGATAGACAACAGACTCAACCCAGTGAGCCACTGCCCCCCGTCTCACGTTTCATGTTTTTTTCCCAGTATCGCTCTCCTCCCATTCACAATCTTTTGAGTTGCCATGACACCCAGCGATGAGACATAACACATCCAGTGGCAGTGTGCTGTGAGCTGAAAGACTAGTTACCTCAACAGCCATGGGAAGTCTGAAGTGTTGATTAAAACCTGACTAGGTTTTTATATTAGAAATAAAATGTGTATTAATGTTTTCCACCCTTATTTTACCAGGTGTGTGAACTTGGAAACATATTTTCATTTAGCGGCGTCCTGAGAGTATCCACCTGCGTTGATATGATAATTAAATATCAGCGATAATAGGCGGAATGGCAAATCAAGGTAAAAGACACTTCTCAAGTAAATTGTTATTGTTCAAACGTTGCCACCGACCATTCTTATTTTCCTGGCCAGTGTGCATGGCAGGATGGCAGATGCAGGTCGGTGGTCCCTTCACTTGTTCCTGGACTGTCTGAATCCACAGCAGTGTGTCTTTCTGGAGATGCCGCAGTCCAGTTGTTGTGCTAACTGTCACAAGGCGGCCCAATGCCCAACCGACTCTCTGTGATGTCACCCCGGTGATGTCAACCCTGTGATGTCACCCCTGTGATGTCAACCCTGTGATGTCACCCCTGTGATGTCAACCCTGTGATGTCAACCCTGTGATGTCAACCTATGTGATGTCAACCCTGTGATGTCAACCCTGTGATGTCAACCCATGTGATGTCAATCCTGTGACGTCAACCCTGTGATGTCAACCCATGTGATGTCAACCCTGTGATGTCAACCTATGTGATGTCAACCCTGTGATGTCAACCTATGTGATGTCAATCCTGTGACGTCAACCCTGTGATGTCAACCTATGTGATGTCAACCCTGTGATGTCAACCCATGAGATGTCAACCCTGTGATGTCAACCTATGTGATGTCAACTCTGTGATGTCAACCCTGTGATGTCAACCCTGTGATGTCAACCCTGTGATGTCAACCCTGAGATGTCAACCCTGTGATGTCAACCTATGTGATGTCAACCCTGTGATGTCAACCCTGAGATGTCAACCCTGTGATGTCAACCCTGTGATGTCAACCCATGTGATGTCAATCCTGTGATGTCAACCCTGTGATGTCAACCCTGTGATGTCAACCTATGTGATTTCAACCCTGAGATGTCAACCCTGTGATGTCAACCCTGTGATGTCAACCCTGTGATGTCAACCCTGTGATGTCAACCCATGAGATGTCAACCCTGTGATGTCAACCTATGTGATGTCAACCCTGTGATGTCAACCCTGTGATGTCAACCCTGTGATGTCAACCCTGTGATGTCAACCCTGTGATGTCAACCCATGTGATTTCAACCCTGAGATGTCAACCCTGTGATGTCAACCCTGTGATGTCAACCCTGTGATGTCAACCCTGTGATGTCAACCCATGTGATGTCAACCCTGAGATGTCAACCCTGTGATGTTAACCCATGTGATGTCAATCCTGTGACGTCAACCCATGTGATTTCAAACCTGTGATGTCAACCCATGAGATGTCAACCCTGTGATGTCAACCCATGTGATGTCAATCCTGTGATGTCAACCCTCTGATGTCAACCCTGAGATGTCAACCCTGTGATGTTAACCCATGTGATGTCAATCCTGTGACGTCAACCCATGTGATTTCAAACCTGTGATGTCAACCCATGAGATGTCAACCCTGTGATGTCAACCCATGTGATGTCAATCCTGTGATGTCAACCCTGTGATGTCAACCCTGTGAACCCGGGTAATCGCTCCACATCATTGGTGTTGTGGAGAACTAATTCATCAGATCGGAAGCGTAGTCAGAATACTGGTACCATTGTTGGTGGTTCTAGAAGTGCATGAAGATAACGCGTATAGTCAAGCATTCCACAATTCTAGGAACCTTTAATAACATATTATGTTCTCCTGAAATCCCGTTGACAGGATTGCTAGATATGCAGTAAATAAACAAGAAATCCTTGATCCTCTCACGGGGATTTTGGGAAAATCTGGGAATTTATTCTATTATTTTTTTCTTCCCAACCCCAAAGACATTTCCTCAAAAATAAACACAGACCAAACCAGTGACTAAATTAAAGTGAATACGAAGCAGAGGAATTTGTTCTTCTAGATAGAAGTAAATATTTCAAACACACAAATGTAATAAACAACTAAATTGATTTTTAGCACCGGAAGCTATGGTTTTCTCCCCGAAATGGCCGCACGCCAAAACTAAATCAACAGCTGTGGCTCGTTGAATATTTGATTCTCCCTGGGATACATTACGGGTAATAAGATGATTCTCTATGGCCATGTTCAACTCTCAATGTAAAACTGTGGCTACTGTCGGAGACATTACCAGGGGCTGAGACGGACACATCTGATCCAGTTATGTCAACCCACACTCTGTGGTGTCACTATTCAACCAGCGGCCAATCAGAATGAGGGATATTGCACTGTTGCTAAGGGTAGATTCTGAGTGAGGGCACCTTAGTGATAGCATTGCAAAGCTATCATGCGTATCGGAACGAGGACTCTGTTTACTTGTGAGAAGGCTTGTCATGTAATCGTGTGAATTTATGTGTTTTTCTAGTTCCATTTTTGCTCTATGTGTTTCGGTAAAGGGTCTTTTAATGCTTGGCTTCATGTTTGTATATGACATTGTATATGTGTTGGTGTGTGTGTGTGTGTGTGTGTGTGTGTGTGTGTGTGCGTGTGCGTGTGTGTTTTTGCATGTGTAATAAAGTGTAGTGTCATTTTCCTGTTTAATGGTCTACTCTCTCTCACTCTCTCACTGCCTCAAAGGGCTTTATAATCTTTATTTTCTCAAGGCTTCTGAGATATGAATAGACACACACACACACACATACACACACACGCACACATACAGGCACACACTATCCAAGTGACAATGGGGACAGCAGCGATGGCACAAACAAAACCTAGAAAAAGGGAACACGTCCTTGTTTTGGTGGAGCTGTGATAACGCCTCAATTTTTATCCAAGGATCTATCTTGTGTACAAAGACTGCACTCTGTCACTTCGTCTCTCAGACACAACATCATGAAACATACAGTAGCTTACTGTTTGGGGAATTTACAGTATCCTACAGAACATCTTTCTTTCAGTACGTTTACCAACAATACATCGTTTAGAAAGGAGTTTTTGAGTGGAAAAGGACAGTTGTGCTATCGTTATCACTTTACTATATTAAACAAGTAAACTGCACAGTATGCAGTAGTATGCATGTAACACAGTATGCTGTAGTATTATGCTGCAGTATGCATGTAACACAGTATGCTGAAATATGCTGCAGTATGCATGTAACACAGTATGCTGTATTATTATGCTGTAGTATGCATGTAACACAGTATGCTGTAGTATGCATGTAACATAGTATGTTGTAGTATGCATGTAACATAGTATTCTGTAGTATGCATGTAACACAGTATGCTGTAGTATGCATGTAACATAGTATGTTGTAGTATGCATGTAACACAATATGTTGCAGTATGCATGTAACACAGTATGCATGTAACACAGTATGCTCTAGTATGCATGTAACACAGTATGCATGTAACACGGTGGGCTGTAGTATAATGCTGTAGTATACATGTAACACAGTATGTTGTAGTATTATGCTATAGTATGCATGTAACACAGTATGCTGTAGTATGCATGTAACACAGTATGCTGTAGTATTATGCTGAAGTATGCATGTAACACAGTATGCTGTAGTATTATGCTGTAGTATGCATGTAACACAGTATGCTGTAGTTCCTAAATCCACTAAGTATAGTTCTGAACACTGGTCTTGTGTAGTGAGGCTGCCTCTCCCAGGAGACCCTCCTGGTGGAACTCCCTGCCTCTGCCTTGACTTCATGCGCCAAACCAACATTTAATTGTTGCTGAGGTACGAGTGTGGGGGAGGTACGAGTGTGGGGGAGGTACGAGTGTGGCGTGGGTTTCTGGGGAGAGATTCTGCTTGTGTTGCTAGAGACGTGCAGACATTCTTGGCTTACGTCTGTATGGAAAGTGTATGTTTGTAACAACCCAAACCCAGTTCATCTCTTTACCCGTCATCACAATAAGGAAACCATTATAATGAATTTGTAAAAAATACATCATTTATAATTTTTCAAACAACGCAACCTCCGTCCCGCGCCATGTTCTGCTACTAATGTGATCTTCTGGTTCTGTTTTTTTTAAATTGGAAGTTCAAAATAGTTTTTGTGGTTGTTGGCTTGTTTTCACTTCTTATCCTGTTAGTCTCGTGTGCTTGTTAAAAGACTGTGCCAGTTAGCAATTGAATAAAATGTTGATGGCAACTTCTTTCAAACTTCCTGCAGACACATAATGAATGTGTCCACAGGTTCACTGGTCTCTGGGGAAATGCAGGGCCTCATTGTCAAAATTCACAACTGTCTCTGTATTTGTATAAAGTCCCATGGGCTGCTTCGGTGTATGTGTCTTTTAGCAGGGGTTAATTATGCGAGACACCGCACTGGTTATTTGGGATTTTAGGAATATTAAACATCCCGGTGGGTGTATTGGGAATAGTAATGATCCTTCACATGTGGTCCCCTCTATCAACATCACATGACCAGAAGACATCACGTGACCAGAAGACAACACATGATCAGAAGACATCACATGACCAGAAGACATCACATGACCAGAAGACATCACATGACCAGAAGACAACACATGATCAGAAGACATCACATGACCAGAAGACATCACATGACCAGAAGACAACACATGACCAGAAGACATCACATGACCAGAAGACATCACATGACCAGAAGACAACACATGATCAGAAGACATCACATGACCAGAAGACATCACATGACCAGAAGACAACACATGACCAGAAGACATCACATGACCAGAAGACAACACATGACCAGAAGACATCACATGATCAGAAGACAACACATGACCAGAAGACAACACATGACCAGAAGACATCACATGACCAGAAGACATCACATGATCAGAAGGCAACACATGACCAGAAGACATCACATGATCAGAAGACAACACATGACCAGAAGACAACACATGACCAGAAGACATCACATGACCAGAAGACATCACATGATCAGAAGGCAACACATGACCAGAAGACAACACATGACCAGAAGACATCACATGATCAGAAGACAACACATGACCAGAAGACATTACATGACCAGAAGACATCACATGAGCAGAAGACATCACATGACCAGAAGACATCACATGACCAGAAGACAACAGATGACCAGAAGACATCACATGATCAGAAGACATCACGTGATCAGAAGACAACACATGACCAGAATACATCACATGACCAGAAGACATCACATGACCAGAAGACATCACATGACCAGAAGACAACACATGACCAGAAGACAACACATGACCAGAAGACATCACATGATCAGAAGACATCACGTGATCAGAAGACAACACATGACCAGAAGACATCACATGACCAGAAGACAACACATGACCAGAAGATTTGTTGATGCGTTTGTTGATGCATATTTTAAAAATAGACATTTATCTTTCTGCACAATTAACATTTTATACGTATACTATTAGGCAAAAAAGTAAAATGTGTCCCATATTTCGAGGGTGTGGGAAGCAAACAAACAAAACAGAAAGACACAAACATATATATATGTACATTAATGTACAGATATACAATTTAAAATAAGAACTAAAATATCAATGAGGAGGTATAAATCAAATAAAAATTACAAGATAAGAAGGACTAAATCAGAACTAAAATATAACGGTGAAAGGGACTAAATCAGAACTAAAATATAACGGTGAAAGGGACTAAATCAGAACTAAAAGACATGGTGGCCAACACACCATAGCTGACAATAACGGCATGCAGGACTATGTATTTTTAAAAACACCTGCAGTCTTCTCGGGTCAAATGTTAGGATAACACTTTCCCTAATCAGCTGTCTGACATTTCAGAATACGTTTTCAGACTGTCTGAGCCAGGGCAGATGGGCGGGATTAGATGACTCTTGCTCCCTCCTGGGTGGTAGTGTGTGTGTGTGTGTGTGTGTGAGTGTGAGTGTGAGTGTGCGAGTGCGTGTGTGAGTGTGTGTGTGCGTGTGCGGGTGTGTGAGCAACAAACAGAGTAGAAACTATATAAATATGTTTCTGTCAGGAGACCATCAAAGTCTAACACTGACCTTTAACATTTCAGTCAGGAGACCATCAGAGTCCATCTAACATTAGCCTGTAGCATTTCACCCCGTCTCTGTGTCTGTCAAACAACTCAAAAATTCTCTCCCGATCTCCTATGTACTTTTTCATCTTTCTTTCTGTTTTTGTTTAATGCTTTTCTGTATCACTCTTTCGTTTGTCTCTTGATATCCTGCCTCTGTCTGGTGTGCCCTGTGTCGCTTGTATTAGGATAAGACCACATTTTTACGCCAGCTTTGATACATTCATTTCTTGCTTTCCTTCCTGAAGCTACTGTCTAAGTTTCCATTAGATTTGAGGGTTTTGGGAGCAAGAACTGAAGACAGGATTCCATGTGGCACATTAGAGACTAAAGCTGTTGAGAATTTGTAACCGGGGAATAGTGATATTGTCACGACTCGTCGGGTGTAGTGTGGATGAAGCCATGTGCAGGAGCCGTATATCCGTTTCGATCAGGTTTATTACAGGACAGCAAACTCAAAACAAACCGTAAACGGCGACAAAAACACGTACTTGGTCGAATGAAAGGAAAATGCGCATATAGCGACTTAAAACAAGCACCTTCAAACAACAATTCTAACGTGTTACAAAAACACTCACCTCTACAAACAATGTGACATAGAACAATGCGAAGCAACGAGTGCACTGCTCGCGACCCTCTTATATCCCATTGATTATAAGTGCAAACAGCCGTGAGACAAACGTAAACACGGAAGTGAAACAAGGAAGTGCATCACCGAAATATGTCCGTGTAGCAACGCCACCACACCAATCGTGACAGTATCCCCCACTAAAAGGCTAGCTCCCCAGATAGCCGAACGGAAACACAAAACCAAAACAAGGGAGCAACAGGGAGAGAACCCACAGTCAAACCCAAAAGGGTCAGTCCAGGACCGCAGGTCCAGCCCTGAAAAGGCCTCGGTGGCTGAGAGGCCGCCATCTAGTGCGGCTGAGAGGCCGCCATCTAGTGCGGCTGAGAGGCCGCCATCTAGTGCGGCTGAGAGGCCGCCATCTTCTGCGGCTGAGAGGCCGCCATCTTGTGCAGCTCAGAGTCCGCCTACGTAGGCGACGTGGTGGCGGAGGCCATCGTGGGCGCAGTCGTGGCGGCCGCCATCGTGGGCGGTGTCGTGGCGGCGGCCATCGTGGGCGGTGTCGTGGCGGCGGCCATCGTGAGCGTAGTCGTGGCGGCGGCCATCGTGAGCGTAGTCGTGGCGGCGGCCATCGTGAGCGTAGTCGTGGCGGCGGCCATCGTGAGCGTAGTCGTGGCGGCGGCCATCGTGAGCGTAGTCGTGGCGGCGGCCATCGTGAGCGTAGTCGTGGCGGCGGCCATCGTGAGCGTAGTCGTGGCGGCGGCCATCGTGGGCGTAGTCGTGGCGGCGGCCATCGTGGGCGTAGTCGTGGCGGCGGCCATCGTGGGCGTCGTCGTGGCGCGGCCTTCGTGGGCGGCGATGCGGCAGCCATTGTGGGCGGCGATGCGGCAGCCATTGTGGGCGGCGATGCGGCAGCCATTGTGGGCGGCGATGCGGCAGCCATTGTGGGCGGCGATGCGGCAGCCATTGTGGGCGGCGATGCGGCAGCCATTGTGGGCGGCGATGCGGCAGCCATTGTGGGCGGCGATGCGGCAGCCATTGTGGGCGGCGATGCGGCAGCCATTGTGGGCGGCGATGCGGCAGCCATTGTGGGCGGCGATGCGGCAGCCATCGTGGGCGGCGATGCGGCCGCCATCTTGAGCGCCGGCGGGACGGCGAGAGCCATTGTGGACGCTGGCGAGACGGCAACAGCCATCTTGAGCGCTGGCGTGACAGCAACAGCCATCTTGAGCGCTGGCGTGACGGCGGGAGCCATCGTGGGCGCTGGCGTGACGGCAACAGCCATCTTGAGCGCCGGCGGGACGACGGCAGCCATCTCAGGCGCTGGCGTGACGGCAACAGCCATCTTGAACGCTGGCGTGACGGCGGGAGCCATCGTGGACGCTGGCGTGACGGCAACAGCCATCTTGAGCGCTGGCGGGACGGCGGGAGCCATCGTGGGCGCTGGCGTGACGGCGGGAGCCATCGTGGGCGCTGGCGTGACAGCAACAGCCATCTTGAGCGCTGGCGTGACGGCAGGAACCATCGTGGACGCTGGCGTGACGGCACCAGCCATCTTGAGCGCTGGCGGGACGGCGGGAGCCATCGTGGACGCTGGCGTGACGGCGGTAGCCATCGTGGGCGCTGGCGCGACGGCAACAGCCATCTTGAGCGCTGGCGGGACGGCGATAGCCATCTTGGGCGCTGGCGGGACGGCGACAGCCATCTTGAGCGCTGGCGTGACGGCAGGAACCATCGTGGGCGCTGGCGTGACGGCAACAGCCATCTTGAGCGCTGGCGGGACGACGGTAGCCATCTTGGGCGCTGGCGGGACGACGGTAGCCATCTTGAGCGCTGGCGTGACGGCAGGAACCATCGTGGACGCTGGCGTGACGGCGACCATCTCAGGCGCAAGCGTGGTGGCGACCATCTCAGGCGCTGGCTCCTGTAAATCCAGCCATGTCCTCCACCACGTCCTAATAATGGCCGTGGGCTGGTCATCCAACCCCTCCGGGGGTTTTTCTGTCCCTGTCGTCGGCGGCAGAAAAGGGTCTTCCCACGGCGGGGGTAGTGGCTGTAGCTCCAGGGGTTTTCCTCTCCCTGTCTGCAGCCCCGGAGCAGTGGGTGGCCGTTCCTGCAGCACCAGGACCGTGGGTGTTCTCTCCGCGGACCTTCCTGAACACCCCGTTAGCTCCCCCCCAAAAATCTCTTTGGGGCGCTTCCGGGATGCCCTCATTCTTCCTTCATAGAAGGCCCGCGGACCCATCAGAACTGGCCCTGAATGCCGCTTCGGTGGTTCCACCGTAGCATACGGCCGGAGACGTAGCCACCGCTCCTGTGGTGTCTCCGGCCGATTCCACTCCCACCGCTCCGTGGGGCGACGGCGAGTTTCATCCGACGGGGCGCTATAGCTTGCCCCCCCGTGGAATCCACTCACCGTCTGCTGGCTCTGCTGGCTTCTTTGTTGGCTTCGCATTCTGTCACGACTCGTCGGGTGTAGTGTGGATGAAGCCATGTGCAGGAGCCAAGGTAATCCGTTTGGGTCAGGTTTATTAATGACAAAACATAAAACAAACCGTAAACGGCGACAAAAACACGTACTGGTCGAATGAAAGGAAAATGCGCATATAGCGACTTAAAACAAGCACCTTCAAACAACAATTCAAACGTGTTACAAAAACACTCACCTCTACAAACAATGTGACATAGAACAATGCGAAGCAACGAGTGCACTGCTCGCGACCCTCTTATATCCCATTGATTATAAGTGCAAACAGCCGTGAGACAAACGTAAACACGGAAGTGAAACAAGGAAGTGCATCACCGAAATATGTCCGTGTAGCAACGCCACCACACCAATCGTGACAGATATGTGACAGAACATGAATCATGTTTTGTCTCCGCACAACACTGACGTTTGCTGTCTCTTAAATGGTAGTCCGTTGGTTAAGACAGAATAACAGCTGTTTGTACGAAAAGGACATAACGCATAATACCGTTTTCTTTATCAAAGTGTCTATAATGAGTGTCACAGTACATTTATTGCAAAAATATTGTGATGTCATAAAGTGTCACCTGGTGAAAACCAGTCAGACAGAGATGGGATTGTGATGTCATAAAGTGTCACCTGGTGAACACCAATCAGACAGAGATGGGATTGTGATGTCATAAAGTGTCACCTGGTGAACACCAGTCAGACAGAGATGTGATCCTGATGTCATAGTGTCACCTGTCATGTGATGTCCCCCCCCCCGGCCGTCAGGCACGCCGTGGTTTTCTATCACGCAGGAGACACCGCAGATAAGTATCCCGGGCGTAACTGGCAGCTTTTTCTAAATTATTCATGTGACCGTTCCTGTTTTATTTAGGACGGCCTGTGCTGAATTGATGAGCGCGGCGAGTTCTCTCTTAAGGTCCAGGAGGAAGTTCAAAACATCCGATGGACCGAGGCACAAATTCTGTGTGTTGATACGCGAACAACTCCATGAAACACTATTTATATGTAATGTCCCCAATTAGGCGTGTTAAACATGAATCCTACTGAAATACAAATTGACCTGATGTTAAATGCATCGATAACAATTCCAAAATGTCCTCTGCGGACGGGTATAAATAATTGGAAGCATCACATTGTCCTCCATTTGTTTCCTGGCCTGTCCTGACATGACCTCAATCAGTCTCGCCCACAGACATCGATCCGTCAGGCTCCGCCTTTCCCCATCGCCACTCGCCGTCTCCGTCCGTCTCATTTCTCTCCCGTTCTCTCCTCTCTCCCTCTGCCTCTCCCAACCATGTCTCTCTCAATCTTTAACCTCTCCTCTCTCTTCCCTCTGCACCTTTTCACTCTCCTTCCCTCTTCCTCATTAGTCACATTTACAATGCGGACACACAGACGGATCGCCCATCCGATCCGCAGCTTCGGAGGGAGAGAAACGGAGAGAGATAGCTGATCAAATATTAACGGTCTGCTCGCTACAACCTCTCCGCTCCGATCTGGGCTCGGAGACGCAGCCCGTGTAAATGAATTATTCAACAACTACAAAAGTGAACAGCACCACAGTACCCTGGGCACAGGAGACCACCGCTCAATCACCACACACTGGAAGACCAAATAAGTCCGCAGGCTTGTACAGCCCAATTCCCGGCGTACTTAAGATAGATTTCAAAATCTAAGATAGATTGCAAACATCAGGACCAGTACATCATAACAAAAGCTCCTGTCTGTCTATCTGCTCAAACATCAGGACCAGTACATCATAACAAACGCTCCTGTCTGTCTATCTGCTCAAACATCAGAACCAGTACATCATAACAAACGCTCCTGTCTGTCTGCTCAAACATCAGAACCAGTACATCATAACAAACGTTCCTGTCTGTCTGCTCAAACATCAGAACCAGTACATCATAACAAACGTTCCTGTCTGTCTATCTGCTCAAACATCAGGACCAGTACATCATAACAAACGCTCCTGTCTGTCTATCTGCTCAAACATCAGGACCAGTACATCATAACAAACGCTCCTGTCTGTCTGTCTGCTCAAACATCAGAACCAGTACATCATAACAAATGTTCCTGTCTGTCCGCTCAAACATCAGAACCAGTACATCATAACAAACGTTCCTGTCTGTCTGCTCAAACATCAGAACCAGTACATCATAACAAATGTTCCTGTCTGTCCGCTCAAACATCAGAACCAGTACATCATAACAAACGTTCCTGTCTGTCTGCTCAAACATCAGAACCAGTACATCATAACAAACGTTCCTGTCTATCTGCTCAAACATCAGAACCAGTACATCATAACAAACGTTCCTGTCTGTCTGCTCAAACATCAGAACCAGTACATCATAACAAACGTTCCTGTCTGTCTGCTCAAACATCAGAACCAGTACATCATAACAAACGCTCCTGTCTGTCTGCTCAAACATCAGAACCAGTACATCATACATTAAACCCACTTTCCCCAATGACGTTTCCACTTGATGCCTCGTGGTTCTTCATGTCTCCCAAAAGTAAATTTTGTAAATCCAGACAATGTCAAATTGTGCTTATAGCGGAGCTCTTATACAGTGTCTCTCTGTTCTGGTTGGTTGATCGGGATTAACGAGCAGACGCGATCCGGGCCAGACTCTGTTGGGTTCATGGCTGTAGCGGACAGCCCCATTGAGGCCACGCTCGTCCTGTTTCCTGGGGGAGAGGGCCGGTTAGGATGTCGGAGGAGCCATGCCGGCACATCGGCCATTTTGTCACATTTAAATAAAAGGAGGAGTCAGGAGTGGTCGTCGCGGTAACGGGACATTGTCTGTCTGCATTCCTGACCTGACATGTTGTGGTTGGAATGACTCAGTCGGAACCCGGCGACTGTTTAGTCTCTAATTCGCTGACAACATCTCCTCCATTCTCACTGTCTGTTTGCGAGCTAACCCCGAAAACCCTCCCCATTTTTCCTGATCTGTTAAGATTGCGTAAAATCATTATATCTGGGGATATGTGTTGGTTATATGGGTTTCTGTTTTAAGTTCTGGTTTTAGTTTTTTCGGGGAAAAAGACAGATGCTCTCAACCAGTACCAGTCTGGACTCTGTATTACATCCGCTTGTAAAGTCGAGTCATTTGAATCGAGCGAGTCACTGGTGGCTCCGCTCACTGGGTCCAAGTATTCCCCCTCAGAGGAATTCCCAGTTATTCCGTGAGTGCTGAGGAGTAAACAAAGCTTCAGCAATGTTTTCCTCAGAGGGCCAAAGGAGCAGACCAGAGAGAAGGATGACAAGAGCAGCAATTCATCTTTCACTGCACACACACACAGAATGACACACACACACACACATAATGACACACACACAGAATGACACACACACACACATAATGACACACACACAGAATGACACACACACAGAATGACACACACACATAATGACACACACACAGAATGACACACACACAGAATGACACACACACAGAATGACACACACACAGAATGACACACACACAGAATGACACACACACAGAATGACACACACACAGAATGACACACACACACACATAATGACACACACACAGAATGACACACACACAGAATGACACACACACACACATAATGACACACACACAGAATGACACACACACACACGCACAAACATAGAAACACACACACAAACATACACACGTAAACAAATCTTAACTCGTAACATTCTATTTTCCCGGGGATATCGGAGCGGTTCCGCTTCCCTGAGCTGCAGTTTGAAACGGTAGAAAGCTCATTACAGGAAGAAACACACCTGTACCTTCTAGAACAAACCGAAACCAGTCTCCTGCATCACAACGAGGAGACATTATCATTTTAGTGTGGAAACGGCACACAGGGGAAGAAACTCCATTAACAGCTTAAACTCCATTTCAGGGCTGTTGGTCCATTTGGAACATGACTGCTTTATCAATCAGGGGAAAATGGTGACCTCTGGTCTGTTCTAACCTCTTCCTGGCTCCACAAGCTGTATCCAGAGGCTCATTTGCATCCTAGGCGTGACTAGTAGAATATCTATCCCTGAGAGGAGGAGAAAACAGCAGCCGGGTGGTCTTTAAACAAGGCATGTGTGTGTGTGTGTGTGTGTGTGTGTGTGTGTGTGTGTGCGTGTGTGCGTGTGTGCCTGTGTGTGTGTGTGTGTGTGTGTGTATGTGTGTGTTTGTTTGTGCGTGTGCATGTGTGTGAGCGCGTGCGCGTTTGTGTGCGTGTGCGTGTGTGCATGTTTAAATCCAGGATCTCTCCAGTGTGTGTGTGTGTGTGTGTGTGTGTGTGTGTGTGTGTGTGTGTGTGTGTGTGTGTGTGTGTGTGTGGCAGGTGCGTATAATGTATACAGTTAGGCGATCTCATTAGCATTCCTGACGACGTTCTCAGGTTGACGCACGTGTGACCTGCCGACATCCCGGGGCGTCTCGACAAAGCCATCCTGCCATGTTGATGACCTCTGACCTCTAACTGTGCGCGGCCCAGGAGTTAAATCATATGGTGAATATTAGAGGAAACCTAATTGTTCTGTTGCCGGTGGTTGTCCGTAGCGATTGATGTGCGGGAGTGAAAAGCCCGGAGCGTCGACACCGGCTGAAGTTTTGAAGTATGAATAAATATTTATTGACCGTGTGGTTATCAGTGTGAATGCTGATTGGTTGAAAGGCACGGTGGATGACTCCAATGGCATGACACAACATAACTTCTACCGTTCCAATTGCACGAGTAACAGGTTCCGATATCAAAAAGACATATCAGGCAGCTGTGACATACGACCAATATATCACGGCTGAGCACTTTGTACGGGCAACTCTGCGAAGCGGATACACGTATAATGCAGACACTTTTTTAAAGTACTTATTGAACAACTTGAGCAGTAATCACAGTTTAGAGACGTCGCGGTGAGGCCTCTGCCAGTTTTGCGTACCTGAATTTACTCCTGTCAAACTCTGTCAAATTAAATGTGGACCTTCAGTGAACCGCTGTCCACACAGATGTTCAATAGGGTTCTGTCCACACAGATGTTCAATGGGGTTCTGTCCACACAGATGTTCAATGGGGTTCTGTCCACACAGATGTTCAATGGGGTTCTGTCCACACAGATGTTCAATGGGGTTCTGTCCACACAGATGTTCAATGGGGTTCTGTCCACACAGATGTTCAATAGGGTTCTGTCCACACAGATGTTCAATAGGGTTCTGTCCACACAGATGTTCAATGGGGTTCTGTCCACACAGATGTTCAATGGGGTTCTGTCCACACAGATGTTCAATGGGGTTCTGTCCACACAGATGTTCAATAGGGTTCTGTCCACACAGATGTTCAATAGGGTTCTGTCCACACAGATGTTCAATGGGGTTCTGTCCACACAGATGTTCAATGGGGTTCTGTCCACACAGATGTTCAATGGGGTTCTGTCCACACAGATGTTCAATAGGGTTCTGTCCACACAGATGTTCAATGGGGTTCTGTCCACACAGATGTTCAATGGGGTTTAAGTCAAGGGTCATTCACCGAAATATTGTCTCAGCTTAGGGGCGTTATCGCGTTGAAATATAGATATTTTCCATGATGTGATATATTGTGTGATCTGGATCACGTTTTTTCTCTTTTTAAATCATGTTCAATCAATTGATTTTGCCAATTAACGTCTGATGAAAGGACACAGGTTGCATGTGAACTGAATGTAGAGTGGCAGTGAAAGGGTGTCTGAATACAAATGTACAAAGGTTTTGTTTTCATTACTTAGGCACTCATTAAAAAATATATGTTTTTTATTTGTCTTCTTGGTGTATTATGTTTAAGTTGATGGAATTTTTTCAAAATCAATTATAAATAGTGTATAGAACATGTGAAAAGGTCTAAGCACGACCTGAAGGCGCTATATTTATTTCTTACAAAAACACACACTTACACACACACACAACTACGCACTGGCGAAACCAAACATATTACATGCCCGAGGCAAGGGGAATATTGTGAATATTGAACGTCTGACCTCAGAGATGCAGAACTCTCTCCATCATGATTGGCCGAATACCAACCCGGGGTCATCCCTGATTGGACACATGCCAAGCCAGCTAAAGTGGAGCAGTGTCAAATGGATGACTCAGTCAGGAGGCCACTGGAGGTGTTGTGAGTCACACTAATGAGAGGGGAGTAGAGGAGGGAGAGGACAGGAGGAGAGGAGGACAGGAGGAGAGGAGGAGAGGAAGACAAGAGGAGGCGGGAGGAGAGGAGAGGAAGACAAGAGGATCGGGAGGAGAGGAGAGGAAGACAAGAGGATCGGGAGGAGAGGAGAGGTAGACAAGAGGAGGCGGGAGGAGAGGAGAGGAAGACAAGAGGATCGGGAGACCGCGTAAGGACAAACACTAGTCCTACGATAATCACGGAAAACAAAACTGCATTTCACTGCTCGGTTCAAATAGACACCGCGAAGGAGTGTGACCAGTAGACAGAGCAATACGTCTCCCATATCTACAAAACATAACTAATTACAGAAGTGATTTCATGCTAAACTGAAGATGCTCTCACTTAGCGGATGTGTGTGGGTCAGACGGAGCCACTCCGTGTGGTGGGAAGGAACGGCTACGGGCTGGATCTGTCCGTGGGAGGAACTGGGTTTCAGATGGAAAAATGCCCTGGAAGATTTGTCATGAGGGGCGGAGGGAGAAAGGGGGAGGGAAAGAGAGAAGTGCTTGTGTTTTCCCGTCTGACGAATTGAGGACGCCGGGGTGCGCACGGGACAGGGGAGTCAGGGAGAGTTGAAAGTTGAAAACTGGGTCACGGTCTGGCAGGATGTTAACGTCAAGAGCGCCAAGGTTGGAGACAGCGATGTGGAGAGGGAGGAAAGTGAGATCTGTCGGCGTGGAGTCACTCAATAGAACAGTGGTACAAAACTACAGTACAGTTCCCCTTGAGGGAACAAGAATTTAGAACATATTGCCGAGTACAGCGGCCTTGTGGAGTATTCCATATTCTGGGAAGAAGTGGACAACCACTCAGTATTTCCATAGAGCAACCATGGGGAAGGCTGTTTCCACATTCAACAAATCTCGGAAGCGTTACTGGACCAACGAGGAAAGGAAATATATCGGAATAACTTTGACGGGTCTATTGAATATAAATTCGCTCTCGCCCTTTTTGTCTTTGTATCTCTCACTCTGTCCTTCTCTGCCTCACACACACTCTTTCTAGAGGAATATTCCGGCATTTTTCCAATCTCCTGGGGGTTGGGAGGTGACAACTTATAACTGATGTACAGAAAACGGTATCTGACTCTCTCAGGCTTCCGGCGGGGTCATTCCACGGTGCCGAGTCATCCCAGGAAAGGAGACGGTCTGGTCCATATTCTTTAACTCCCCCGATTCCTTATCTGGCTGTAAAACCTGAAAGAGAAAAAAGAAAATCTGGCCCTTGTATAGATGAGGTACTTCCCGGGAAGGGAGCCTGTTCCGGGAGAATGGACAATATGGAAGCACTATAGGAATTCTCAAGTCATTTAAGGGTTATAGGGTTTCTTTTAGAGGTATGGATCAGACATTACTGCCACTGGAATGTATTGCGTGTCGTTAACTCGGCCTGTCTCCCCTTGAGGTGCGCTGCTGCCGTCCACGGCTACGATAGTTTGCCAGCCGGGCAATTTCTCATCTTTAAATATTAAACAAAATGACAAAAAGTAATTGAATCGGGAAACACAAAGCGAATGAAAGGGACGCTAAGTCTGTAGAGACGGTGGGGGGTAAGGGTAATTCTGTGGAGAGAATATTTCACCCGTTAAGCTCTAGTGAATCATGACAGACTCGGTACAACACACCGTCCCGGTCTGACCTCCTCCCCTGTCTCCCCCTTCCCCTGTCTCCCGCCCCGCTGTCTCTCTGTATCTACCCATCTCCCCCATCACACGACCCCCCCTACTTCACCCTCCCTCCTCCTCTTCTCGATCACCACCCCCGAATTTGTTCACGTCCGAATTACGTAACACAGCGCGAGTCGCGCTCGTTATCGCATTCTGACGAGTTCACAATCACGCTGTGGCCTTTCTGCCGGAGCCGAGTACTACATGTGATATGCCGACGCCACTTATCAGAAAATTACAACATCATAGATTATACGTCTAAATAATCTGCATTCCAACCAGCGCCTGTGTGTGTCACTGTATTAACATGTGAATGATGATGTTCGGTTGACCCTTGTATTCTCTTGTTATCATCAGGGTTTTAGCAGTTTAGTTGTATCCAGTCCTCCTGTCTCACTACTGTACACACACTCAGATCACCAGACATACTGTACACACACACACACACTCACATCACCAGACATACTGTACACACACACACTCACATCACCAGACATACTGTACACACACTCAGATCTCCAGACATACTGAACACACACACACTCAGATCACCAGACATACTGAACACACACTCACATCACCAGACATACTGAACACAAACACACACTCACATCACCAGACATACTGTACACACACACACACACTCAGATCACCAGACATACTGAACACACACACACACTCACATCACCAGACAGACTGTACACACACACACACTCACATCACCAGACATACTGTACACACACACTCACATCACCAGACATACTGTACACACACACACACACGCACATCACCAAACCTACTGTACACACACACACACACACACACACATTACCAGACATACTGTACACACACACACTCACATCACCAGACATACTGTACACACACACACACACACTCACATCACCAGACATACTCTACACACACACACACACTCACATCACCAGACATATTGTACACACACACACACACACACACACACACACACACACTCACATCACCAGACCTCTTCCCGGGAGACCCTCTCCCTAAAGCCAGTTCCCAACACTACTCTGATATTTTAATGTATGCAGGTACATACAAACATACACTTAAACAGACAAACGCACACACACAAATACACACACCATTGGTAAGCATATACAGACAGACACACACAGACACACACCTAGCCCCAGAGCTGTTAGCACAGCATCCATAGCCCACTGTCTGTCACCCTATAGACACACATCCTAAATTCTCCTGCTAATCTCCAATTCAAAGGGTGCTAATAGCCGTTAGCATTAATAGCTGTTAGCATAACCCTGTGACTGCCCGGGCTAACACCGTCCCAGCCTAAATCCGCCCCTACATCGCTCTCCACCCAAACTGTCACAGGAGGCTTCATGCAAGCACACTCACAAGCATGTGTCCATGGACAGACAGACACACACACACACACACACACACAGTCAAACTGTCCGGACTCCTTCCCAGAGGATTGACCCAGATCAAGCCCCACTTCACAAACTAATTAGTGTTTAACACAGGGAGGGATTAGTGCAGATTAGGATGACAGGGTTTGCAGGGTAACAGGCCCGGGCCAATTAGAATCCCTGGCTCCCAAATGCCTCCCTATCTCTATGGGCCCTGGTGAAAAGTAGGGTGGCATTTGGGACGCGACAACTGGCTTGATACTGATTCCTTCCTGCGCCGCTCCGAAACAGTAACACCCTGCTGTAGAGCTTCCACAGCACTGATCTCCAGCCACCAGACCCACAAACACATAGACATTTGGCCATTTGTTTCCTTTCAAATATTCAAATAGTTGACTTAACATAAATCTAAGAACCTCTACTCATCTCTATAGTCAACATGTGAGATAAATCTAACACCTCTACTCATCTCTATAAATTCAACATGTGAGATAAATCCAACACCTCTACTCATATTCTTCTCATCTCTGTACTCAACTCGTGAGATCCCAGGAGGTGCATCCAGATTGCAGCTTTGATGTGCTCTCTGAAACCCTCAGAGTGTTTGAGTGACTGATGGAATTGTTATCGGATGTTAGTTCCTTTCATCTGACGAGCTGCATTGTGACGTTTTTATGTGTTTGGAGTACGTGGGGGTCTGGGTGTCTCAGAGAGTGTGTGTGTGTGTTAGGGGGTAAACTGTCTGATTGTGTTTGAGCGTATGCCTTTGTGGGTTTTTTAAATATTCTGATTTTGTGGGTGTAGTCTCAGGTTCGCAGAAAGAGAACAAATAGTGTTGTCATGTGCACAACAAACACCTATGGAAAGTATGTATTTATTCAGTCTCTGTTTACAGCATCATGTTATCACAGCACAACATCACAGCCCAGTAGCACAGCCCAGCATCACAGCACAGCACAGCATCACAGTTCAGCATCACAGCACAGTATCGCAGCCCAACATCACAGCCCAGCATCACAGCACAGCATCACAGCCCAGTATCACAGCCCAGTATCACAGCCCAGCATCACAGCACAGCGTCACAGCACAGCGTCACCGCACAGTACCAGAGCGAGGTTTCACAGCTCAGTATTACAGATGTGTGTGTGTGTGTGTGTCTGTGTGTGCTAGTGTGCATCTGTGAGTGTATGTGTGTGTCTGTGTGTGTGTGCTAGTGTGTATCTGTGTGTGTCTGTGTGTCTGTGTGTGCTAGTGTGTGTCTGTGTGTATCTGTGTGTGTCTGTGTGTGCTAGTGTGTGTCTGTGTGTGTCTGTGTGTGTCTGTGTGTGTCTGTGGTTGTGTGTCTGTGGTTGTGCGTCTGAGTGTGTCTGTGTGTGTCTGTGTGTATCTGTGTGTGCTAGTGTGTGCGTTCATGTGTGTAGCAGTTACCCACTATTCGCTGTGACGTTTGTCCCTCTACAGAACCGCTATCAAGTCAGGAATAAAAACTGTCAAGCCCCTACCCAGGTGCTGGACAGAAATCCTCCTTTACTGGTCATTTTTAACGCCAATCACCTCCCAGTCACCCCCCACATGCACTCAAACCCACTAGAAGACACACACACACACATGCCCTGTCCCGTACCAGAACCGACCCCCACTGTCAGTCCATCTGCTAGCGAGTTGTTTAATTAGGTGCAGCTTTTTTAATCGATGAAAGAAAAAATGAAAAAAATGAAAAAACTTCAAACCGCCATCTGACTCGAAACCACAGCGTGCCTCTGGAAAGAGCCCTCCTCCCTGCGTCGTGAACACAGGCTAACTGTAGCTGCACAATAACAACCCTGTCAGAACACAGGCTAACGGTAGCTACACAATAACAACCCTGTCAGAACACAGGCTAACGGTAGCTACACAATAACAACCCTGTCAGAACACAGGCTAACGGTAGCTACACAATAACAACCCTGTCAGAACACAGGCTAACGGTAGCTACACAATAACAACCCTGTCAGAACACAGGCTAACGGTAGCTACACAATAACAACCCTGTCAGAACACAGGCTAACGGTAGCTACACAATAACAACCCTGTCAGAACACAGGCTAACGGTAGCTACACAATAACAACCCTGTCTAAACTAACATTATTTCATTGACTGTTCCCTGCTTAATTATTTCGCCGTGCGGATTGAGGTTTTTGCTCTGGGCTGTTGTCTGACAACCTGACAGGCTGACAGGAGCACTGACCTTCTGACTGACAGCTATCTTAATTGGGCCGGTGTGGACGTCGCGTCAGAGCTGCGGACGGAGAACAGCAGCCTTGTCTGTGGAGGACGGGATATTGGCTGTTTATCCGTCGAGAACATTTGCCATTATATTTTCATGTGGTCTGATCTTGTATTTTCTGTGGAGAGATCAGCTAACCGAAGCATAATGGGAAAATTCAAACGAATGCCCACATCCCCACATCCTGTTCTTGACCACCCCTCTCACTGTGGTGGTCAGTCAGCAACCATTGTCATTCTGGTAAAATACCAAACATTTGTGTCAATTTTTCTATCTTTGATTTTAAATTTTATCTCCAAAAAGACAAGGCAGCTTGCGTCCTAAATGGCCCCTTTGGACCGAGAAGACTACGGTAAGAAATAGTGCACTTTGTTCAAAAGCAAACCGGCTCTGGTCAACGGACTGGCAGATTCAAACAAGTAAATATTGACTTCCTCTCTGCTGGTTTCGCATTCAGATCTAATCGCCTCCTCAGTGTATTTGAAAAGGCCAGCTGACAGGGAATCACTGGAGCCTGTTGACAGTTGAGGCAGGGTTCATGGTAAAAGTGCCAAATGTCAACATATTCCCTAAGTAGCACGTAACCTTTGACTGGGGGTTTTGGCTAAAAGTTGTGCCAACACAGTCTGTCAAATATGAATGTATTTAAAGTGATTTCTATTAGGATCGAGACGGTCAAGTCGTACTGAAATCGTGCTGTACACTCAAAGAATATGACAATAAGATGAAGATCAAGCAAGAGTACAGACGGTCGTCCCGATTTGCAGGCCTTTGCAATGCGACAGCAGAATGTCACACGTTCACTATAAGTTGTCGGTCATTTTGGCGTGTTTTTTCGCCGGCTCTGGCCATTGCTCTGTCAACTACTGTTGTTATCCCTGACAATTCATAAAGACACCGGTGTTTATTTCTTATAAACTGTTGATCCGGCTTCAGTGCTATGATTGTAATTGTCACACATGTACACGTTTTGCATGGTGAGTCTTCTACTGTTAGGGACGTGGGCTCCCAGATATTGGTGTAAAACCTCAGAACCACAACACCTTTAATGGGTATCGACACACAGCAGGGTGTGATGGTAACACAGTAACACTTTAGACTTTAGACAGTTTGTAATGAAAATGTGTTGCCAGCGTTAATCTCACAGACACAGTCTAAGTGTGAACAGGCCCTAATAAAACCACCCCTCTCCCTCACATTTATCCCCTCCTTATCCCAAACCTCAACCTCCGCCACACCCCAGAGAAAAACCAATAAGAGTCAGAAATTGCAGGGCGAACCAACACCTTTGAGCGAGGGCCTGATTAAAAGACCGAACGGGCCGATGTAAAAACCACAGGCCAAACCGAGTTATGAGGCTCCCTGCTACACAGTCAGACTAACACCACGCCCTCATTACATCTGCGGCCCAAATGATACCATATACACTACAGAGTGCACTGCACTAAGGCATATGGGGATATGCCCAAATGGTGTCCTATCCACTACAGACCCGGGTCTAAAGCACCGCACTAGGGCATATGAGTCTGAGGCCCAAATGGTGTCCTATCCACTACAGACCCAGGTCTAAAGCACCGCACTAGGGCATATGAGTCTGAGGCCCAAATGGTGCCCTATCCACTACAGACCCAGGTCTAAAGCACTGCACTAGGGCATATGAGTCTGAGGCCCAAATGGTGCTCTATCCACTACAGACCCAGGTCTAAAGCACCGCACTAGGGCATTTGGTGCTGAGAGGCGCAGGTTTCCTTCTGAAATATTTCCCCTACATGGTGTTTGATCTCTTTATCAACGAGATAAGCCTCTGAGCGCTGAGGTAAGCTAAGTGGCACTTAAGGCAACACTCAAGACACTGATAATTACACGGTAACAACCACAAACACATACTATCTTACATGAAAGGGCCTCGATAACAAAAAACCTTATCGTATTTTTAACAGGCCGATAAGGCGCGGCGTTCGGGATTAACCAACGCGAAGCGAGAGGTGTGGAAGGATTTAAAATCCGCCGCTGTCAGGAGGAACGCGAGCAGGCGGCGAGGCTAGGTGGCTACACGAGGGTACGTAGCCTCTGAGAGAGAGAGAGGGAGAGAGAGTTTCCTTATCAGTATGGGTTGGGGAGTTTCATGCCTTCTGAAGGATAAAGCCTTGTAAAACCATTAGCCTCGAGGCGTGGAGCTAAAAGATTTGCTTCACAGAGCAGTAGGTAGGTAGGTAGGTGTCAAAGTTATTGGACGAAACAGCTTATTGAGCTCCACCATGCAATGCCCTTATAAAACATTTACAGCTGCCTGCTTTCGATGACCATGTGACGCTATGAACAGCTATTTTCACCGGCGGTATGAAGGATGCAACACATAACCCGTATCGGGGAATATTTTTTATTATTTAACAGTGCCATCGGAAATGTGCCAACGCTTGATTGTGCGTTCCGGGAATGGGATACGGGTTCGGAATTGGGTTCTCTGCAACTCGTTCTGATGGAACCCATATTAGCTGACACTTTCAAAAAAAAACTACTTGACCGATCTGATTATTTGGTTCGTTAATCGTGGAGTTTTGGATGACAATAAATTGAGGCAATGTGTAAATGTATGTTTACTCCACAAAGTTTCTCCACAATGAGCTGAATGATGACAAATCCGAGCGTTTAGTGTATAGACCCACGGCACACACCACTGACACGGCTGGTCAAGTTGATCTGATCTGATTGAAGTCCTCTCTGTCCTCGTTGTCTTCTCAGTGGCAGGTTTCAGCGGGTGAGTCCACGTTCCAACTCCTGTATATTCTCACCCTGGCTGGCACTCTTAAGCATCTTTGCGAGCCAGCACTGAAGTGGCACTATGTACCACGATAAGGCAACCGGCTGGAACAAGGGGTGGAGCGTTTGATCAACAAAATGGCATTGTGGGTGATTTAACATGCAATTGAACGGCAACAAGCTGTGAGTTGTTTGCCCAACGAAATTGCACGAAGGCTGACTCAGAGCACCCGTGTTTAGCAACCGGCTGCAAAAAGGAGTTAAATAAAGATCGGATCAACAAAGTCTCAGCACGTTACACTTTGCAGCTGATTGGCGTACAATAGTTTTTACACAGTAGGCTAACTATACCCAGAAAGTTAGCGTGATTAGCGTGTCGCTAGAGGGGATCTCATTTAAAGTCTCCAGAACCTGGCGTCGTATCGGACGTGTGAGGAGGCTCGTTGCCATGCCGATACGCTGCCACGGACCGACCCCTCTCGTCGCCAGTCCGAGAGAACCGAACGTCGCGCTCGTCCGTCACGTCCGGACGGCATCTTTAAAACGGGCCCGAGACCGGGATGGGTTTCAAGGCTTCCCGGGGATATATCCCACAGATAAGGCGTGTCAGTTCTGACGCTGATAAGTCAAACGGAGCGTATCCGCCGACCGAGACACGGAGGACCGGTTTCCTCCCGGTTCCAATTCCGGCACCCTATTTCTATTGGCTGACCGTCAGGAAGGCGGTTTACCATAACGAGACACTTGTCACATTGGCATTCGAGGGGTGAGGCAATCGACCCACAATCTCTCCCAGGATTTCGCTCTCCTCGCTTCGTGCTCTTTTGTTATATGGCAATTGACAATCACTCTTTTCCTCACTGGAATTCTAAGAGGCGGCAGAGGTTTGCCACAGTCCGTAGGTTAATGTCACGAGCCAGCTTAGCCACCATGATCGTTCATGCAGGGATAATTTTAGAGCAATGTGTCGGCCGTTCACTATAGCTTTTGTAGCTAGATATGCTACTTCTGGAAGCAAGCATTATGAATTTTCCGCATTATGTTACTGTTATTGAGACGTTCCAGTGCACAGTCGGCAAGCAGGGATAGACTCACGCTAACATTTGCTGTCTGGCTAAACTGTGTGGTTGTTCTGGGCTGTACGGAGCAGAACTTCACCGAAACCAACACAAGATGGGATTTCAAAAAACGATGCTGAAAAGCATACCTTTCAGTTGGGAAAAAGTTTAGAAAGACTTCACAGCGTAAGTTTTAGTACGAATGAAAATTAGCATTTCGGTTAAAGATACCAAAAGTAGCAATACCTGAAGCCCCTCCCCTCTGCCTCGATAGGCCCATCACCTGTCAATGCTGCTGAATTACTTCCTTCGCACTTTCTTCTATCACGCGTTATCTTCTGTTTGTGCGTGTGTGTGTGTGTGTGTGTGTGTGTGTGTGCCAGGTTATAGAGTTAAGCGGGGTCACAGGTCAGCTCGAGGACTTGGCAATGAGACCCAGAGACGAGAGCGCACATTCACAATCGTACGTCACTTTGGGACCTGGTTTGAAGTGACACAGTGTTTCCGGTAGGTTCTCGGAGCACACAACACATCAAACATGGATGTCACATCATGTCAGCAGGATGTCTGGACATCCATTGGTCCCCATTTAACGCAGCCCACATTTACAACACGGTTACTTAAAACACAAACACGGATGCACTTTGGATTATTGCTTGGACAGTAGCTAGAAGTATATCGCGTTGCGATCTTTGGCAAACATTGTCAGGTTTCACCGGTTGAAGTCGCCGTTTTTAAGTATAATGCCGTTGATTTGACACGATTAGTCAAACATTAGAGAATCAGAACATCCATATGAGCCAAATATTTATCTAGAAGCCCCCTGAACTAGTTTGTAAGTCTTATTTTGAAATATCATATTAGCTTGGTACGAGTGATGTACCAAATATGTGTAATTGGCAGTTGGCCCGGAGGAGGTTGACCGTTTAATAGGGTGTTTTAACGTGACGGTTCTCCTTAACCTATTAGACTATTCCCCACCTCCCTCACAGATCTGCGAACATGCAGGAAACAATTCATCAAAATGATGAAGAGAACATCTGACCATGCAGCACTTCCTGCTCTGACATCTGACATGTGTGACTCTGTCCCCCGATCGGAAGTTTCCCGGTGTCTGTGCAGAAACGACTCTCTCTTCTCTTTTGAACTTTAACCCCCACAGTTTGTGTAGGGTGTGTGTGTCGGAGTGTCTGAGTGTCTGTGTGTCTGTCTGTGTGTGTGTTTGTTTGTTCATTTGTGGCTGCTGGTGTGTGTGTGTGTCTGTGTGTGTATGTGTGTGTGTCTGTCTGTGTGTGTTTGTTCATTTGTGGCTGCTGGTGTGTGTGTGTGTCTGTGTGTGTATGTGTGTGTGTCTGTCTGTGTGTGTTTGTTCATTTGTGGCTGCTGGTGTGTGTGTGTGCTGTGCTGCGCCGTGAAAGCTGGATCACAAAGCTGCTAGACGGGTTGCCAGGCAACGGTGACATGCGGGGACACAGTTTCTTTTGGCCCTGTTGGCAGGTTTTGCCTGCTGTCAGTGTGTGGGCGGCTGTCTGGGCGGTAGTGGACCCGGGTCCTGTCATAACCAACATGCAGAATTTGTCAGTCTAAATATATTGAGCTGTTTTCTTTCCGCCTGTCTGCCTCATTCCTCGTCCATCCCTCAGCCATCCGTCATCCACCCGTCCGTCATCCATCCATCCTTTCACTCCATTCACAATTCAAGGGCGGGATGAGAATTCAAAGAGACGTCCGTCTTTCCGATCGCTGGAGGTCAGGCCATCGTTGGTATGCTATGTTTAGGGAACGGGAACCATTCCCATCCAGACAGGATATTCAACTTCCTGTCTTGATTAATAAGGGACCGTCGACTCACATAGGGGCCCTAAAGGGGCCTCAAGGTCCTATGCACACAGATCTGAACTGGAGTGCTTGTCAGTGAATCCTTGTTATACAGCGATGCCACCGGGGCGGTGATAAACATGCACACCGAGTCTCCTCTTCGTCCTTGCTCCACAATCGTCTGCCACTGCAGTCGGTGTCTCCTGCCACAGCTTGTTCTCTGCCCTGTGACAGGCTGAGCAGAGGAACAGTCATTTAATGTTAAGGTGCAAAAGGCCCGGGCATTCGGAGACGTCAAACCCATATCAGGAACTTTGAGAAGTGTCTCGCGGTCGCTTCGTCCCGGAATCGTGTTTTTCTGCGATGCGGGTCAGAACCTCGGGGGGCAGTCGGCGTTCCACAGAAGTTTCGGTCGAGAGATATCGGCAGATATCGTAGCTGAGGGCGGTACGGTGTTTAAGGTCTGGATTATGAGCACCCTGTTACTGAGCATCTGTGTGCACTCTGCTGAGTCGCCTCCACACTAATGGCCTGTTAAACTTGTTAGAGAAACGAAGGAACACTAAAACAGGGAGCAGCACGGTTGGCAAGCAGCTCGACGCTGTTGTCTAATGTTAAATGGGGGAGTGTAGGGAGTAGGAAGTGAGAGGAGAGGGAAGGAAGGGAGGGAGGGAGGCAGCCTGGGGAGAGGGAAAGAAGGCTCAAACATACCGAGAGGGATGGCCTTCTCTCGGTTTCATGTTTTCCTTCTCTCTTCTTCATCCCCCACAGTTTTCCGCAGATAAAGGTCACCGTTGCCTAGGTGACTCGGCAGAAAAAGCTTTGTTCCAACGCGAGCTGCCGGAGGAGAGAGCGGAGTGACGGAGAGAGAGAAGACGAAGAGCCTGAGGCACGGATAAGACGATCAGTCTCTCCAGCAGTAGTACAATAGGTAGTGTGGATGGATAATACTGTAGCCTCCAATACTGCGGGACAATTAAAGTCAACTACATTCCCGGGCAAAGCTGCCTAAATATGTGAGAAATGCAGTAATGAGCCGACTCTGCTCCCAGAATCCAAGGAGATACTCCGGATGGAACAAGTGTGTTGGATATTTTCTCATTCCGACCACTACTATACTCAAGAGCTTCACAATATTCGCTGGAGGTTCATCTGAGAGGTTTGCCGTTGTAATGACAGACAGCCTTTTACAGAACTTATGCGTATGTGTTCAGTCGGTGAGACGACTAAAAAATGTAGTGTACAAAACAAAATGGCTCAAAAGCTCGACACCAAATAAAGACAAAGGCGAGTGATTACAGTCAAGAGGAAAAACTCTTATGTTTATTATGCCATGGATTTCACATTGTGAAAAAAATCAGTCACGTACAACAACGTTATAAAACAAATAGGAAGGATATAACCCGATGACTTGACAAGGAAATGATTTCAAACGCACAACGACAGTGTTTTTCGAAAGGTGCATCCGGTTATAATATTGATTAATTTCGGTGAGCGTCTACAGCAAGACGGCCAATTAGAGCACACTCCCACGCACAATATGCAAATAAAGATCGAAGAGGGCGGGGCCAAAATGAGAAATGAGAGAGGGAGAAAAAATGACACCTAACAATCACAGTCAACCTAGAGATTTACATATGTTCCGTAAGAGAGGAACCCTGTGATCTGATTGGTGGTGTCAGAGGTGTGTGTTGGTTGGGGAGGTGGGACTGACATCAAGGTGTCAATTAGCTGCTATTCCAGCTCGTGTGTTCGTCGTGTGTTTTTGTCGGCCTGGGAGTCGCTCGGATATTTAAACAGGAAAGTCAAATTTACGTTGACTGTGTTTTGAGGTGAGGAAGCAAGGAATGAAAATGTCAATATCTCAAGAAAATCTCTGAACCGATGCGTTTTTACATCCACATTTACAACGGCTTTATTGATGCTACACTGCATGTCAACGGTTTGGCCACCAGGACAGGAGTCAGATAGGGGATCAACAGCGACAGGAACAAAGCTTTGGGCTTCAGACATTATCTTCTAGTTCTTTGGAACCGCCTGTGCTACTATAGATCCGTGGCAATCAGCGGAGCTCTGATGTTTCTCTCCGCCCGTCTTTAACACCATGGATACAGGACATGTCATCCTAACCCTCATCGTCTTCGTCATCCCCGTCTTTCACGCCACACTGAAACGGGGAGCCCACGGACCTGAGCTGGTGTTTTTACATGCATGTTGAATATTCTAGAGATGCCTGACGGAGGCGTGTCTGGGGACATGTGACGTGGTCAGTCCCCCCGGCTGTTCCAAGGACAGCTGCCCCATCGCATTCCTCACAGAACTAGCAGGACGCGCTAGCTGGGTCGGGGTCACCGTGACGATGCTCCCAGCAGCCTCTGCTGCTTATAACACATGCACGTTCTCACCGCCGCCTACTCCTATTTGTCATTTACCCTGTTGTTGTTGTCGTAGTTTTTCCTCTCACTGTTTACTCCGTTTTTCTCTGACACGGCAACATGTTTATATGTTGTGAGAGCTTCAGGCCCTAGTTTGACCAGAGCCTGTCAGGATAACTCAGGATAAAATGTGAGCGGTTACCCAAGCCATTTCTAAAACCAACACGTTCACTAAACAAGGCTGTGTTGACACTCTGACCCGGTCACTTGCATTCTGGGTAATGTCCATGCTTACTCTGACCCCTACGCACTGACCTCTGACCTGTTAACCTCACTGACCAAATGGTTGGAAGGGGTTCACGTCCCCGTCCCCCCTTAAAATGAACAGGTTCCCGTTTGGGATAAAATGTAAAAAAATAAATAAGTGCCGTTATAAAAAGGAGCATCTTTAAATTGGACCATGCAACTGCTTTAAACAATAAACATTCGTTCACGTATAAACGCATGAACGCAGGCAGAAAAGAAATAAATAGGAATACAACTGTTCACAAACGAACGTAAAGCAACCGTCTTACGAATGAGGACTTAAAACGTGAAACATTGCGGCAGGAACGGAAACAGACATATATTACGTTTCAGTTTGGCTTTAGCGAGGTGACAAGATGCTCTTGACGACGGAGCAGTTAATCATGCCAACGTTATTAAATTCCCACGTATGAAGAACACGCTCCCAACAGTTCAGAATCACTTTCTCGGCAAAGCGGAAAATCCTCCGACGCTCCGGCAAAACGACACATCTCACTTGAGAACCGCTTCGGAAGAAACGGTTCCACCGGTTCTGGCAAGTCCCGCCGCACGTTCTGACAGCTGGAGCCAGGTTTCGCAAACAATCGGGAACCCAGAAGTAAGTTTGTTACCCCAAATAACTAGGTGATGGGCAATAGAGTTTAAGGGGAGTAGCTCTCTCACGCTCCATTCTCCAGGGGAGAGCAGAACGACAAGAGCAAGAAGAGTCTTTGATACACGAGGGAGTCGAGAAAACAACAGAAAGAGGAGAAGAGGGAAACATTTTGTTCAGGGTTCCTTCGTCCGTCTGTCGATCAGCTGGTTTTAATCATGCTGAGCAGTTCTCTGGTTACATGCTGGTTACAAGGACTCCCACTTTTCCCCTCACTTCATGTCCAAACGGGCCTTCCTTCATGCTACAATATTAAAGTCCCTTTGTGCAGAGTTTCGATTTTTTTTTACATCTTTATTTTATCTCTGAATCATCAGAGTGAGAAAAGCGACAACATAGTCTGCGGTATACATCTTGATGGTTGATTGGAGACAAAAGATTCAGGTTATGTGTCTGTGAGTGCGTTACTGATGTGTTTACGGGACTTCTCGTGGAAGGCTGAGAGCAATAGTACACTGGGATATGGGATAAGTTGGATCTTAAAGCACAAGCAGGCAGGTTTGTTTGGTAGGTTTGCATCAACGTCCAAACATCTTCCTCAGAAACAATGACATCATTTCCACCATGACATCATTCTGTACACAGTCTTCTTCGGAGCGTTGCCCCTTCGTTATAAACACACTCACAGTAGCGTCGGGATGGAATACGGGCGTTGTTCTCCGTGCCACACTGTCGATCAGTTCATTGATGGGAGAAAGACAGTCAATTTTTTTGCACAAAGAGGAAGTTAAAGAGCTTCTAGCTTCACAGTTGGAATCCAGTTGATGGTTCAAAACAGGGAAATCTGAGGACACAGGAAAAAGAGAGGAGAAAAAAACTGTTAGACTAAAAAGGACAAATCATGTCTGCGAACAAAAGCACACGAGCAAATCGTGTTTAAGCCGGAGGAATTTCACTATGAGGACGGGAGCCGGCTGGTTTTCTGTTCCATCATCAATAATTGCACCCACCTGGTTTCCCAGGTCTAAATAAGTCCCTGGTTAAGGAATTGCAATGAAAAATATGGAGTAAAACTGGCCTTAAGGTCCAGAGTAGAAAACCCCAGGTTAAATAACCCCCATTTAAAAATAACTTTTAATTACACAAAAACATCAAACTTGACAATTGAAGAATTGTTAGTATATATCAGGAATGTAAAGATCCATCAGATTGAATCCAGACCCTTTCTTTACTCTTACTTTTATATTCCTCGTGTTCCTTTCCGCAGTAATAACTAAACAGACCCAGCCTGGCCTGTGTTTGAGTGGGTTTTAAACATGTGTCAGAAATATCGCGTATTAGGCCTAGTGAACTCATTTGGGAATGTTCTCTTTAGTTCAACCATCCTGATAGTTTGTACCTTAGGAAAAAAGGATGTCCAACGCAGGTCAAATATCAACTTTAATCCTCCTCCCCTTATCTCTTCTCACTGACTCCCCTTGAGGGCCAACCCGGGGGAGGAAATCGATCGTACGACTGGCTGCGGTTGCCAAAAGACACACACTCGGAAAACGTTCGCACTCAGACATCCAAAGCGAGCAGTCAAACCTCTCCTCTCTGAACAGGGCTTTCTCATTTAGGCTTAGAGAAAAGCACTGCTTATATTAGCCTAGCATTTGTGATATCCGCCTACAGGCCAGAGCTTAGTGAAATAAGAATAACAACGACTGAATATGAGCGATGCATGGGTGGAATCCGAATTCTGAGTGATGAAGGAATTATCCTCTGAGCATATTCTATGTCCAGTCCTCCAGTCCTTAGCAACTGTTGGAGTAACAACATCTGAAATGAGCACACGTTGTCGTTGTTGTGTCATTACTGGCACTCACGAGACGCACAAAAGTGGACCTCTTAAAAAAACAACATTGATTCACTTGACACCAGATTCCTTGCAGGGCTTCGACCTGTACAAGCCAGCTGGAAAAAAACTGACCTCGACGAGGGGGAGAAAAACACAGTCGAAAAAGGAGGAGAGGAGAGAGGGGAAGCGAGAGAGAAGAGGAGAAAGACAACTGTAACAGAAGGAAAGTGAGGGAGAACGAGAAAGGAGGTGAGGGAGTTGGGTTGAGTCCAACTCAAAAGTGTTGAGCAACAAGAAAAACTGTGATAGTGGACAAACAGGAGGAGCAGGAAAAGAGATCTGTTTTTTATCCTTTTCTTACATGTCTCCCTCTCTCTCTCTCCCTCTCTCTCCCCCCTCTCTCTCTCCTCCTCTCTCCCTCTCTCCCCCTTCCCCCCCTTCTTTTAGGCTTATGATCTGAGGGCGGACAGCCATTTCACCAAGGTCTGCAAAACAACAAGGTTAGCCAATCGTGTGTGTGTGTGTGTGTGTGTGTGTGTGTGTGTGTGTGTGTGTGTGTGTGTGTGTGTGTGTGTGTGTGTGTGTGCGTGCCTGTGTGTGTCTGCGCGTTGCATTTTGTGCGTTTGTCTGCATCAGTTTATATGCGACGGTGTGTGTGAGTGCGAAAGAGAGAGTGGGATTATGACACCAGAGTCTCCAGTGTTCACAGTAAGCATCCACATCCGTCTGTCTGCTTATCATCACAGAGGCAGAGAGAGACGGCGCTGAGGCTACAAACACACACACACACACACATAAAGGGCATGAGGCAAGGGAGAGTGATAGAGGCTGCTCTGCCCAGCGGTAAACATTCACTTCCTGGCCCAATAATGTCTTTTTGCCTGTCTACATGGCTGTGTTTTCTTTAAAAGCCTCGCTCCCTGTTCTCCGATTACTCCCCGATACCACCGCTGTCTTCTGCACATTTCCGTAAACCCCAGGCTGAACCTGAAGAACAGCAGTCAGCCTCAGCCACCCCCGTCGCTCCCCTCCCTGTCTTCCAACCAACCTCCATCTCTCTCTCTCTCTCTCTCTCTCCTCCCAACTCTCATGAACCCCTTAAAAAAAGAGAGCGATTGAAAGTGGATCTGCATCACCGGGATGCTGTAGTCTGTTGGCGTACTCCGGCACATAGCTTGTCTAATTGGCCTCCACCCCAACCCCCTTCATCACTCCCCTCAGAAAAACATCCCCCACGGGGACAATAAAAGTATTCTATTCTGTTTCAATTACCCTCTGCTTCTCCTCCCTCGCCCTTAACCCCGCGGTCTCCTACCTCATGTGTACCCTAGACATAGGGATCTATCCAGCTGGGCTGAAATATGGGATCTGATGCTTTCTATTTTCCCCTGTAGCTTTGTGTTTTTCCCCCCGTCTGTATCAACAGACAGAACCACTCAACGCACACAGCGCCGATTCCTGGGAGCCCTTCTGCTTATTCAAACGAGTCCGCCCTTCAATCACACGCGCTCGTGCCGTCCACGCCCCTCTCAATTATTTCTGAGAAAGAGAGGAGATATGGGACACGAGGACTACGTAATGAGATCTTCCCATTGTGTCTCGCCGTGTCCTCGCTAGTTTCCATTGCAGTACATGCGCACATATAGTGTAACTGCCAGTTCTGTGTGTGCCCTGTAATAGACTCACCTCGTGAGAGAACGCATATTGCAGTACATGCGCACATATAGTGTAACTGCCAACTGCATGTCGAGTTAGCCGATTACATTTATAGCGCTTATATTGGCTGTCTCTGCCTGCCCATTGTACTCCGTTATTGCTAGACGGTCAGGAAGCCAGAGACACAGCCTTCTGAGACGGAGGAAATTGATCGAGAAGTCAAATTTTGGCAGCCGCTTGGTTAGTATTCAAGGCATGCAGGTCAGGCCCGGCTGAAATCGCATGGCAATCTAATCAGTCTATCAATAGTCAATTTGTGCTTGATTTAATCAGGATTTGTGTCCCGGTAAACAGAACGCTGGGCCGGCAGACGGAGAACAGGATTTTATCCGCTGGTAACTGAATGTATACTATGAGCTAGGAATTACGGGAATTTAGGTGAATTCCGCCCGGAATGCAAGTGCTCCGGGACACAGCGTGAACAGATACAGGACTGTGTGTTCGTATGGAAAACGGACGGGAAGTAATTGTCAGTTTGGCTGTGAATGCTTGAAAACTCTTAGACACTCTAGGGCATGAATAATACATTATGCATTCCATTTATTTCCCTCCCAGATACACGGAGAGACAAAGAGACAACGACAGAAAGGAGAGAGAGAGACTCTTCACCGTACCTCATGGGAGGGGTGTCGGGGTGGAGGTGTGGGGCGATCCCAGAATGCCTTGCGGCTCAGGCGGGGAGATGTTTCCAAGTGCTGACGAAGGCAGTGGGGATGAGGGAGTAGGGTACGGTGGTGATGCTGTTCCAGGCATCCAGGGTCGGGTCGTAACAGTCCAGGGTCTTACAGCGCTGCGTGCCGAAGTAGCCCCCGACCACGTACAGTTTGTTCCCCGACGCCACGGCCTGGCAGCTCATCCGCTTGGCCGTCACGTCGCCCACTTTAGTCCACTGGTACGTGTCACTGCTGAACTTGTAGGCGGAGCACGCCGAGAACTCTGTGTCCCCGCCCATCACGAAGATCTGGTTGCCGAGGACGGCCGCGGCCGTGTAGCGCCAGGGCTGCGGGCACGAGGCGGGCACCGTCCAGCGGTTCTCCTGCGGATCGTAGCACTGCACCTTGGGCAGTTTGTCGTGGGTGACGCTTGTGCCGCCGAAGGCGAAGAGTTTGAGCTTGACGCTGACGACCGCGGCGTTGCTCACGCCCTCTCGCAGCGGCGCCACCATGGTCCACTTGTTGGCAGCCGGGTCGAACTGCTCCACCTGTTTCAGGGAGACGGAGGGTGAGGCAGGAAGGCAGCCTGTACCCGCAGTGTGCCCTCCGACCACATAGAGGCAGTGCTTCAGCTCAGCCGAGCCGTGGCCGAAGCGAGCAATGAGCATGGGCGCGGCCTTCGACCACTCCTCGTGCACCGTGTCGTAGACCCACACATCCTTGGATACGCCGTTCTCAGAGCCCCGGCCGCCGGTCACATAGACTTTACAGCCGATGGCGCAGGCACTGAACTCCTTCCTTGGGCTAGGGATGTCCGCTTTGGGGATGATCTCCTTGGCCTTCTGGTCCACCAGGTACAGCTTGTCACACATGAAGGTCTGTCCTCCCAGAAGGAACAGGGCGTGGCTAGTCTTCCTGGGCCGGGCGCAGGGGCTGTTCACCACCCCGTCGTTCTGAAGTATCTTCAGCTTGCAGCGGATGGCCTCGTCCACCAACTCCTTGCTTTTCAGCTGGGCATTGATGAGCTCCTCGGTGGACACGTTCTCCATGAGGAAGATGGCAGGGAGAAGGGCCAAGCGAACGGTCTGCAGCAGCTCCGGCAGGTGACAGTGCCTCCTCTCCAGGTCGTAGTTGACCCAGTTGAGGGCGGCCTCGTAGACCAGCCTCTCGTCTTCCGTCTCCAACTCCTCGTGCGACAGAAGCTGCACCACCATGTCTTTGGGAAGCTGTAGGAATTCCTCCGTCTTGCAGATGGCAGGGAAGTTGCCGAGGCACATGCCCCAGGAGAGCTCGGACAACTTGGTGCACTGGTGGGCATCGGACAGCAGCAGCATGCCCAGGCAGTTGGAGGGGTGCAGGTTCCTCTCCAGGAACTCGGCACAGGCATCGCGGATGTCCTGAAACTCTAGCATGTCACCTGCCTCCAGGAGAGATTCGGCGTTCTCCTCATTGATGACCACGCGGGAGGAGTACGCGTAGTCCAACAACAACTCCAGGACCTCTGGGTGGATGGAATCCCTAAAGTCAACCTCGTTGGCCTGGCTCTCCCTCAGCCCCCCAGAGAACATAGCCTACAAGATAAGGACAAACAGGGAGAGTTAGCTCAGTGGCTAACCCTCAATTAGCCCGGCTTGTGTTAGCATGGTATATAAACATGTAGCGTCTTGGTAAGAAGCGTCCGTACCTCAAAGTAGCGACTGCACGCCGCTAGCACGGCACGGTGGCAGGGGAAAGAACGGCTGCCCGCGTGGAGGAGGACGTCGGTAAACAGGCGCTGCTGACGTAGCGTGTTCAGGTGCATCAGGACACTGTCTGCGTACGACGACTTGTGGAACAGGTAGATGTTCATGGAGCCGGTGCTGGCACGCGACTTGCGGTTCTCGTGGACGCAGACGGACATTTTCATTGAATCCTGGAGAAATAACAAAATCCAAACTGAAGTTGGATCACTATACAATCACAGGTAATACGTGGCCATGGACCTGGGTGGTGTCGAGGTAATCAATGAAATGCATTAAAAAAAAACGTGCATACCTATGGAGACATGATAGAGAAAACAACATCCGATATTCAAAGCTGGAGATAAAGCCTACAGTTTAAGTCCCTTTATTAGATATAAATAAATGGAAGCTGTGCCAAATGCCGTTAGCATATGACTCATCTCTCTCCGAAGGACAGGGAGTGAATCACACTATTCACTAGGGCCTCAGGGACAAACGTAGGGCAGTGAAGGATGGTGTGCCATTTGGGACACAGTCTCAGTCTCTATGCGGCAGCCCGATGGCCAGTAGCAGGTCTCAGACCAGCAGCCTCAGCCACATTGTTCCATCACAACCACTGAGTCTAGTAAAGCATAGGCAATAGCTGCCTCCACACACACACACACACACACACACACACTGTCCATCTGCATTGACCAATACCTGGCCATAAATCGATGACTGATTATTATTAGTGGTAATATTATACAATTTGTTTCTTAGTTCCCGCTCTACTGTAGGCCTACATGCTTACTTTCCTGGGTGTTTCTTAGATACATACACATTACAGTATGCATATTAGAACATGTTCGATGTTTGCATATCTGGTTATTGTGTACTGCACTGTTTGGAAAGAATTAGCAAGTAAACTTTTCACTGTGTGTGTGTGTGTGTGTGTGTGTGTGTGTGTGTGTGTGTGTGTGTGTGTGTGTGTGTGTGTGTGTGTGTGTGTGTGTGTGTGTGTGTGTGTGTGTGTGTGTGTGTGTGTGTGTGTGTGTGTGTGTGTGTGTGTCAGTAAGACGTGAAACATTTTTTTTTATTCCCAAAGCAAGTGTCAACATATTATCGGCCGGGTCGCTGTCCGAGCTGGAAGCAAGAAAGAAATGTCACGTCCTTCAATGACGCTGATATGACAGGGTCAGACAGCAGGCAGTGAGCTGCTGTGCCTGATGATGTCATGGCACACACACTCCGATCTGATGTCGGCGGCTGGCTGGAAAAGTCCATGTCTAACCATTGCCAGGTGTTCAAAGCGGACAGGGGACCAAGCAGAGAGGGGTGTGGGGAACCATTTCAAAAGTAAACAGCGATGCCTAACTGTCCGAATCATGCAGATTTGAGTTCACCCTATCGTCAACTTTACTTGTCAGTGTAAATGCCCGACATCTGCCAGTCTGCGAGTGTGTGTTCAAATTCAATCAATCCTAATTGCAATGTAACGGATCCAATGCGCTCGGTCCCAGACCGGCTGTCACAGTCTCTACTTAACCCTACCAATACCAATATGGTACCCCGGACTTAATTGTGTTTCTAGTTGAATTCCCCCCATTAAGAACAATAACGACCCATCAGTAACTGTGTAACATCTATATCGCACCTGATGCCGACCATTAATCCGATAGTACAGCTGAGGTCTCACAGATATACCATTTAAAATAGAACGGGTGTAATCAGTGAAAAGACAACACCATATTTTCGGTATCTTAAAATGTGAGTGCTACATTTAAAAGGAAAGAAAATATCAATGTTTTTTATTCTGTTTAGAATGTGTTTATTGTGTATATGGGCTTGGTTGGAAGATGCGCAACACAATATGCTGTTGTAAACTATTTAAATTAAATCAACTGTTAATGTCGTTAAAATCAAATGTTATATTATTATAATATTATATTGCTTCTCGATTATGTAGGCAAACTTAGTCTGCGACCCCGAGTAGAATATAACCATGATGCAAATGTAAAACAAAATACACCCTTTGAATAGTGGCGTAGAACTTGTTTTTTTTTAAATGTGACATCTCCTGGACAAATTGTTTGACGTGATGATGCAAAAGTAATTACTTAAACTATTTTTTTATTATGATTTTCCTAAACACAATGTATTGGTGAGTATCCTCTCCTTGGTGCAGCTGATCGAGCTCCACAATTCATGTCTCCATCAACAACAGCAATAACACAACAACACCACATATTGACCATTCGTAAGAATGTGGTAATGGCTCTGTGAAACGTACCTCTTTGGGTGGAAGTAGGAGTTCAATTTTGTCCGCTTTATCCCTCGAACATGCCACTGCTGGGAGAGTAGCCACGGTGATGGTTCCAGCAAGCCACTCTGGTGCTCGGCAGTACGCACGGATTTGGGCTCCTCGATAAGGAATTGGGAGGCTCCGAACACTAGTAATGTCTCTTGAATTTATTTAATTGACTATTCGTTCAGTAGTCTTGTTCAGCGACCTCCTGTTTAAATACAAGGGCTTGAGATCGGGTTCTGTCTCCAGACGTGCGTCTGATCGTACAGCAGTTCTGTGTGGATACTGGTTAATGCGTACGGGGCGCGTTGGTAAGGCAGGTCTTCCCTCGGTTAAATCAATGGGTGTGTTTATAGTGAGAAAAGGGGGTTGGACCGGCCTCGTGTGCAGGAAGCATAGTGGGAGGGCAAGTCAATTTGTGGATGAAACCGATCCGAAATGGAAACACAGGTAATAAAACAGTAAACTAGAATGGGAGAGTCCATGTGCCGACTTGCATAAAATAATAAGAATATTTAATATATAGCCTATGTGAAATAATCGATCTCTTTACTATAAACAGACGCTCAGCAGAGACATCGGTACTTCCTGTTCACTGTAATGTAGACAAACTGTTGTAATACTAGTCTAGTTGAATGGACTTTAATACATGGGTAGATGTAGACTTCACTCTGTAACACCCCATAATAACACACAGGCTAAAATCAAATGGGCAAACTATTCTTTTGTCGAAGATATATTCGATTTTTTTGTCTCAATTCAGTTACTTATAATGTTCCCATTGGTATTGATTGTTTGATTGATTGTTGCTTCTTAAAATTGCAAAAGTGTAGTAGGCCTAGTTGTAGGATACCTAGATCTGCGCTTTTCTGACATCGGTCTATGGTTGAGTCTTTGCTTATTATCAGTAGAATATAATGCCCAGGCAAATGTAACAGTTGAACTATAGTTGGGTAAGTTTCCTAATTGGTTTTGAATGTGTGAAAGGTTAAATGCCATTACAACTAAATTAGTGAACATTTTCAAAATGCAACAGACAGCAAAATATATAAAACGGATATAGGCAACAACATTTGGTTTGCAACATTTAAAAGTTTTACAATGGAAAGATTTAAGCTCACATTTGTGGAAACAATGTATAATGTTAGATATTGTGAGTTGGTGCTAGTTGAGTGTAAGTGATGCCTAAACCCTAAGTGAGTATGAACACAAAAATGAACGCGTCAACAGCGCCACTTGCTGGATGAAAATATTGAGAAAATGTTATTATAGAAAATTCAAAAAGCAAATAAACTGGCCTGTACACGGAAGTACCTACATTAGCTTGCGGCTGGAATTATATATTTAGACTAGGCTTATCTTTCAATCAGTATTTCTATATAGTTTTTGGGGAAAAAGTCCAGTGGGGATAAGATAAATTGAATAAGGGACACATAAATCAAAATATATATGAATGTTCATTATTGGATACTGGATTGGATGAAAATAAATAGTTTTGAGGAGTTTTAATGACAGACTCGATTTTCATAAATTCTCCATTTATTTATTAATCATATCCAAAATGTTTCACTCTGCTAACTGACGACAGCTAACTCAATCTAAATTCATACAAAACAAAAGTCGGACCGTACACGCAATAACACATTTTCAAATAAAAGGCATGTTCACATGATATGAGATGAGAATGACTTGCTAGATTTTTATATTTTCTCCACACATTAATTCAAGCCACGCCCACCAGGCGCTGTGAACAAAACACCGTGTAGTCTCCGCCTCAAGCCACGCCCACCAGGCGGCGTGAACAAAACACCCTGGTGTTTCCACATCAAGCCACGCCCACCAGGCGATGTGAACCAATCACCGTGTTGAGTTCATCTCAGGCCACGCCCACCAGGCGACGTGAACAAAACACCATGTTGTCTTCAGCTCAGCTGATCAGTAACAGACACAACACTAGCAGCACATCATGTTCACGACGCTACAGGTTGCGGCGCCGCTGCTGCTGCTGCTCGTCGGTGTCTGCTTGGCCAGGCGAGAAGAGTATTACGACGACGTCCCGGATGTGGGGTTCACCTCTCAGTATGGCCCCCTCTGGCCTTTACCTCAGAAATTTCAAACGTCAGCGGTAGTATTCAAGCTCAGTGGTGCTAGCTTCCGGATTGTCGACGCCAAGGAATCGTCTTCCGGTGCGAGTTGCGCTCTACTTCAAAATGCATATCGAAGGTAAACACGACCTGCGGGCAAATTCTCTAAATACATTGTTTTATATAGTTTTGTTCAATTTGTCGAAGAGTAAAGTATTCCTGAGCTCTTTACGAGACTAACTCGTGTTATTGCAACAGAGTCGTGTGTGGTTAAGTTGCAATATCTACTATTACTATGCAGGTTTTTACTTTTAAGTGCATGTAAACATTGCCTTTACTTTATGTCTTGCTGCCGCTTGACTTGTGAGGGTCGTCTCTCCAGCCCGAAGCTAAGATGCTTATCCATAAAGGTGACAGGTTGTCGGCTGTAGGATTATACAAACGAGAAAAACGGGCTTTTCTTCCTTGTTCCTCCAATACAGGTATTTCAACTACATATTTCCCAGCACAAAAAAGCAGGGGCACAACAAGAAGAAGACCTTTGTCAGTGCCCTGTCTGAATTACAGGTCTGGACCACATCAGCTGACTCCGATTGTGACGGCTTCCCCGATGTGACATCTGACGAGTCATGTGAGTGCCCTGCTTCCGGGTTAGAGAAAGATAATAAAAAAGACCTGATAGGGTTTCCAGCTGGAGGCTAGTGAAGCCTGCCCAGTCACAACCTAGCGAAGGAGTTTGACAGATCAATGGCTATTGGGCAACGTTTGACCAAGATAATCTTAGAATGCCTTCTTTGAAGCGTCCGTGTGACACTTAAAAGGCTTTCTCTAGTCACATTGATTTAAAACCAACTGGTGTGGGAGCTCTGATGAACAGTTGAATCCCAAAATAATGTTTTTATCCATAAAGCACAGTGTTCACAAGAAATGCATTCAGACCCTCCCTATTTCGCTATCATTTTTGCTGCTCTCCGGCTGCACAACTCCATTCACAGATACCCTCGTGACTTGCCGCACTTTCAGATTGTCTTCAAAGAGAAGTGGTTTATTCTGTCGCCTGCAGACATGCAATCACGCGCACGTCTGTTTATATGAATACACACCGCAAAACAAGGTTCAATTTTCACACGTCAGGCTAATGAAGGAGTGCGTTCACTTGCACATCAAGAAACGTTCTGTAATTCGCCACGATGACTGACAAATGTGTCATGTGACACAGCTCTGGGCTGACTAATCTCTCTGCCTTTCTTTCAGATCAACTGTCAGTGGACTCTTCTGTTGCTGTGTTGAAAGCGGCTAAAGTATGGGGTGTTCTGAGAGGTATGTGCATGTTGTAGCAAATGTGCATGTTGCCCTGTGCATGTTGTTGACTAAGCAGGGTGGCACATCTCATATAAGTGAGCAGAGCCCGAAGTTCGTGATCTGACAAAATTACTTTACTACACTTGGAAGAAACCAATATGATTATCATTAAAACCACCCTCCATAGCCAGACTTGATCTTTGAGACTTTTATAGTGCTTTTTCGCTGAGAGGAAAGCGTGGAATGTTTCCAATCCTTCACCGCGTCCGAACATGTGACACGCCTTGATAAAGTAAATCTTTAGAGACATCTAGTTTTATTGTGTGTCGTAAAGCCCGTGTTTATAGTTGTGATCCCTGGTTGACCGTTAAACATTGTCTTGTTTCCTTACTGACAGGACTGGAGACATTCAGCCAGTTGGTATATGAGGATGAATATGGAGCAGTAAGTTCGAGTCATGTGACTCACTTGAGTCACGTGAAAACCGTTTGCTATATTTGATTAGGATGCTCCGCCCATTTCCACCACAGTCACATGATCGAGGAAGTTATGGAACTCGTCAATTTAGTGGTTATCCAGTAACTACAATTACGTCTGCATCGACACGTTTGGAAATTCACTACCCCATTTTTAATTCCACATAGTGTTTTTGCCTTCCTGATTCAGTACGCATCTTTAAATGTGTTAAATTGTCTACGCATTTGTTCTTTTCTTATAGATAAGCGTAAATAGGACCGAGATCAATGACTTCCCACGATTTGCACATCGAGGCGTCTTACTGGATACGTCTCGTCACTTTCTCCCGGTCAAAGTGATCTTAGCCAATCTGGTAAGAGTTCCGAGACAGGAATTCTCAGTTTTCGTTTTGTAGACGTCTCATTTGACAACTGTAACAAATGACTCCCTGGCGTACCGCAGTGTTGACGTGATATTTTCTCCCATCAACACAAAGGAAGCCATGGCGTGGAACAAGTTCAATGTTTTCCATTGGCACATTGTGGATGATCCATCATTCCCTTACCTGAGCCGTACCTTCCCCCAGCTGAGCCAGCAGGTGGGTGGGTGAGATCTGTAGGCTGGTCCCCATTGTATCTGTCATTTATTTCTTACACCACGACTAGATGGGAGGACTGACCAGAACCACAACCTTATTGCAGACAACACCTCTGTAATGCACTTTCACTGACGTGTCTCCAGTCTAGACGTACTGCGTGTTAACATTTCAAATTTTAGTAGACACTCTGGATAAGGGCTGAGGGTTAATGCCTTGCTCTAGTGCACAGCAGGTGTATTCTAATATGTCTCACCTGTCTGCACAGGGAATCGAACTAGTGACTCTGACCTGACCGATGTTTGCAGCTGGTTGTTTTCTGTTGAGTGAACAAATTGTCTGACTGGTATTTTGTTGTGATCAGGGAGCCTACCACCCTTACACGCACGTGTACACACCATCTGATGTCAAGATGATCATCGAGTTCGCTCGCCTCCGGGGCATTCGGGTTATCCCTGAATTTGACACCCCTGGACACACTCTGTCATGGGGGAAAGGTGAGTGTGTGTGTGTGGTCGTCTGGAGGTCACGTGGATTCATATTATCTGCGATTCATCGTGCAGTTAATTCCTAGGGAGTCGTGTTAGGCTTGTCCTAACTACGTGCGCAAACTGTTCAAAATGTTGTGTGAATTTAACTGTAAAGTTCTAAAGGCACATTGGTTGCTCTGCGCCTGATATGACCTAAATGTTGTATTTAATAGTCTGCGCTTTCCCTCTCCTGCCTCTGTCCCTAATCAGGCCAGAAGGACTTGCTCACCCCCTGTTACTCTGGAGCCAGCCCCTCTGGCACGTTTGGACCAGTCAACCCCATTCTCAACACCACCTATGAGTTCATGAGTATGCTCTTCAAGGAGATCAGCACGGTGTTCACCGATGCCTACATCCATCTGGGAGGAGATGAGGTGGACTTCGGCTGCTGGTACAGAGCTTTTGGTCCTTTAAGAGACTCGCTTATTCAGGACACTGTGTTTAGTTGAAAACCCCCTACAGTCTTCATTTGTTGCATCACCTGAACTGCAAAGTTAAAAACATTGTATTGTAAAGTTATTTACCGGTCATGTGACGCGGACATGTGACGGTGACTCTCTGGGGCAGGTGACTCTGTCTAGTTTTACAGTCATCATAACACAAATCAATATAAACTGTACTGTAGACTGTCTCGACCAATGTTGATCACACCAACAATCCCTTTACATTCTGCCTCTGTGATCCACAGGAAGTCAAACCCTGACATTCAGAAGTTCATGGAGCAGCAAGGCTTTGGTACTGATTACAAGAAGCTGGAGTCTTTCTACATCCAGAGGTGGGGGGTTTCACCGGGTCCATGCCTTAAACAGATTACATTAAGTCATACAAAGAAACACAATAATTTCTTAGTTTCTTATTAGTTTATTGGATTCTCATGTCTCATAATAGGATCCTGGATATCGTCTCCACTACCAACAAGCACTATATGATCTGGCAGGAGGTGTTGGACAATGGGGTTAAGGTAAAACATTAATGTGCGATGTCTCAATAGCATGGCTTTTTAGCATTTGATTTGCCTTTTCCCCTCTACCTGCTAACCTCCATCTAGAACACGGGTGTCAAACCGGTTCCACGGGGGGCCTAGTGTATGCAGGTTTTTGGGTTTTCATTTAAATTAGTTCCCAGTTCAGACCTAAACAACCAGTAGAGGGTAGAACCTTACCAATTAGTGACCTAATTAATCAATCAAGAACAAGGTGAGAGCAAAAACCTGCATACACTAGGCCCCCCGTGGAACCGGTTTGACATCCCTGATCTAGAACATACAGGTGCAAGTTAATGTTGATAGACCAAAGGGAAAGTACCAGAACCTGGCAGAGAGGCTTAAGCAAGAGCTGCACTTATTTGGCAACTTGACAGCAGCACGTCTCACACGTATTAACCATTAACAGTATTAACGGTTATTTGCAGTCCTAATCAATCAGTTTAATACTTTCAGCTGAAGCCAGACACTGTAGTGAATGTGTGGATGGGCAACCAACTGGAGGCGGAGCTCGAGAAGGTGACAGGGGCGGGCTTTACCACCATTCTCTCCGCCCCCTGGTACCTAGATTGGATTGGCTACGGGCAGGACTGGCAGAAGTACTATCTCGCTGAGCCACTTAGCTTCAAGGGTTAGTTTATGTACATAGAGTGTTTGTATACATCCTGTGGATTGTAAAAAGTCAAATAGTTGTAGATGTTGACCAAATAGTGATTTGGACAGTATAAGATCTTACTCAACAGGTTTGCTCTTAAATATTGCACAGCTAAATCTTATCAAATGACTGTTCTCTGGGTGGCTGTTGTGGCCACAGTGGGTGGACGACTGCTTTTCCACTCTGGTATTATTACCTCTTGTTTTCTTCAGAGGTTTTCAGTTGAAAAATACTTTCATCTTGCGACATTAACAAGCTGCTTGAAACCTCCATTGCTTGTTGCGGTAGTTCCATTTGCATGGCTAAAGATCTTCATTGCTGGTTTCATCAGATAACCTTTCCAGATATTTTTGTTGCCTTTCGCCTGGTTTGAACCTGCACAATGCTTCTGTTACGGGGTACATCCAAGATATAAATGCAGGCCTCACGAGTTTCTGGGACCTGGCTGCCGTAAATGGTCCGGCATCAACCTGGGTCGGGAGGTACGGTCGGCAGGCCTTTTCTGGTCCCGCCACACTCTTTGCACACTCCGGTTCCTGCTGCGCTGACCAGAGGCCACCAGTTGAATCGATATCGCAAAGCATTGATGACTTGAATGTACCCTGACGCATGCCTGACCATAGAGAGGGGAGAATAAAAGCACTCTGCATTAAGTACAATTGATATTAACGGTCCAAAACACGAAGGCACTCCCCAATGTTGCGTGTGTCTGCGTCTACGTTGTGTAGCTGAAGGCAGACTCTGTGATCCACGTGTGGAAAGGGAACCAGCATCAGTACCAGGAGGAGCTCTCCATGGTAACGGCATCAGGCTACCAGGCCCTGCTGTCCACACCGTGGTACCTCAACCGCATCTCCTACGGCCAAGACTGGCAGGCCGCTTACAAGGCCGACCCGCAGGAATTCAATGGTGTGTGTGTGTCCGTGTGTATTTATCTCGAAGCCTTAAACCTTTTAAGCTCATTGTGTTTATAATATGGGAATTTAGTTTATGTTTAATTTATTGCAATAAAGACTTTGACCTTGCCCTGCTATTCTCCACTGAAGGTGGATAATTGAGGCCTGGGCACCAGCCCACCTGCCCTGAATCTGAATATTAAAGGAAAAAACAACCTTTGCGCCTAAAGCCATCACCTTCTGTTATATGATCCAAAGTCCATGCGATTAAGATTTCTGTGCGACTAACAGTGCAAACCTGTTGACTTAAGAAAAAAATGTATCACAAACCCTTACATAAGAGGGGGGAAAAAAATCGACTTGATTATAATAGCCAATCTGACCCATGAATGACCTTTGGCCTTGTGAACTCAGGCACTGATGCCCAGAAGAAGCTGGTTATTGGTGGAGAAGCCTGTCTATGGGGGGAGTATGTGGACGGTACCAACCTGACCCCGAGACTCTGGTACTGTATGCTGGGCCAAACCCATAATCATTATAATTCTAATGTACCACCACAAAACAGTGCATTATCACAGACACGCCCCGGACACGCCCCCAGACACACCCTCAGGCATGTTGGTTATCTCTGTATGTGTGGTTTGTCCTCACCAGGCCACGTGCCAGTGCCGTAGCGGAGCGGCTGTGGAGTGACAAGGACGTGAGGGACGTGAACGACGCGTACAGTCGCCTGGCCCAGCATCGCTGTCGTATGATCCAGTGAGTGGAGACCGACTGTTACCGTGACCTACTAGGACCTGGAACCTTTAGAATCTGGGTTGCGTTAAGAGAACGATCAGCGTTTCACCCTCCTCTCTTGTCTTTGCTCTCCCAGGCGTGGTATCCCAGCTGAGCCTCTGATTACAGGTTTCTGTCCACATGAGTACAGTGGCCAATGAGCAGCCAGCCAGCCAGCGGGATGTGAACCAATGAAGAAACAACACTACCAACACGAATATTAAGGGAATTTCACAAGGGCACATCCCCTGTGGGAAAAATTTACTTGATCTTGTTCATGACTTTGATTGCACTGATGAGCTGAAGTCTGTCTTTTTTAATAATGTTTTAGAACAATCATTGTGTGTGTGCGCGATGTCACACTGTGTTTTAATCAGTATATTTTTTACACGTATGTATGATTGACATAATAAATATTTTCTAGGTACGTCGACTCTACAATGCTTAAGTAAGATATTGCCTAGGTTTGTGGAAATGACTCGTATGACAATATATGCTTTCATGTCTACACATATCAAGCATTGACACCAGCACACAATATATAACAACATTATTTAGCAGAAGTACAGCATGTATTCCCAAATAAAAGTACCATGTTGTTTATTCGTGTTTGCATAGCACACATCCACATGTGTGTTTTCACAATAGTGTCTGTGGACTGTCGTCAATGACGGCTTACTACAAAAACGTGACTCCTGGACGAAGAGATATGTCAAATCCAAACTGTTCTGAGGCGCAATAAGTCCTGCAGTCATTCCTGAAGTTCATAATCAGGAAGTTACATCGTCAGACGAGGCCAGTCATCTTATTGACCAGGGCGTTCTGGTGCTGGGGGTTCATGGCCTTGTAACTGTCCAGGTGGAGGGAGAACGTAGCACTGCCGGAAGTCAAGGTTCTTAACACTGTGGAGTATCCCTGAAACACAGTAGGGAACATTAAATCCCAAATAGATATTCACCAAGATTGCGCCTACTGCTGAACTAAAAAGTTAATGTCCACTGAGCTCGATTTGTTTTCGCACAGCACTAGACAAACTGTTTTCGTTAAACCCGAACTGTTCATTTTAGTTTGAATTGCTGTAAATAATGGTGTGTTATCGTAACCTACCATCATCTCGGCCAACGGAACGGTTCCCAGTAGCACCTTGTTGTCATGGCGGTTCTGGATGTCTCGGATGGCCCCTCTTCTCTGGGCCAGGTCCCCCAGCACAGAGCCCAGATGCCCCTCTTCCACAGTCACCTCCAGTGACATAACAGGCTCCAGCACCTGCCCTCCTGCCTGCCTTAGAGCCTATAGGTAGGGAGAGGTGCGGATATTACCGTAGTACTCCTAATAGAGGCACTGTATAATTATTAGCACAGGCTCTCATCGTAGCATCTCATAGTGCCTTTATTATAGTTGCTAATGTGCAGTGCCTTTATCGTAGGGGGTAATATGTAGTGCCTTTATAGTAAGTGGTAATGTGCAGTACCTTTAACATGCAGCGGGACACACAGGCAGACACCATGGCTAGTGACGTCCCCGGCTCAAAGCTGACACTCTGGATGACGGTGGACACACCCTGGACTGGGTGGCCAAGTAACGGACCTGGGAGCGCAACATACACTGTCCCTTTAACTGAGTGGAGGTACTCAATACTAGATATTCACTACCCAGAGATATTCACATTATTATCAGGCATGAATAGGCACACTAGAAAAACAATAAAATGACACCGATTGAAGAACAGCGTCTGCAAAATCAGTGTTTCCTGTCTTCAATCTTCAGCTAGCCCAACATATTATTTATGGTGTAGCCCAGAGAAAACCTAATTCAATACCTTGTTAAGTTCAGGAGATCACTGACCTTGGAGATAGGCGCTATTTACTCCATTTTCCACAGCCTGACGAATATCCTGGGACAACTGCTCCTTCAAATCATCCGTGTAGGTGACCTCACAGGAAGTGAGCGATGAGGAGGAGGAGTCAACGATGGGGTAAACCGTGACGTTCACCGTCACAACATGTCTCCTCGCCCCGACCGTACGGTCGAGTGTCTCTGGAACACAACCGGGAAGCACGATTAAAAAAGGCAGTCCGAGGTGTTACTGAGAATGCGGCATGCTCCCATCACTGCACCAATCGGGGTAGTGTACCTGATGTAGCCACCGATTGGAGGATCGTCTCCCTATATGCCACCTGCAGAGGTCCCAGGTGTGTCTCAATGCCGTATTCTCGCCGGATACGGTCATGGAGGATCTCAATGTGCAGTTCACCCATCCCACACAGAACGGTCTGGCCAAGGACGACAGTGGGAAATCACACACTGTGTCAAAACGACAACATTTGGTATTTGATTCGGTTTTTATTTGAACACAATAAGAATAAAACAAGTCGAATGCATTTTTTTAATGGTCCTGCTAATGTTTTATTCAAATGAGAGCTTAATATTACCTGTCCAGAGTCGGGATCAATCCTGACCTTCAGACTGGGGTCTTCTCTCTGCAAGCAGGTCAGTGCGTTCTCCAGGTCTGTTTGAAAAAACAAAGGGCTGAATTAGTTGACCAGCTTTACAACAGATTATAACCGTTAGGTAATTAGAAGGCCTATAAACATACAGGTGGCTGTAACAGCCTGTAGAGGATGGGCTTGCAGTGCTGCGAGCTAATACTCAGGCATGTCTACAGGAACACCGACCTGCTTGTTTAGCCTGCGTGGGTGGTTCTATAGAGCAGAAGAAGACAGGCTCAGGGACCTCCACCCCAGCCAGGACCAGGCTGACCTGCTCTCCATCCCCCAACGTCTCCCCGTCCTCCTGGGCACGCCGGGCCGCCTTCGCCGCCGAAGCCTTGGAGGACACAATGGTGTCCCCTGTCGCCGTCTAGACAGGTTGCGGCGATGAAAAATTGTCAAAAAAATAACACTACACGAAAACAGGTAATGTGTCGTTGAATGTGTGTGTATTAACTACTCCAAAACAGGAGCTTATTCATATATATATTTATTATGGAGTCCAACCTGTTTCAGACCCACACACAGAGCGATGTTACCAGCAGACAGAGACGGGATCTCCACATGCTGATCAGCAAATGGCAGCAGCAGCCGACTCATCCTCTCTCTACAGTGGAGACCCGGAGAAGGAACAAGCAGACCAGATGAACATAGTGGAGACCAGGAGAAAGACCAAGCAGACCAGATGAACACAGTGGAGACCCGGAGAAGGAACAAGCAGACCAGATGAACATAGTGGAGACCAGGAGAAAGACCAAGCAGACCAGATGAACACAGTGAAGACCAGGAGAAAGACCAAGCAGACCAGATGAACACAGTGAAGACCAGGAGAAAGACCAAGCAGACCAGATGAACACAGTGAAGACCAGGAGAAAGACCAAGCAGACCAGATGAACACAGTGGAGACCAGAAAGAAGCATCATTGGGGAAAATGGGAGTAACAGACTTCATAGTCCGTTATATATCGAACACAAGGTCATAAATGATTCCCTTTTTGTGTTAATCTACACAAATCATTCCCGTTATCATCATGAATCATTCACATTATCACCATGAATCATTCACATTATCAGTATGAATCATTCAAATTATCAGCATTAATCATTCACATTATCACCATGAATCATTCACATTATCAGTATGAATCATTCACATTATCAGCATTAATCATTCACATTATCAGCATTAATCATTCACATTATCACCATGGATCATTCTCGTTATCTTAATGAATCGTTCTCATTATAATCACGAATCATTCCCATGCAGCTGCAGAGGCCCTGTGGTGCAGTAGAGGGATGGAAACGGCCCTACGTACGTCTTGCTCCTGTTGATGTTGAGCACAGCAGACTGGGGCTTCATGGTCCCGGAGTAGATCCTCACAAACACCAGAGGACCACGCTGCTTATCATGCAGCACCTTAAAGGCCAGGGCACACAGATCATCCTGGTACCAACGCCTATGACAAGACAACTGGTTACACAAGAGTAGTAGCATGAGCCAGCAATGATATGGGTCAGATTGACTTAAAATGCTATGGAAGATACCTAACGGCTAACGGAGGTTTCGGACCTATTATTGGCTCTTTAAGGGAGAGGTTCAGGTTGCTCATTCTGGGTTATGGCGTCTGTTCCTGGGGTGTGGACGGTGCAGACGTAATGGAGTAGAGGTTGGTGTACTCACACTAGGTCATGGTGCCTCTCGTTGGGGGCAGGGAGGTAGGCAGTGATGGCGTCTAGGAGCGGCTGAACACCCTTGTTTCTTAGAGAGCTCCCACAGAGGACGGGGACTCCTTTACGTGCTAGCGTCACCCTCCGCACTGCCTCCTGGAGCTGCAGAGACATGGGTGCATGTTGGAGGAAATAAAAAGCAAACAAAAAAAGAGAAGTCTGCCCTATGTTCTCACCCACAGTGATGTATTGAGTGAGCTGCAAAAACAACACACACACACACACACACACAAACACACACACAACGCCAGAACACAGCAACAAAGACCAAAGACAGAAGTGACAAAAAGCACTTCCTCTTTTTTTATTTGGTTTGAAATGGCAGACCAAATCACAGGGTGATTTCTGTAACTATGTGGTATGACATTCTACCGGAGATCAACATTGCTTACTTTGAAAGGTGGAACGGCGTCAAAATCTTCACTGTAAGCTCCTAGTAACAGGTCTGCCAATTCATCATCAAGATCTGCGACCTGTGTAGGGGAACAGTTAAAATCAAAATAGCACCTGGGGAGTTTCTGCATGGGTGATGTCATAGTACCTCCACAGCTGTGTTCTGTACTGTACATATGTTTATAAAGTGACGGAACCTCACGACGAGAACATTCTCCCCAAATCCACAATATCCACTAGATCAGAAGTCCACTAAACATTTAGCTTTGTGAGAGTTGGGTTTACGACGTCATTTCCTGTACCTTTTCTATCAGAGCCGTCCTGGCCTCCATGGCCTCCTGCAGAAGTTTAGGGTCATCTGATTGGCTGAGGGGTTTGCTCTCAAACACGCGGCCATCTTCTGCTCTGGACGTCGCTCGCCACATCAGTTGCTGTTTGGTAATCAAGTCAACCACTCCTGTGAAGCTTTTCCCACTGCCAATTGGAATCTGAGCAACAGGTTGGTTTATTAAACGTATTGTGGGAAGTCATCACAGCAGGGAAACTTTAATATAATACACAGTTTACGGAGAAGTGCTTTTACCTGGAGGAGCACAGGATACACCTTCAGTTTCCTCTTAATACTCTCAACAGAAAAACTTAAACTGAAAGGAGTAATGCAGTAACATCAACACTGTATTACAAAGTTAACAGCAAGCAATAAGATAAAGGCTACTTTGGATTTCACCAGAAGGGAGTAACTCCCACAAGTGATGCTGGTCGTCTTACCTGGCCCCAGGTTTGTCCATCTTGTTCAGGAAACAGATACAGGGCACTTTATGTTTCTCTGCCTGCCGCCACACAGTGAGGGTCTGAGCCTGGAGGCATGACAGGAGAGATGAGGGCGCATCTCAGACAACCGTAGCGAAAAAAACAGTATTTGGATGACGGCTTTGAAAAATCTCATCGTATGATTCCATCGTATCAGGGCAGAACCAACCTCAACACCAGCCGAGGCATCGAACACGGCCACAGCACCATCCAGGACTCTCAGGGCTCGCTCCACCTCCAGAGTAAAGTCAACGTGCCCTGGAACACACCATGGGTGTCAACCTACAGCATCCGTCTTACTGGTGGGTTTTCCACATAAGGGGTGAACAGAATGACACGGATACCTGGGGTGTCAATGAGGTTGATCCTGTGCTCTCTCCAGTCAAATGTGACGGCTGCAGACTGAATGGTGATTCCCCGCTCCCTCTCCTGGACCATGAAGTCAGTCACCGTGTCTCCGTCATCAACGTCTGGGGAACACCAACAGAGAGAGGGAGAGAGAGAGAGAGAGAGAGAGAGAGAGAGAGAGAGAGAGAGAGAGAGAGAGAGAGAGAGAGAGGGAGGGAGAGATCCAGTTGTGAGCTCTGAACGCAGTGTCACCCTTACAGACTTGCAAGGAGAATTCGAACAGAGGAAGCTGATTTGAAAGTTTTTTCTTCTTCCATTGAGCACAATTTGTGCATCCATCTCTCCATCCATCTACATGGACCCACATGTTCCATTACACACCTCCCAAGGCCCGGGTGTAGCCAGAGTAATACAGCATCCTCTCGGTGGTGGTGGTCTTCCCTGCATCTATGTGCGCCATGATGCCAATGTTCCTTATTCTGGGGACAAATAAGTTGTTAACGCGCAAGAATGTTAAGGAGTGCCGAAATTACTGGAACCGTAAAGCTTAAATTGTTTGCTACCAAACAGGCGTGATAGAACAACACCCACAGAAACATTTTCAATAATGTGTACGTCGCCAGTTATTTTATTTTTGACACATTAATTAGCTATCATGGGCCACAAAATAAGACTATTGGGTTAATTGTACAGCAGGACAGCATGCTTAACTTACTTAGATATATCTGGAGTGACCACAGATCTTGGGGATTTGACATCATCTGTAAAAGCTAATAGATAATTCATTAGTTGGTTATCAGTGAGCAGATAACATGCATGACAACAGGTTTGTTATTTTTCTTGTTTAATGTAATGGTATCTATGTGTTTGTTTTTTTGCATCTTGTTAGAACTATGCTGTTGCCAAGTGATTGTATTGTAAATAAGAATTTGTTCCTAGCTTTGTAAGATTGGAATTTTAGCCATATAACTTAGTAATGTACCTGGCAAAAAGCTGTACAGCCTCCTTCCTCGTAATCTCCACCTGCACATCTGTGTTTCATTCCTTAATGTGCCTTTACCCTGTACATACCAACAGAGTACCCATACATGCATAAAACAGTATTCACTAGTGAGAAACGCAAATTGTCAGCAGTTAGTATACAGACACGTATTCCTTACCCCAACCAGGACATTGAACGACCCAAAGCTTGTTCCAAGGACAGCCCTTAGCCGCATCCTAAATATGTTTTGGTCTTACAAACTATGATGATCGATGTTGTACACAGGCTTGACTGAGCAATGCAGACGACTTTGCGTGAATGTCATTCACAAACCATAAACAATTTTGACCTCGAATTTCTTGTTCAGTAAGCAAACACATTTTTTGTATGCAAAGCCTTAACTTCCTTTCCAAACAATAATCGAAAGAAGTATATTAAATGTTTTATCTAAAATAAAGCAAGTATCTTTCGGTATGAATTAAAGCATTCCACATAAGGCGCATCTTCGAAATACACCCGGGGTAGCAGTCGTCCTATCAGAACTTTAGTTCCGGATCGACAGAAAATAATACATTTTGCAATTAACGTTGAATGTTTATGAATAATGCAATTAACAATACATTGTAGTAATGTAATGATACACAGCTTGTCGGCAATACAAACACTTTACAATTAATTGTGCATCGCGAAATCCCGCGGAAGTCCGGTACCGAGTACTATTCAGGAATTGTTTTCCGGGACGCTCGCATGTAACACACTTCCTTTCAAATTGGCTTTGGGAAAACAACATCAACGACCCAAGCCTCAAGATAAAACAACGGAAAAGTACTCGATTTGAAGCAACATAAAACATCGAATAAGTACTGTACATGAACACGTAACATCCAAGAAACAAAATGGTAAAATATCCACGCGTTACACGCACTTTTTAACAACATGTTTTAGGGAAACCGTTAAGTACTGACTAGCTAGCCTGGTAGCTAAACATGTGGCTGGCATCGGACGATATGATACTCTCAAATTTGTTTTCTGGGTCAAGCTGCGATCAAAACCGGTTTTGTCATTATTTGTATTGATCTTGGCTTACCGAGTTGACTTGTGAAACATTTACTGTCTGCTATTGCTAGTTGGAACTAGACTCCCGGTCTGTTTGCTGTCTTAAGTATTTCTAATGGTCATGTCAAACATTTATAGTTTTAAGATTCATTGCAATTAAAGCGTACCATATAAGTGTATATTCAAAAGTCTTTGTTTCATTTCATGTTTGTTGACTTAACTATACATGCGTTCGTTAGTACGTTCATGCATGGATTTTAACTTGTTTATTTCTATCACAGCCTCAGAACGAGCACATTGAGTTACATCGCAAGCGCCATGGCCAGCGCCTGGACCACCATGAAAGAAAAAGGAAGAAGGAGAGCCGTGAGGCCCATGAACGCTCCCACAAAGCCAGGAAGATGATTGGTCTGAAGGCCAAACTCTACCACAAGCAGAGGCACTCTGAGAAGATCCAGATGAAGAAGACGTGAGTGCAGTCATAAATTGGTAGATTAACCAATGAGAAACAGTATAGACTTGGACATATTGACCATTATTAAGTTGAGTTCTGTTGTGTTGGTTTGAGCAGTGAGATGAATATTGATTGAAGTTTAGTGTAATTTCCTAATTATTTAACATAATTGCATCGATCTAAGAACTACTGTTGACAAAATAAACATGTTAACAGCAAACGTTGTTGCCACGTATTTGCAAGGTTTGTTGACACCTCTGTCTCGTCACAGCCTCAAGATGCATGAGAATAGGAAGACCAAGCAGAAGAACGATGACAAGACTCCAGAGGGAGCAGTACCTGCCTACCTGCTGGATAGAGAGGGGCAGTCGCGTGCCAAGATCCTCTCCAACATGATCAAACAGAAGAGGAAAGAGAAGGCTGTAAGTACTCTGTGCCTTTTATGAGTTTTTGTTGTTGTTCACTGACAACAGATCTTTAGTGTAACAAGGTACATATGGACAGGTGTGGACAGGAAGACATTGCTCTTAGTAATTGCCGAACTGCATCGGATCTAGACAGCAACAGTGAAAGAAGTAGACGTGCGCAACCGACCAGATCAACCGAATAAATCACATGCGCATCAGAAACAGATTGTTGCGGAAAGATCAAGTTTAAAAACAGTTCCTGCACCGCCACTAAGTCTAGTTCAGGACTTTTGGGAATGTTTCGAACGCACGCAAGTGTGCAACACCTACGCTGATGTGATTTTAAACAGGTTTTATGTGGCATCCTGAAACTGTGTCTAATCTTTGGTATTCTCTGCAGGGCAAATGGGAGGTGCCCTTGCCCAAGGTGCGAGCCCAAGGGGAGACGGAGGTGCTCAAGGTCATTCGTACAGGCAAGAGGCAGAAGAAGGCCTGGAAGAGGATGGTCACCAAAGTTTGCTTTGTGGGCGACAACTTCACCCGTAAACCTCCCAAGTATGAACGTTTCATCAGACCCATGGTAAGAATTATGTCTCTGTTTAATAATATTCCTGGATTATTAATAGGAGGTAAAACATGTATGTAAAAAAAATAAAAATATATATATATCTCTGTCCAGGGTCTCCGTTTCAAGAAGGCCCATGTGACTCACCCAGAACTAAAGGCTACATTCTGTCTGCCCATCCTGGGAGTGAAGAAGAACCCCTCATCGCCCCTCTATACCACTTTGGGGGTCATCACCAAGGGAACTGTGGTAGAGGTCAATGTCAGTGAGCTGGGCCTTGTCACGCAGGGGGGAAAGGTCATCTGGGGTGAGTCATCATGTCTAATAAAATTCTACTGGAACACCTTGGGGTATTTCTTCTGATACATTTTTAAACAGTTACATAGTTTCAAACATTCCTTTTAGTCCAGGACTATGCCTAATCCAGGTCTTGGAAACTAGTCCCATACTGTATTAACCATGTGAACATCTGTATGGATACAGCCATTTTATAAAGAGAGGAAGATTTAGTCATGTTTTACAGTTTTCTCACAACGCTAGTTTAATTGTCACTAGGTACACTAAATATTCCCTAAGCCTCTTTGTGTGTTTATATTCCAGGGTTTCAGGTTATGTTGTTTGGCTCAAATACTGGAACTGTAGTGACTTTGCAGACATTTATTCAGCTGTGAGAACTGCACTATCAACCTGTAAAAATGTATTCTGTACATAGTTACAGACAGACTTTAACTATCTGAAATGTAACACAGTATTTTATATTTGTCTCTAGGTAAATACGCCCAGGTGACAAATAACCCTGAGAACGACGGATGTATCAACGCTGTCCTGCTGGTGTAAATGAACAACCCTGTTTCCTGACACACATGAATTCAGTTCCTGGACTAAACGAAAGGCTATATTGAGTTATCATTATTGTGCAGGACTAGGCTTTGTTTGCATCCAGTATCTTGCAGGTCCTTACATACTGACTCTCTCTAACATACTGGGTTACATCCCGAAATGACAGTCCTGTGCACGGAAAACATCTGTGAATAAAAGATGAATGTTCAACCGTCAAGAAACGATCAGAAGGAGTATTTTCTAACATGTTGTTGAACATACAGGACACGGAAACATGCAAACTGACTATAATTGGTTGTTTTGTTTTTTAAATAAATGTGTCCTAATTACTTTTATTCTTTGTGGCTAATTACATCGGAGCAGCAATATTTGTGACTATTCTGATGAGTGTTTTCTATTCAGTGGTTGTAGAAGAGCAGTGTGACTAATAGAGAACACACCCAAATCTCTCTTGTTGGTCCAGGCGCTGGCACTTATTTGCATGTCACCTTTTTACTTCTCTAAATGTATTTGGTTATATACCTCTTCCCATGTATTGTTGAAGAGAGCCTATGATTGGCTGTTCTTCCCTATTTGTTAGGGGGAACTTTATCACGCCGCATTCATATTAGTCTCACTCTCTCATCCCCTGGACATCAGAGAGCATGTCCCTGGGTTTTGTGTTCATTAATATCTGCCAGTGTGCTAAATCACTGTCTGTGGTGACACTGTCTGACGCGGCACAGGAGACAAATATCGGGCTGATTTCGAGGATTGTTCCAGATAGAAGACTGTAGACCTGCGTGGGAGAAGACACATGTACCTAGGGTCTATCGGGGGGTTTGTGGACTTACTGTCTGTTGGTGTGGTTCCTGGGCTCGTCCGTTCAGGATATCAGGACCTGTGGAAACTCCAGAGCGCCAGGCTGGGTGCCACCTAAGATGAGATATTAAAATTGTCTTTATTATTGGTTTTATTTTGGGAGTAGAGTTCTTGGAAGCTGGTAACATATCTCTATTTCTTCTACTCTTGTTTTTTTATGGTCTTATCTTTTTCTCTTCCTATATAACCACCATCACCACAGTGGAGTGTCCTGTTTGGTGGGTTGGGCAGTGCCACAGCTGGGTTCTCCATTGTTTTTTACACTGTGACGGAGGTACTGTTTTACATCAAAACATTTGCCTTGGATTATTTGCAATGTGGTAAAGTGGTTTAGTGTGTTGTGATACCATTAAAGGAAAGACTCTTCTGAGCACATATAGAGCAGGGAGATCTGAGTGTTTTTCTGGGTGGAAAGAAAATGGAATGTATTATGAATTTTTGTGCTATTATTCATTTTAACTTCGGAAAATTTGAACCTGGTATTATTTCGTTTTTTTATCTGGGAATGCTTACCTGTTACGCACTTCCTCTTAAATTGGCGTTGAGAAAACGTCATCCAAAAAAGGCAAGCAATACGTGTACCTGAATAGGCCTACGTAACATTCAAGCGACACATTGGTAAAATTTCCACGTGTGAAATATCCGACGAACAATTTACGCTGGCAAGACATTCTCTAGTTTAGTTAGTGGTTTAGTTAGTTGACTAGTGAAACATTTACTTTCAGCTAGTGCTATTCAGTTTGTTTTTGTTTTTCAGTGTGATCTTTCATCTTTCATATCAAACATTTTAAGTTTTAAGATTTATTGCATTTCAAGTGCACCATATAATGGTATATTCAGAAGTCTTTATATTATGTGATGTTTGTAGACTTTAGCATACATGCATACATACATGGATTTTAACATGTTTATTTCTTTCACAGCCTCAAAACAAGCACATTGAGTTACATCGCAAGCGCCATGGGCAGCGCCTGGACCAACAAGAGAGAAAAAGGAAGAAGGAGAGCCGTGAGGCCCAGAAATCTATGGTAAAAATTATGTCTCCTTTTAATAATATTTTTCAGGATTTTTAATAGGAGGAAAAACAACATAAAGCCAATTTTCTCTGTCCAGGGTCTCAGTTTCAAGAAGGCCCCTCATCCCCCCTCTATACCATCTTGGGTATATAACCATGGGTACCGTGGTATAGCTGGGCCTGGTCACGCAGGTGGGAAAGGTCATCTGGGGTGAGTCGTCATGTCTATTGGGGTGTTTTCTCTGTGATATTTTAAACCTAGTTATGTGCACGTAACTACTTTGAATAGTATCAAACATGCCTTTCAGTCCAGGACTATGTTTAATCAGAGACCTGGAAACTAGTCCCATACTGTATTAACCATGTGAACATCTGTATGGATACATCTATTTTATTAGCTAACGAAAAGTAAGTTATCTTTTACAGTTTCCTCACAACGCTAATTTAATGAGACATTAATTCTGCTGTGAGACCTGCATTATCAACCTGTAAAATCCAATGAAATGTTGAAATGTATTCTGTACATAGAGTTACAGACAGACTTTAACTATCTGAAATGTAACACAGTATTTTATATTTGTCTCTAGGTAAATACGCCCAGGTGACAAATAACCCTGAGAACGACGAATGTATGAACGCTGTCCTGCTGGTGTAAATGAACAACCCTGTTTCCTGACACACGTGAATTCAATTCCTGGACTAAAAGAAAGGCTATATTGAGTTATCATTATTGTGCAGGACTAGGCTTTGTTTGCATCCAGTATCCTGCAGGTACATACATACTGCCTGGCTGGGTTACATCCTGAAATAACAGCCCTGAGCACAGAAACAACTGTGGATAGAAAATAAATACTTTTAAATACAATATTTGTGACTATTCTGATGAGTGGGTTGTAGAAGAGCAGTGTGACAAAATAGAGAACATGCATGCCCAAATCTTCACAACAAAAGTAAAAATAAAGTGTTTAATATAAAAAAAAGAAATGTATATATCCATATTGCAATTAGTTTGGAAGTGAAATTTTGGTGAATTAGGAACTAACGGAAATAGTCAATGTGGGCATTTGTTTTTTGTACATTGAAGGCCCCTTTCTCTGTCACCTATACAATATACTCAAATATCGAATTTCAAGCACAGCTTCAACTGCAAACACCCTTAATAATGACTAGCGTGGTCACACATTTCTGTCAGAAGAGAAAATTAATAAACTATGTAGCAAATCCATAACAATCCAAACAATATGAATACACAGAATAAACTATTGCATCCTGTACCAAACACCTCTTTAGGATTTTGTACATTACCCAAAGAAATGCTATACATTACATTGATTATTAAAAATGTATTTATGATTACATGAATTTGCAATAAAATCCCCCAGAATATGTGATGCTTCATTTCAATCATACATGTGCTCCCTTAACTATGTGACATTGGACAACGGTTTCTTTCTGTCGTGTGAATTCTCGGTCATAACAGGGACATTTTTTACACACTAGCTCACACAAACATTCACCTTAAGAGACATCACACTCACCAAAATCGATGTGAACGCGTGACTAGAAAAGCTTCTTTAAAATTCTATTGAAAGTTAATCATTATAAAATGTCATCTACTCAATTAAAACAATGTTTTGTTGACATATTGTGACTTTTTCTGTAATGATGTTGAGTATTGTTTAATCTTGGAAAGTTTATTGAGTGTCAAATAAATTGAGATGTACATAATCATATTGAATAACAATAGAGTTTGCATAATCCTGAAGAATTCTCAGCAAATGGGCTGTTCAGCAGCCTCATTAAGTTTTTTAGGAACATTTTAATCATTCTTGGAATTTTGTGTTACAATTGCCCCCAAAAACACCAAATACTTGTAGATCTGATCGGAGGAGGACAAATTGTTTTGGCTTACTCAATCAAATACAGGCAGATTTTTTTGAAATAAGGTTTAGGTACTGGTTATTATACACAATTATTAGGTATACAGTAGACCACAAAATGAACAATATCTGCTATTTATATGGATTTTTCGGTGGGTTGTTGCTTAAACCACATTGTTTCTGCCCCTTTTAAGTTAATTGGCATCAACACAAGAGACACACTCATTCAATTCATTCAGATTTTTCTTTGTAGTCCATTCATTCTTCTTCAGTGAGAGGCAACATCTGAGCGCTGATGTCCTCCACAACGTTATTAAGATAACAAGTCCTGGGTGGAAATCCGGTTTCAAAGTTCATGGCCAACTTCCTCAGCCCAGCTTCCCGACAAAGTGCAAAACATAGCAATGGTACAAAAAAATCTGTAGTTTTTCACATCAATTTAACTGCAGTTGGTGACAACTGACCAGACTGTTTAGACACACAAATCCCATTTCATCCTACAGTCATACTCATTATGATTGGTCAGTCCGCAGCCACTGACTTATAATGGAGTTGATCTCATACATGTTCTATATAGTAGTCCAGCTTACTGCTGATGGTCTTGCAGCCCTTGACAGAGAAGACCCTTTCACTCTTGGGAAAGAATGTCATGTCTCTGACGACCTGGTCGACCAAGGTGTGGTCGGGCTCCAGTCCCTTGGCGATCATCTCAGCCATGCCACACTGCACCAGGTGTTTATATTCCAGAGGCAAGAAGGGGATGAAGAAGTCCACCAGGTTCCTGTCTATCAGGCTGGTGTGCCAGAATCCACCTACACAGAGAATATGGCAGGGAAAGAGCTGTAAGACGGGTCGATACAAATGAATGGACGTACTGAAAAGCCAAACTCTTGATTATAGCTCTGATACATAGCTCTTCTCTCCAGGAGATCATGACAGAAACAATCAGATTCATCAGATTTATATTCACATGATGCAGACCAAGTGACATCGATGGGTTGATAAATAAGATTGGAAGCAACAGCACTAAACCATTTAGGGTCCAGGTCCAACTTCTGTGGCTCGATAAAGTTAGACGGGCAACAAAAATGTACTCGATAACAATGTATATTAGTTAAACTGTCAGTAAAGCTAACGTCCTAAAAACACTTTCTAGCACACAAACGGCAAGCCGACATCAGCTGAACAGGACCCAAAAAAAACAAAAGCATACATCCTTTATAATTATTTACTCACACAAAGAAATCTAAACGTACTATTATTGTTGTTAAACACAGAGAGGGAGAGAGCTGTTTCCAGGTCTTTCAACTGGATCTCTTCTCGGTCTTTCCCTGCTGTCCAGAAATCAAGAGCCACTTGCACGATGTTCTCTCCTTCAGAGTTGCTTTGAAGATGAGCAACGCACAGCAGTAAATATTACCATGGTTAGTAGAAAGCCACTAATGTGTGTGAATTACTGATGAAGAACAGTACAATACATAATATTTAATTTACAAAATACTTAAGTTTCTGAAAATCAAACAGCTCATTTCTAATATGAACACACACACACACTTCTGGTCTGTCTCCTTTACCTGAGGAAGATGAAGATGGCTTGGCGGTAGGAGACACCGTCCAGTTTTTCATAGTAGTCCAGATAGGGCTTTATACTGTCAATCAGACCAGGAGGCATCTTGTCCATCTCATCAAAGACAAACATAGACCGCGGGCAGTTGGTAACGTTTCCTTTAACCCAACGCTGCAGCTGAGACTGGGGAATAATGGGACACAAAAGCATAAACACCGACATATCTAGAGTAAAACATAGCTTATATCAGAGAGATATCCAAATCGATATCCTGTATGTTACACATTGTGCTTACTGATCGGGTCCCTCCGGATACTACTGGAATTTCTTTAAAACAATTACAATTTACCTTGTAGTTCTCAATCTGACTCCGATGAGGGAAATGAGCTGTAGCCACAAACAGGTGGACGAATGTGCTGGCCATGCCCGTCTTATAGATGTTTTCAGCTATCATCTGGCTGACGAAATTCTTTCCTGTTCCGGTCCAGCCGTGTAAAGACAGCACCAGGGGCTTTTTTGGGTTCTCATTTTTCATGAAACCCGTAATGGCTTTCAGGACGACACTGGAAACGATGTGTTGACCGAACAATTTCCGATCTAGTGCCACTTTCAAACCTGGGGGGGCAGAACCACAGGGATCAATTTCTATCTTAGCAGGCCTGTAGGTAATCTTACAATCGGGTATTGATCACGACTGCATGGGATACCCGATCAGTGGTGGAATAAACTATCATATACATACACCATTTATTAGCAAAGCTCTGCAAATACCTGTTGCATTAAAATCAATCCATTTTGAGTCACAACTTTCATAGAAATAATTGTAAATCCCCCGACCAGCTGCGAATGCTGCCGCTCCGGCACCAACAACAACTGTGGTGGTAACTGGTTCAAATGCCTTCACAATAACACTCGATATTAAAATATATCCAAATAAGGTATTACATGTTAGTCTCATTTTTAACTGTAATAAACATAAAGCTAACCATTCAGTGCAAAGACTTTTAAAAGCAAGTCAACTACTTTCGCTTAACGACCAAAGAGCGGAGTACCTCACTTTACGTCATCATTACGCGACACAAAGCATCGAGGGCAGACATTGTTTGAGGGAGACTGGAAACCTCACTCAATTCCACAGCCGCTCATGCCTTCAATACATTAGTGGCAATTATGGGACAAGACGAGCACCCTCCTAATTAACAACGAATCAATATACTGATAACTCAGCGAGCAAATGTTTTTGACGTAGGAACGTGTTTTGGGTAGTGGTACAGGACAGACGGATTAGCATTTTAGCTAACTATACACAACGTGTTCCCGAGATCCTGTCCATGGTATAATAACTAAATGCTTTGGGTGACTTATTACCAATAGCAGATAGCTATCATTTTTCTTATGGAGAGGTATCTGGCCTATCAACCCTTATATTCCTCCATAGCTTGAACGCTATGAATGAATATGTTATTCCAATTTTGGACTTAAAAAAACACCTTTCCTTAATTCCCATTATGTTATGATTTGCATTTGAGGGAATCTTTCGAACGGCATCTTTAAAATCTCATTCTGTTATTTTGTGCAGTTTCTCATAGACTTGCTTCCTGCAAGGTATTAAATGACCAGCACCACGAGAGCATGAATTACAATCGTTACAATCTTCTTCCTAAAATATCTCTGGTACACGTCAAACCTGCCTCAAGTCAGACGATCATAACAAATGCAGTACTTTTCCTTACTTGCCTTCTTCTCCGGATTTATTGGCGGATCTGAAGGTGCATACACCGCCACCTACTGTACTGGAGTGTGAGGCCGGTCACTGCCTCCCTCATCTATATTATTGTTCCCACACCAATATCCCTAATAAATTGTAACATTCACCTTGATACTATTTGCCGGATTCTTACCCGGTTTCACAAATGGCAGTACCACTGCACTTTTGCACCCTCTTGGCAAAACCCCACTCCTCCAAATCATATTAAAAAGTTCAAGTACAGCCTTCTTTACATTTTCGCTTTCCTAAATATTATATAACACACTATCTTCCCCAGATGCAGTCCTACCACACCCTTTCAGAGCTTTAGACAGTTCATTTATAGTAAACTCTACATCCATGATGTCACCTCACAACATAAGTTATTCCTAACATGTTTCTTTCAGTTTCTATTGTGTAAAAACTGCCAATGAATTGAATATCCTATACGGATTTGAATAACCGTAGCACAACTCTTTTGTGAAACAGTTCCAAAACATCGGTTCTTCCCCAGACTTTCTCAGCAAGCGGGACACTTTTCTCAACCATACAGATCTGAACCAATCACAGTACTATCTTTTAATAAACATCAGGCAGTCGCCTACACAATTGGCCCAGTCCAGCTGAAACTGGGATTCATATATGCGGAGCACACATCTCCATCATGCTAGTTCCAATTTAAAATGTGCTTTTCCCCTCTAAAGTCCAACCAGTATAGCCTTTTGTCCCAAACACAAGTTGCTTAATAATTACATGGTTTAATCAGATTCTTTATATTGCCGCAGATGGGTGGAATATCTAGGCGAAAGGGAAATCATCAATTAAGCGGATGGAAAATGTTTCTGGAAAACGTCAGGGCTCTTGTTTCTAGATCAAGCAAATGATCAAGCAAGTGAATGTAATCTCCCGTTCAGTTATACTTCCCAAATTCACTGCGAGAAACATTTATTTATCTCTGCTGTATTTTATTTTTTGGAAGTAGGGAGAATGATATAATATTGACCTAGCAGAGCGTTATACCACATTCTCTGTGAGAAGGCAGCCGATTTTGGGAGATAAACCAAAGAGAATGTGACGTCGTTCCCCATTAAAGTTCACATGCAGAGGAATTCCCTGAGAAAAAAAATAAATCATTTTGAAGATTGTGCACAGAAAAAAACTCTGGAACAAGCACTTTGATGGGTTGAAAAGTTCCACTCAGGATTTGATCTCATTCAATTAAACATCATTTTCAGAGCAGTAAATTAATTCCTCTTGAGGTAGAAGTGACATTTGAGCAACAACGTTGACGCCCTCAACGTTGACCATCGTGTTTCTGAGTTCCGTCACTGACATCCTCACACCGACAGGCAGAGATTTTCTTACCAAGAAAGTAGCCCATGGATAGGCAGCTGTGACACTGTATGATAGTCAATGGATAGGCAGCTGTGACACTGTATGATAGTCAATGGATAGGCAGCTGTGACACTGTATGATAGTCAATGGATAGGCAGCTGTGACACTGTATGATAGTCAATGGATAGGCAGCTGTGACACTGTATGATAGTCAATGGATAGGCAGCTGTGACACTGTATGATAGTCAATGGATAGGCAGCTGTGACACTGTATGATTGTCAATGGATAGGCAGCTGCCCTTTCGTTGAGATCAAGTAAATTGCAGTTGGTGACAAGACTGATAGGATGTACAAATCATCTTTTATCCTCCATTTATAAAGTACATATTTGTCAGTCTGCAGCAGCAGTCTGTACCGTTGTGACCATCTCATACATATTCTCTGTAGTAGTCCAGCTTACTGCTGATGGTCTTGCAGCCCTTGACAGAGAAGATCCTTTCACTCTTGGGAAAGAATGTCATGTCTCTGACAACCTGGTCGACCAAGGTGTGGTCGGGCTCCAGTCCCTTGGCGACCATCTCAGCCATGCCACACTGCACCAGGTGTTTATATTCCAGAGGCAAGAAGGGGATGAAGAAGTCCACCAGGTTCCTGTCTATCAGGCTGGTGTGCCAGAATCCACCTACACAGAGAATAAGGCAGGCAAAGAGCTGTAAGACGGGTCGATACAAATGAATGGACGTACTGATGTGAAACACAGGGAGTCCTGAAAAGCATTTATAGTGGCCAGGTGTTGGTTATTAATGTCAGGGTGCATATCTGTTTTTGGCTAGGCCCTAGTGTTTTGCAAGTAAACATTATTGCAGCTGGAAACAGAAAATAAAGGCACATCAGATTATAAGCTATGAAACATGGACCATAGGGATCATTCAACAGCAGCTTACAGTGAGCCAACATGTGAGATACGTTTGAGACTTTTACACCATGCAATAAGAGGGGTTTGAATTAACGAATTAAAGATTATAATAAGAAGGTGGCTTACTCTGCTTGTTGTTAAACACAGCGAGTGAGAGAGCTGTTTCCAGGTCTTTCAACTGGATCTCTTCTCGGTCTTTCCCTGCTCCCCAGAAATCAAGAGCCACTTGCACGATGTTCTCTCCTCCAGAGTTGCTTTGAAGATGAGTAACGCACACCGGTTAATATTTGACATAGAGAAACCGCAAATTATGATTTGGATTGACAGCTGACTATTAGCTCAGTATAACCATGGTTAGTAAATAAAGGCAAAACAACTGGATGATGGATAACAGTACAACACATGACAATATATCATACTTAAAAAATACTGTCCTAGTATCCCAAATCCGCTGATGTTTTATAAATACATTATACACTTCTGGTCTGTCTCCTTTACCTGAGGAAGATGAAGATTGCTTGGCGGTAGGAGACACCGTCCAGTTTTTCATAGTAGTCCAGATAGGGCTTTATACTGTCAATCAGACCAGGAGGCATCTTGTCCATCTCATCAAAGACAAACATGGACTGTGGGCAGTTGGTAACGTTTCCTTTAATCCAACGCTGCAGCTGAGACTGGGGAATAATGAATGGACACAAAAGTATAAACACTGCAGTATTTCCTACATTGAAAAGCTTTCAGATCAGGTTTTTCACACATGTATTCGGGCATTTGTTGTTTTTTAACATTTTCCTTACTGCTAATTTCCCTGACAAAACTTAACGTTTCGTAAAAAAAAAGGAAATGTACCTTGTAGTTCTCAATCTGGTTCTGATGAGGAAAGTGAGCTGTAGCTACAAACTGGTGAATAAAACTGCTGGCCATGCCCTTTTTGTAGATGTTTTCACTGATCAGGTGGCTTACAAAGTTCTTCCCGGTTCCAGTCCAGCCGTGCAATGAAAGCACCAAGGGCTTTTTAGGGTTTTTATTGCTCATGAAACCAGTGATAGCTTTCAGAACCACTCTGGAAACAATGTGTTGACCAAACAATTTCTGATCTAGGTCCTCTTCCAAACCTGGGTGGGGGGGGAGAAATAAATTATTATATGCTGACCATCACATGCAATGAATGTACCTGAATTGTAAATGCAATTACTAAGATGAATCTGCTGTGCGGGAAATTGGTCTTAGACAACAATGCAAGTAAATAAGCAGGACCTGGAGGTCCTACGACAGCGCTTAGGGATGGTCAGTGGTTAAAACAATGTAGGTAGTGAAATTACATGCAACTCTCTGTATGACTTTACTACGTTCAGCATGCCAATTACACACTCCCTCATAAGTGACAGAGTTGTGACAAAACATTACATTTCAGAGTGGCCTTTGACTGTTTGACCAGAAGGTGTACATGTGTAACGATCATGCTGTGTCAGTAGCTACCTGTGGTATGTGTAAGCAATATCATTAGGGACAAAAGCTAGTCTTAAGCACAACACTTACTTGTGGAATATTGGCAAGTACATGTAAACGTGACGTCATTCTAATGTTACCAATGCAATTAGAGCAGTACATGTAAACGTGACGTCACTCTGGTGGTATAAAACCGGTCACTTGAATCATGAATTCAATTGGCTGATATCTTACGTGTTATATTACCATGTTTTTTATACATAATTTTACTTTATTCATCATTGCAACATAAACTTTTTTAAATACATACATGTAAAAGTCCTCCCAAAAACATTCTTACATTGATATGAACCGTAAGACGAACCTGTTTTATTGAAGGAGATCCACTCGGGTCTACAACATTCTTCAAAATAATAGAAGAAGTTCTGGTAGGTTGCGAGGAACCCAGTGAGAGCCGCTGCCATACCAACCGCTATGCTCGTGCTGATGGGCTCAAATGTCGCGATAGTTGTGATGTTCGACAGCAGAATACCAATAAGCAATACGTGTAGCATCGTTATCCTAATCATCGGTCACCTTACCCAGATTATCTAGCAGACGGGACTTTATTTAACGACTAGTACACTCTAATCAACTTAGGAGTGGGCTGAGCCGAAGCAGAAGTATGGGTGTGTGTGCTCACGCGTCATGGTCTAAAGTGCGAGATTGGAAATTAAACTTCAGTCTACTCTTAAAACTCTGCTCATCTATCTGCATGTAGATATGCATGTATACCGAACTATGAATCCATTAAATACACACCACCCATTGTATAAGTGTGTGTGAACTTATGTTTTGATTTTTTTGTCACAACCTGTTCCCGAAATGCACTGGAAGTCTCGCGTTAATTCATCTGGCGACGAGACATGGAGAAAAGCAACGAACCGAGTCATTTCTATGTGGAAATGTATAAACTTAACGGTTACATAAATAAAGTAAAGTTTATAAGTAAACTGGTGATTTTGTTAATAGAGCTTTATTTTAAACCAATAGTCAAATAAAAACAGCTGTGATTTGGGCTTTTGTACAAGCATGCGCGGTGTTCATGACGTCATGTTCTAGTATCAATGTCGCAAAAATATAACTAATCACATCTATTTTGTAATAAACTATAATTTATTTATTTATAGTGGTTGATTTTTTCTGAAGCCTGCAAGTGTATTTATATAGCACAATATAGTTTAAAGATAAAAGTAAGTCAATGTGCTATGCAAAGAAAAACTATATAATTCTAGCATTTCATATTCCTTTTCAATTAATTACATTTTCCAAAAACTGACAGTTCTACCAATGCCCCCAAAGGGTCCTAACATGTTTTATTAAAAGGTATTCCAAATATTTCCCCAAATGCAGTCAATCGAAGAGAAAAAAACACAATATTAATGTGAAAAAGAAAATAGACTAAAAACGAGAAAAACGTTTTTTATAAACATAATACTGTGGTAAGCTTTAAACGCTTAGTCACAGAGATGTGAATAAAGAAATGTTTTGAACAAATAAATATGATAAAATCATTAAAAGATACATTCCTATGGATGACTTTACTTTTTAATTCCGCGGACCAACCAGAAGAGGGCGTGATGGTATTGCAGTAAATAGCATGCCTTTACCCTCATAGTGAAATTATTTTGTCTCACTACTGTCTACAGTCTTGTGTTCGGTATTGCCCATATGACTTAATGTGAAGTCAGATAATGCTCTAAAAAGCTGATCATCAGCCAACCATGAGGCTTATAGCTCCGTAGAAGTCGAGTGTCATGTCACAAGAATGTCATTGTACTGAATGACTCTATGGGGCATTTAACAAATAAAATACTTCGATTTTGATTGGTTCTGTGTAGATCTGATATTTTAATATTATGCATAGTGTATTCATAGGTAAATCTATTCTGATTAGTCAAAACAGAAATAAATCTATACAGTGCAGAATCATACTTTATGATCAATTTTAAACAAATCTGATTCTTTGTGTTATTGCAGTTTTTTGAGAGTTTTAATATTGTTGGCAGATGCAGTGAACCTTCCTAAAATGTATCATCTAGAAGTAGTATTAAAGATGGTTGAGTATTAAGATTCATATGAAATGCTTTTCCGATGACATACTGATGGTATGAACGCAGACTATGCCAATGACCGGACATATATCATTTTGTATCACGGTTGTGTGGGCCAAACTGTACAAATAAAAATGTGTTGTTAACAATAATTAATGGTTCAGTTTGACACATGATTGCAGTTATTGTAGTGCAGGTAATATCATAATTATTGGATTTTCTTTCTGTTTTCCATTTCACCTGAACCCCAGTTTACAGACCACTTCATCAATCTGTCCATGCATTATTCACTTTTCTCTGCTCCCTCCTGATGAAGTCCTGTAACAAATGATGTCGGCTTGCCTGAAACCTGCTCCCTTGACCCGATCCTCCCATTTCCAAGTAATCTCTTGAGTCCTATTCCTCACCTCTCCAATCAACTCATCCCTGACTGCTAGATACACCCCCCATGACATCAACAGGGCCAACTATCCGCATTGTCTCTTTTAGAACATTGCTATCGGCTGTAGCTTGAAAGTCACTGCAACTGCTTCTTACCAATGGTACCATGCGTCTCTGTGGCTTCCCTTGGAAAACAGAACAGAGGCCATCTGCTTTGCTATATTATTTTGTCATTTCAATTAGTCCTCTGGTACATTTTTGCCAGCAACCTTTGCCATAACTCTTCCTTGGGTTCTCACTGTGTTTTATGTCTTCAACCGGCGAATTTCTCTCAAAGTGTCTTTGACACTTCCTTTAATCATCTCATAAGATATCAATTACTACACAAGCAACTATTCTTATTAATTATTCTTATTGGTTATTTTTTATCAATCAATTTCATGTTTATTTGTATTTAATGTAATTTTACATGTGTTTATTCAAGCAAAGAGACATACAATTACGGTGGCTTACAGGTTTAAATTATAGCTGAATAAATATGTAATCAGCGATTATTAATCATTGTCTGACAAAGACAATTTGCTCCAGATCATTGCCTCCCTGTAGGGAACTCTGATTGCGCAGGATTGTGAGCACACATCTTACACAATACACATAACTAATTTCATATGATGAAAACATTATATATTTATTTTAATTAAAAACTGTTGCTTGACTAAAATGCACTCAGAATTGTGAAACGATCACAAATGATCCCAATGAAAGAAGCAATTGTTTATTCAGTCTGTTTCCTAACTTTAATCAGCATTCTCTTTTTTCCACAGAACAAACACCACCCTAGTCCCTGCTGGGGTTTACGATACAATATCATCTCAGCCCCTTCTGGGGGTCTGGCCCCCTACATTCTTCTGAGAGAGTGTGAAGTGTGTTTTTGATTGTGTGTGTTCGTGCATGGGCCGCACCGTCCACATAAGTTAATGTGGGAAACAGAAAAGGGTGAGTGAGGAAGAGAACAAGGGAAAAAAAAGCTTGCATATCAATTGATAGGAAGCACAACGCCTGTGTGGCTTTATAGAAGCAAGATGGCTGCCAATAATGACACTCAACTGATTTTCCATGAAACCATCTACATTGATGGTATTTAGTTTAACCAGACCCTCGGGCTGATTTGGAGCCGGCAGATATGGAAGATGACCTGGCTATTTGTAATGTAATCTGTCAGTCCTGACACCACCGGGCTCTTTAAACAGCTGCCGTATGACAGGTGAACAACAGAGCCAGAGAGATGAATCAGGATCAGTCAGGTGACGTGGAACCCCCCGCACCCCCCCCCACCCCCCACCCCGATACCTCCTGACTCCCACTCTCATCTCACCGGCCTCTCTCCCGTCTGACTAGCTGGCACTCTGGTCTCCACTCCGGGGCGTAAATCTGACAACACGGGCAGGGTGTGTCTTATAGATGAACGAAGCTAACCACACAGGGCCTGGCATTTTATGCTGTTTCTGGGGATTTCTCCTCCCACCTGTGTGTGTGTCCCCGGGCGTGGGAGCAAAGGAAGGAGAAGTGTAAGTGTGTTATAATGGGCCGTGGCCCCTGACGAGGCAAAGTCCCTCTTGCAGGCAAAGATAAGATAGTGGGTTTCCTTTGATAGCCTGGTGAGCTGTGAGGAAACAAGGAATGCCTGAAAGCAGGAGGGCACATCCCAGCTCGTGCTGCTCCAGCGCTTATTCCGCTTCCCAGACACATTGACTCTTGGCAGCGGGGCCGTCCGTTATCCAGAGAGATCTGCACAAACACTTGGGACAGATTTGGAAAATAACCCGCCAGACTTGTCTCGGATAACTCTCAAGGAGGTCATTGAGCTACAGATGTTTCTTTTGCCATGATCAAGGAATGTTTTTTGTTCTTCTTTTCGTGATTGTCGTGTCCTTTGCTTAGAAGATCAATTAGAATGAGTTCCCTTTTTGGAATAATGTCGATGATCAAAGGCATTGACACAGCTAAGTGATTTTCATTACCACAGTCTCAGCGTTGACAAAATGTGTTGCATTACTCTTTCTAGTGATCTGTGTATATATTTGAATCCTTGTAAAAAATATATGTGCCAGTCTCCTTAACATGTCATTTAACACCTGATTTACTTAAAGGCACATGTGAGTAGGTTGTCTAGGTCATATGTCTTTAAAGGGGGATGGGGTACACCTTTCTTTTTTACTTCTTTCTCTCTTTCTCTCTCTCTATTGTTTGTCAAGACAGAGGCAGATGACATCACAGAAGGCTACTGGGTTCCTACTTGAATTATTGTTTTTCAGCAAAAGTAACAGCAAAAATGCTATAATCATTACTCTCTATTAATAAAGAAATCCATGCGTCGGGAAAATCCAAAGTACAGTCTGGCTTGGAACTTGGAAGTGCCCTTGGAACAACCATGTAACATGATAATGAATGTGTGTGCTTTTGTTCAACCCAGTCATATTACCCAGCTCTCCCTACGGGTTTCTCGTGTCCTCTCTTCTCTATCTCTTCCTGCCAGTGCTTGTGTTGCCACTTACAAATACGTGTGTGTGTGTGTGTGTGTGTGTGTACGTATGTATGTTTGTATGTGTGTGTGTGCATCTCTGGATGCTTGCCTGTGTTGTATATGATAGTAGTCTTGTTTATAGTGCCCTTTGCTTAATCAGATCATCCTCTGGTAATCTGTTTGGTAATCTGACACTTCACTGAGATTACGCACTGTCAGATGTTACCGTGGATTAGGATAAGGTTAGATCCTAGAAAATATGCCAACTGCTTTTCAGATAATCACCCAAAACAGACTAATGGGATGGAAATGCATCTTGTTTGTAATGACTGAAAGCATCAACACAGTTGTATTAACACCATCTGCATAGGGTAAAGTAAAACGGGTGAATATAAACCAATATGTGGCAACAAACTCTACCTAGAATTTCTATAACCAATGCAACAAGAACAGTGAAAGTGCGTCACACCCATCGCGTACAGTCTGTTATCCCATGGCTTTCAGCCAATCAACGCACAAGATTACAACCCCCAGCTTTACAACTCAGCTTTACAACAGTGTCAGATATATACGGCCGCTGCGCTACAGCGAGCCTGTAATCTGGGAATGATGTCAGGAGGCTTCTCGCTGGCTAGTCTACAGAGAAGCAAAAATCCCCAGTCTGGCAGGTCTGGGCATCCTATCAATAGCCATCAAAAGAGGAAACAAAATCTCAGCGTGCAAAGTAAATAACAATGGCTACCCATTGTGGACCTTGGAATAAACACTGATGTATTTGGCACGTTGGTAATAGTGTTTCTGTGTTATGGTGTTTAAATCTGAAGTTACTAGATGTACTCCTATGTTGAATTAATATGGGTACTCATGTCAAACTGAGTTTTGGTAGTAAATCCCCAAGTGATGAACACACAGGGGATCTTGTACGAACACACTGAAAAGCGTGGGGCTTTGGGGGGGGTGGGGCTAGGGTGCAGTGGTGGCATTACCAAATCGAGGGGGGTGGGGCAAAATTTTGACAATTCACTCTCTTCTATACTCTGAGAGAAAATGAACACTCACTGAAATAATACGTGACCTGAAAGTATCAGTACACCAACGCTAAATACATGTTGGACAATGTTCATTTGATCAAATCTGTAAGTAGTAAGCACAATATTGACAGTTATCTTAAAAGCAAAAGACTACTCCAACACTCTCTGCAAGAACATCGTCCGGGTTAGCAGAGCTGTGTGGTTGTTTCACCGAGTTATCTTAGCATGTATGCTCTTAAATCACGCTGGATACGTGTGTCTGCCAACTAACACAAATGTAAAAACACAATACCAGATCCGCGGGAAGTTAAGTCTACGTACCCTCACATCCCCGTTTGATGAATAGGCATAGTTTATCACTTCTCTTTTTCACATTTTTCTCACATGGATCAGCCTTTCACATTTTGCATTTAATTCCGCTTCTATCCTGTTCAATGACCGACTTTTGATCACCATGTCGCCATGACATTGATTTTATTCTCTTAGAAGTTTAGTGCAACTTGCTGTTCCTTGGAGTGCTGGACATCATGACTCTAGCCTAACGTGGACGGACTATGTAAACACATGGTACCACTGGTCTGACATGATGGAAGAGCATCTCTGAGTGCTCCGTCTTCTTACAATGTTGGACGGGTCATCAGTTGCTAATCTCAGTTTAAACAGATACCTCTGCCACTACAAAGGCCCAAACCTCTCTTCCTCCCTCCCCGCCGACCTCCGGTCTCCTTCTCCTCTCCTGGGGAAACCTTGGCCTCCCTTTAACAGTAAATGCAGGACCGGGGAACATTCCTATAAGTAAAGGATGTAAGAATCGTCTAAAAAGGGAGATGAAGGAAGAGTAAAGTGGAGTAAATCAACCAAGTTTTAACGGTCGTTTCACAGGGATGCTGGTATGTTAAAGTACTATTGTACAGGAACTTTGACGTACTGGATAACTGGGTTACTGGTGTACCAGGGTAATGGAGTACTGATGTAAGTATGCACTGTGAGGGTTTACCACAGTGCTCTGGAATTACAACGGAACAGCAAAATAACCAGTTTACTGTAGGAAAGGTTCACCGGAGATTAGGCACCACGTCAAGTCCTCACTCTATAATACCAGTGGGGGGAGTACAGTTTCTGCAGGCATGTCCACAGCTAACCCACAGACGCACATACACACACACACACACACACACACACACACACACACGCGCGCGCACACACACACACACACACACACACACACACACACACGTATTTGTCTCCTTGGAGGACCAGCAAAAGATCCTAATAAGGAAATGTGTTTTAAACTGTTAAATTAATCTGTAAATGAAGCCCACATAGACATTTGCCAGAGCTGTAAAGTTAACTGAGCCATTTGGGCAGTTCAGCAGCCGGTTGAAATATAAATTTCATCCAATTATTTCTGGCTTGTAGGCTTGTTCTCCCTCTCATCTTCTCATGCCCCTCTCGATAGATTTCCCTAGAGACACACGGACGGGAATTTTTTGGGGAAAACCAAAAGTCTAATTCGGGTTTATTATGTGTCCTCTCCTTTCCCAGTCGTTCTTTATTGAGCAGGAAAATGTATTAGCAGAGAAAGCTGATTCGGTCTGGTCAGTCACTGGTTAGAGTCACTGGTTAGAGTCACTGGTTAGAGTCACTGGTCAGAGTCACTGGTTAGAGTCACTGGTTAGAGTCACTGGTCAGAGTCACTGGTCAGAGTCACTGGTCAGAGTCACTGGTTAGAGTCACTGGGCATAGTCACTGGTTAGAGTCACTGGTCAGAGTCACTGGTTAGAGTCACTGGGCAGAGTCACTGGTCAGAGTCACTGGTTAGAGTCACTGGTTAGAGTCACTGGTCAGAGTCACTGGGCATAGTCACTGGTTAGAGTCACTGGTCAGAGTCACTGGTTAGAGTCACTGGGCAGAGTCACTGGTCAGAGTCACTGGTCAGAGTCACTGGTTAGAGTCACTGGTCAGAGTCACTGGTTAGAGTCACTGAAACTCCAAACGGAAAGAATTGACTGCCGCAGTAATAATGATGTCATAATAATGATGTCATCCGCAGTAATAATGATGTCATCCGCAGTAATAATGATGTCATCCGCAGTAATAATGATGTCATCCGCAGTAATAATGATGTCACCAGCAGTAATAATCATATCATCAGCTGATATAGACTGGGATTTAACATCCAGACAGTGACAGTTGCATCCTCTATCTTCACACGGCATGTGATTCGCTCATGCTCACAATAGGAAATAAAAGCATCCCCGCGTGTAACAGGAAAGAGGAAAAGAACAGTGTGGAGGCTGGGGCTCGGACAGGATGTCAAGAGGACTTTCAGAGGTAGAAACAGGAAAGTATTTCAGACGAGATAGTGGAGGGATGAGGTCAGGGAGAGGAGGCCACGAGGTCACCACATCTGGGCTGAGACCCAGGACATTTATTGCTCCGTCCCACGTGTTTTGTGGACTGATATTAGGACGGGTCATCACTTGGATTGGGGGTTCCATTTGAATTCTGGGGGTTTACCGTTTCCTCTTCAGTCCCATGGTGAGAGAACGAGATGGACATGACAGAGAGTGAATGCCAAGGAGTTTAAACCCAAAACTATCATAGATCATTTGCTTGTACTAGGATTGAAAAAAAATAAACACTCAACATGGTATATAATGTTACATTATACTAACCATAAGTCCATGAAACCATGATACCGTGTTTCTATGAGATACCAAATCAGGCTTTAAATAGCAAGACCATTTTAACAGTAACTAGCCAATATCAGCTTATCATCTCAGTGGTTCCTAAATGAAATAAAATATGAATAATTACTTCATGTAATCTCGTTTGCGTGGATGAATGTTTGACCTGATCTCCCAGTGACCCAACGAGGAAACGCCATGTTGACTAGTGTCAATCGCGAGATGGCAGCTGATGGCAGACTATTCTGTCTAGGTAAACACACACAGGCACCTGTTTCAACACTCACAAGGACGTTTCCCATTTAAAGGTTGTGAACTCATCACAGATAAGTTAAAACAAACATAACGAATGTAGATGCCAGTTGGGTATCTAGACATCGTGCCTGTGGTTCTTCTGGGACACTGGCCAAAGTTGCAAGTACTGAAAAAACACAAATAAGATATTGTGAATGATAACAGCGATTGTTGAGTTGTGTGACTATTTGCATAGTGTGTGTGTGTGTGTGTGTATGTGTGTGTATGAGAGACCACGATCACCTGGGGTCGTGTTCTGGGGTCCTGTTCTGGGGTCAGGACCATCTGGGAAACCCCACTGTGACACCCGAAAACAAATGAATGAGCCCAAACAGCAGGAGGTGGAGAGAAACAAATAAACACAGGGCTGGTCTTACATCCACCTGCTCCACAGCCCACTCTCCCTACGCCCAAAACCCCACCCTAGTGCTCCGAACTGCACTCCCTAACCATTAAAATACATCTAGAGCCATAAAATACACCAACCATGGGTTTAGTTCCACGATTCATTTCAATGCGGCATGTCTCTCACCAAAGACAATGATTTATTAACTCAGTGGCAACTACAACACTACACTATACTACACTTGCTACACTACACTACATTCACATTGTTTTTAAAGCAGAGCAGACTGTAAAGAATCAGAGCGACTGCAAAGAAGCAGAGCGACTGCAAAGAAGCAGAGCGACTGCAAAGAAGCAGAGCGACTGCAAAGAAGCAGAGCGACTGCAAAGAAGCAGAGCGACTGTAAAGAAGCAGAGCGACTGCAAAGAAGCAGAGCGACTGTAAACTTCGTATGAGACTCCACGTTACACACACTGACACAGAGACTCGGAGATAAGTGTCCACTAGAGTACTGAGGGGTACTAATGGAGAGGTCGCTGACACGTCACTTATCAGAGCTCCGCGCTGCTGCAGAGAGAGAGAGTTCCAGCTGTCTTCTCCCAGCGCACAGTCGGGGGTGCCAACTCTGTCACACAAACACTGGTCATTGATTAGGCCGTAATCCCGGCACTAGACTACAAAGTGAGCGGGGATAACACACACGCTGCATTGATGCATTGATTTAGCAGTGAAAGAAACCTTGCACATTGTTATCTCCTCTGTTAACACTCCCCCCGTAGCGATATTATCAGCCCAGAGAAGTTTATGTTAAGTCCCCCCACCCTTCCTCCAACCTTAACCTGTCTCTTCCAATCTACTTCCACAATGATTACTGGGGCACTTAAAATGTCTATTTTTGGGTAATTTAGACGATACTTAACTGGCTTGCTTAAGGACAAAACAAATGTTTTTTCACCTTGAGAAGTCATGAATTTGATTGGTTAGTGGACAGTGGCTCTCACTTCTAGGCAACCTAATCCCAGGGTGTCTGGTCTCTGTGACCCAATGTGGACAAGGAAACACCTGGGAAGAGAAAACCATGGCACAGATGTACAGCTTGTCACATCACTACCCACAACCCCTCTGGGTCGTCACGTCACTACCCACAACCCCTCTGGGTCGTCACATCACCACCCACAACCCCTCTGGGTCGTCAGGTCACTACCCACAACCCCTCTGGGTTGTCACATCACTACCCACAGCCCATCAACAACCAGGCGGTCTTCTCTGAATGGCTCTGTGCCCGGACGCTGCCTAATCCCAGGGCCAACATCTTAAAGGCCGCCAGTGTCCAGCTGGAGAGGGTCCCTGGACACCAGCCCAGTAGGCTACCCAGAAGCCAGGACATAATCCCTGCTGAGTCCCCTGTGTCCTGGGGAGCAGCTCTACATGGGACCGCGTGCATTTCTCAGTCTCATGATAAATCCCCAGACCAAAACCCCTGACAGCCTCCCCAACATGACAAATGGGCCTGCAGAGGGCCTGTGAAAGGAAGGTGGGGGGTTGATCCCATTACCCTCCAGTGGCCCTGTGCCTCGACAGCAGCACCCGGGGTCTGGGGTCACTAACCTCCCCACATTAGCACTCTTTACGTCCTGCCCCCCGGGTCAACGAGTGAACGGGACATGCCTTTACATACACTCCTGCCGACTGTGGGGCCAGTGCCCGGGGTGAGACAGACTGCCCCGGGGCACGATCTGGATGGGGAGAATGAACCAGTGAAAGAAAGGGAATGAGCTGTTAGCACTTCAGCGCTCTCCGTCGAAGCGCCGAGGCGTGTCCGAGACCATACACGTTACAGCCTCTTCGGCACTAGAGACGACAAAGGAGAGCTGGAGCCAGAGAGACAGAAACACAGCGGATTAACAAGAAGTAGTCTGCAACTCTGGAGTTAAGAAAGGAAACCCAAGCAGCGGGCGTGTTGGGCAGCCCTGAATGCAACCCAATCCAGGCCCAAAAGACCAGCGCTTGTTTTACTAAAGTGCTGTTGAAAAATAAACAACCTGCATACACGATAGGGATGTTTGCTGGACTCCTGCAATCCGTGAGGTTTGACTCAGATATCTTGTTCATCTCCCCATCTTGTTCCTCTCACTTTCTACGTTCTCTCTCCTGTTCCTTAGTGCCCTACACCGTGTCCCCAATAGGAACCTCAACACAAACACACAGGAGACACAACACTAGTATTTCACCCTACCATCATGTTCTCTCTTCGTCCATTAGGGGTTCTTTGATGTCACCAATTATCCTCCCTCCCTTGCTGTTTCTCTCTTTATCACTCTCTGTCACTTTCCATCTCTGTCAATCTCACATACGTGTGTCGTGTATTATCGTCGTGCCGGCGCTGGGAAGCAGCAGGGCCAGGGTCCGGAAGGTCTGCTTTTGGAGATCCAGTCAGTGCAGGCTAAAAAAACTTTCCTGTCTCCCACCCTTTATATCTACCACTTTAAAATAGGCCTCAAAGTCATTAGATCAACACCAGAGTTGTATGGCACCGTTCCAATTCAAATACACCTTGTTGTAATGATTAGATTAGATTCAACTTTATTGTCATTGGACAGTTCTGTACAACGAAATGCAGTTTGCATCCAGCCAGAAGTGCAAATGAGCAGTGCAAAAACATATGGAGTACAGTGTGAGGATGTGCAATTGACATGGATAAGTAAATGTGCAGGTACTCAGTTCAACAATGTAGCAAATTGCAAATGTGCAGAGGGGAATATAAGCGGAGAACATCTGTGCAAGTGGTAAATGGATAGTACAAACGATAAGCATTCTGCAAAAGGCAAATATAATAAATAAGCTAACAGTGTGCAGGGCAAACTTGATGATGGTATTGGAGCTGTGTACAGGTACGCAGTCGTGGGTGAACAGGGAGTACAAGAGTGGGCTAAGCACACAGCCCTGTGGGACACCGGTGATCAGGGTCAGGGTGGATGAGGTGATGTTGTCCAACCTCCAGAATCCAGTCCAAAAGGCTAGCGTTCCATGATGTTTACAGGGTAACTTATAAAGAGTGTAACGGCGACACATTATACACACGAAACATCCTTCTATGTGTTTGAAAAAACACGAAAATCTGGGTTAAATTTGAAGAGACAAATGTATATTAGCCACACAGTAATTATATGAAAACAGAAAAACGTAGCTTACATCATGCTGGGCATCAGCTCCTTCTGTCCAGGGACATTAACTATTAAGGTTAGATGGAAGAAATAACAACATTAACTCCATATTTTCTCCTCAGGAGAATTTCAATGATTATTGACAACGATTTCCAATGAGTTTGAGCATTCTTTAGACGTGAATGACTGTGACAACATCAACAGTGAAACGGAACAGCCAGTCTTATTTAAGGCCTACCTCACACTAGTGAGTAGTTGAAGCTGAAAGAGCCTCAATGGCCCTCTGTTATGTTACAGACGTTACATCATTGGCCTGTTGCTGCCTCTTCCTGTAGTTTTTGGAGCAATAAGTCAAATGATGTACAGGTCGCAGGTCAGAGCATGTTCAAATTGGTTTAAACCCAAAGCAGAACACATTTTATCCATGTATCCTCATTCCTTTTCATCAGGAACATGTGAACCCTAACTTGGACCTACTGCAACAGGAAGCATACGTAAGTTAGCGGAATTTAGACAGACAGACAGAAAGACAGGGCAAACAACCAGCCTGTCTCAAGTTACTGGTTGAAGGTGGCTCGGGAGATGGTGGAGGGTTTGAAGAAGAATGACTTCCATGTTCTCGCTGGTGTGGATCCAAACCGGATCTCTGAATTAAAAATCGGGCACACTCGTCATTAGGTCCAATCATTTCAGGGTTAGGTCTATTTCGGATCCGATGTTTGGGAGCCAATGTTGTTTACGTAACGGCAGCCTCAACTAATGCAACACTTCCTGTCTGTTTGTGCGGTGGTTACAAGGCATTGCTAATAGAACATGCGCGTAAAGAATGTTGGGTCAGGAATGTTATTGGTGGGCCTGAAACGTTAAATAAAACATCTGCAGCAATTTAACTTTAGAGTTACTTTGCTACTTTCTGATCGCTAACCTGGGACTCTAGGGCTCTAACCAGGCATTATGGAGCTCTAACCAGGGACTCTAGAGCTCTAACCAGGGACTCTAGGGCTCTAACCAGGCATTATGGGGCTCTAACCAGGGACTCTAGAGCTCTAACCAGGAACTCTAGGGCTCTAACCAGGCATTATGGGGCTCTAACCAGGGACTCTAGAGCTCTAACCAGGAACTCTAGGGCTCTAACCAGGCATTATGGGGCTCTAACCAGGGACTCTAGAGCTCTAACCAGGCATTATGGGGCTCTAACCAGGGACTCTAGAGCTCTAACCAGGCATTATGGGGCTCTAACCAGGGACTCTAGAGCTCTAACCAGGCATTATGGGGCTCTAACCAGGCATTATGGGGCTCTAACCAGGGACTCTAGGGCTCTAACCAGGGACTCTAGGGCTCTAACCAGGCATTATGGGGCTCTAACCAGGCACTCTGGGGCTCTAACCAGGGACTCTAGAGCTCTAACCAGGCATTATGGGGCTCTAACCAGGCATTATGGGGCTCTAACCAGGCACTCTGGGGCTCTAACCAGGGACTCTAGAGCTCTAACCAGGCATTATGGGGCTCTAACCAGGCACTCTGGGGCTCTAACCAGGGACTCTAGAGCTCTAACCAGGCATTATGGGGCTCTAACCAGGCACTCTGGGGCTCTAACCAGGGACTCTAGAGCTCTAACCAGGCATTATGGGGCTCTAACCAGGCACTCTGGGGCTCTAACCAGGCACTCTGGGGCTCTAACCAGGGACTCTAGGGCTCTAACCAGGCATTATGGGGCTCTAACCAGGGACTCTAGGGCTCTAACCAGGGACTCTAGGGCTCTAACCAGGCATTATGGGGCTCTAACCAGGCACTCTGGGGCTCTAACCAGGCATTATGGGGCTCTAACCAGGCATTATGGGGCTCTAACCAGGCATTATGGGGCTCTAACCAGGCATTATGGGGCTCTAACCAGGCATTATGGGGCTCTAACCAGGGACTCTAGGGCTCTAACCAGGGACTCTAGGGCTCTAACCAGGCATTATGGGGCTCTAACCAGGCACTCTGGGGCTCTAACCAGGGACTCTAGAGCTCTAACCAGGCATTAAGGGGCTCTAACCAGGCATTATGGGGCTCTAACCAGGCACTCTGGGGCTCTAACCAGGCACTCTGGGGCTCTAACCAGGGACTCTAGGGCTCTAACCAGGCATTATGGGGCTCTAACCAGGGACTCTAGGGCTCTAACCAGGGACTCTAGGGCTCTAACCAGGCATTATGGGGCTCTAACCAGGCACTCTGGGGCTCTAACCAGGCATTATGGGGCTCTAACCAGGCATTATGGGGCTCTAACCAGGCATTATGGGGCTCTAACCAGGCACTCTGGGGCTCTAACCAGGCATTATGGGGCTCTAACCAGGCATTATGGGGCTCTAACCAGGCACTCTGGGGCTCTAACCAGGCATTATGGGGCTCTAACCTGGATCTGGTAACAGAAAACAGCCTGATATCTTTAATGAAGGCTTTTGCACGGACTGATGCAGTCCGTTTTAATAGGGTGCAGAGTCTGTTGTTTAACAAGGATGTGTGTGTCCAGCGCTGGTTTTACAAGTTACAAGTACTAGTATTCGAGTCATAGAAGTCCTGTGCAGCTCAGTCAGTAGAGCTTGGCATTAGTGACGGTCAGCTGCAGTGAGCCGCTGTCTGCAGGGTCACGATAAACGTGGAGGCAAGGAGGGGTGAAGACAGGAAGCCCCCTCACATCACTTCCTGTCTTTGTTCCAGCAGCTATATTTTCAATGCTTGGAATGTAAATCCTGTGGTGAGCTGAAGGATTTCAAAACAAGCTAATTAACCCCCCACATCAGGGTTTGGTTGTGCAAGTTTGTGTCGTATGACAGAGTGTGTGTGTGGTGTTTTTGCGCATGTGTGCGTGCGTGTATGTATATGCATGTGTGTTTGTGAGGGACAAAGAATGGGAATTGGAATGGACTGGTACCACACCCTCGCTGCATCCTGTACCAGCCCTTCTGTCTCAGTGTCTCAGACCAGCAGGGCACTGGAGCACGTCAAGGGCCACAGTCCCACAGCGCAGCAATATAAACACTCACTGCCCCAAGAAGGAAGTGTGTGAGTATGTGTGTAAACACAAGACATAACCACATTGACACAGTCACTCGGGTCGGCACATACAAACACTGGCCAACTGTTTGTTATGTTATAAAAAATCAGAGATTTTTTTTAAACGACATTGTGTTCAAATTAAACCATCTTACTTATGACGTAGTTTCTGATACTGGTAAGGAGTATAGATTACACACACTACCCTCTCACACACTACCCTCACACACTACCCTCTCACACACTACCCTCACACACTACCCTCACACACTACTCTCTCACACACTACCCTTACCCACTACTCTCTCACACACACTACCCTCACACACTACTCTCTCACACACTACCCTTACACACTACTCTCACACACTACTCTCTCACACACTACTCCCACCCACTACTCACTCACACACACTACCCTCAAACACACTACTCCCACCCACTACTCTCTCACACACTACCCTCACACATACACTACTCTCTCACACACTAGTCTCACACACTACTCTTACACACTACTCTCTCACACACTACTCTCACACACACTACCCTCACACACTACTCTCACACACTACCCTCACACATACACTACTCTCTCACACACTAGTCTCACACACTACTCTTACACACTACTCTCTCACACACTACTCTCTCACACACTACCCTCACACACACACTACTCTCTCACACACTACACTCTTACACACTACTCTCTCACACACTACTCTCACACACACTACCCTCACACACAAACTACTCTTACACACTACCCTCACACACACTATTCTCTCACCCACTACTCTCACCCACTACTCTCTCACACACTACCCTCACACATACACTACTCTCTCACACACTAGTCTCACACACTACTCTTACACACTACTCTCTCACACACTACTCTCACACACACTACCCTCACACACTACTCTCACACACTACCCTCACACATACACTACTCTCTCACACACTAGTCTCACACACTACTCTTACACACTACTCTCTCACACACTACTCTCTCACACACTACCCTCACACACACACTACTCTCTCACACACTACACTCTTACACACTACTCTCTCACACACTACTCTCACACACACTACCCTCACACACACACTACTCTTACACACTACCCTCACACATACACTACTCTCTCACACACTAGTCTCACACACTACTCTTACACACTACTCTCTCACACACTACTCTCACACACACTACCCTCACACACTACTCTCACACACTACCCTCACACATACACTACTCTCTCACACACTAGTCTCACACACTACTCTTACACACTACTCTCTCACACACTACTCTCTCACACACCCCTCACACACACACTACTCTCTCACACACTACACTCTTACACACTACTCTCTCACACTACTCTCACACACACTACCCTCACACACACACTACTCTTACACACTACCCTCACACATACACTACTCTCTCACACACTAGTCTCACACACTACTCTTACACACTACCCTCACACATACACTACTCTCTCACACACTAGTCTCACACACTACTCTTACACACTACTCTCTCACACACTACTCTCACACACACTACCCTCGCACACACACTATTCTTACACACTACCCTCACACATACACTACTCTCTCACACACTAGTCTAACACACTACTCTCTTACACACTACTCTCTCACACACCACTCTCACACACACTACCCTCACACACACACTACTCTTACACACTACCCTCACACACACTATTCTCTCACCCACTACTCTCCTTCCATGTGATTAGGGTGTAATAAGGAAGGGGTTGTCACTCTTGGGCGACCAGACAGATCCAATGCTGAGACTTATGAGGACATATTCCAGAGAGACCTTTAAACAAAACCCTAATAACTCCCTGAAACGACTGTCTGTCAGCAGCTTGAGAGTCTGGGATATTTGGACGGACCTTTTCCAAGTTCTGTTCACGGTGTGTTGGGCTGTGTGCCTGAAAAGCCTAAAGATTTATGTTTGAGAATAATTTTAAATTCGATTTGAGTGTATTTGACGCTGTGTCTGTTGTTGTGTGACAGATCTAGCTGGTTCTATGACCCAGGTTTTCTATCAAATTAACAGTTCCTCAGGTGGAAGGTATGGAAACGCACGTGAGCTTAACATCTGCTTGGCAGGCTGACAGCTTGTTGTCTGTACCTGTAGGGGTTAATCTGCTTTCTTTAGTTTTACGAGCCAGTTTCTGGTTGTTGAGGTGTCAGTTGACAGCCCGTCAGTCACACACTGTGGCCACGTTAGGACCATGCTGCTAATGTCTTTGGCATGTTTAAGTGGGAGCCTCTCACCATGAACAGACAAACAAGCTCCAGACCAGGTCAGGGACAAGGTCACTACAAATGCAATTTGTCAGCCCTGTTCGCCAAAGCTTTCTGCTACTGTGTACACAGGCAGGTCCTCAACTTTAACGGTCCTCAGTGACAGACTCCGGGTTTTAAGGCTCAGTGTCAGATACGTTTTACTCACTCCACAGAGCAGTAGTCTGAAATGGGTTGCAATTCTCCATCATTTAATACAATATAGCGATTATTGCCAGGCCTCAATTGTATGTGTATTTAGAGGAAACTCCAGGGCTCTGGTCAAAACTAGTGCACTATGTAGAGACAGTGTGTCATTTTATATGCATTTGTGACGTGCATCCGGAAGCTTCCTGCAGAACCACTGACATGGAGAAGAGTTCCAAATGGGAACTAATCTTTAGATGGCCGAGTCGTTGGGTTTATTGCATTCCGGTGCAAACTGTCAAGCTGAAGCCTGGTTTGACATTCAGAGTAAACGGTGGACTGGGTCCTGTAGATCTAGAGTAAGTCACCAAGATTTAAACAGATGCCCATACGTTGGTGAGCTCCTAACTGTGGTTTGAAGTTAATCTGCACCTGTCTTCTGAGGATGTGTTAGCACAGCTTTATTACACCAATCAGCCATAACATTATGACCACTGACAGGTGAAGTGAATAACACTGATAATCTCATTATCATTGCACCTGTCCGTGAGGGGGATATATTAGTTGTGTGCTCAACTTTGATCTATTAGAAGCAGGGAAAATCGTCAAGCGTATGGATTTAGGCAACTTTGACAAGAGCCAAAATGCAATGGCAAGATGACTGGGTCAGAGCATTGGTCAGTACCTATCAGATGTGGTTCAAGGATGGAAAAGTGGTGAACCGGCAACGGGGTCATGGACGGCCAAGGTTCATTGATGCACGTGGATAGGAAAGACTGGCCCGTGTGGTCTGATCCAAACAGACGAGCTACTGTAGCTCAAATTGCTGAAAAGGTTCACGCTGGGTGTCAGAACACGCGTGCATCACAGTTTGTTGCAGATGGAGCTGTGTAGCTTCAGACCAAGTCAGGGTGCCCATGCTGACCCCTGTACACTGCCAAAAAAAAACAGTACGGTTCAGTATCATTAGCAGCGGATCCTTACCAGTCCAATAAGATGCGTGTTGGAGTAGCCGTGAATCAGAGTTGTTGGCCCAGCACATCCCAATGTTTATTCATTCGATTGAGATCTAGGCAATTTGGGGCGAGGGCATCTCGTCATCATGTTCTGAACATTGTGTGCAGTGTGGCAGGGAGCAAAATCTTGTTGAAAAGAACCACTGCTAATAGAGAATGCCACAAGTCCTGCCACTACAAATGCACTCTGACCCAGCCGTCTGGCCGTAACAATTTGGCCCTTGTCAAAGTCACTCGGGTCTTTACTCCTGGCCATTTCTCCTGCATCTAACGTGTTAACTACGTGAACGGATTGTTCACTTACCACCGACTCTACACAGACACGGACATGTGCCCCTGTTGAAAAGAACCACTGCTAATAGAGAATGCCACAAGTCCTGCCACTACAAATGCACTCTGACCCAGCCGTCTGGCCGTAACAATTTGGCCCTTGTCAAAGTCACTCGGGTCTTTACTCCTGGCCATTTCTCCTGCATCTAACGTGTTAACTACGTGAACGGATTGTTCACTTACCACCGACTCTACACAGACACGGACATGTGCCCCTGTTAGATAATCAACCTTATTCGCTTCACTTTTAACTGTTGTTTTTCTCGTCCTACCTGGTTGTTGTCGATTAATGAACACGCTAGTTTTTTTTTTTTCAGGACCTTTCAAAGTGTTTTTTTTGTCTCAGGCTAACTTTTGTGCTAATTTAGTTACCTTTTTCTTTTCAGGTACCAAGGCTGTTGTTGCCAACAAACTGTCAGCTTTAGATTTTTATTCTATACATTAAAAAGAAAGTGAGATTATCACACACTACTTTTTATCCACAACAGTTCAGTTTATTGGAATCGTAACTCTGGATGGAAAATGCTGATTTTAAAATACTTGCAGAAACAACCGAGAAAAGCTATAGCTTCTGTCACATGTTTCTGATGGAATGTGTATATAAAAAAAACAGATTTCCCTGGTACTTAATAATAGTTTCGGTCATGGACAGTTGGCAACGGCAACCAGGGAGGAAATCTGAGGAGGACGGGAGGCCATAAAAAGGCAAGTTTCAAATAAGTTGCTAACAATCTAAATATGCAGAGAGCTAGTGTCTACATATGGCAACACTATTTTCAAGCACTTATGTATGGGACCAAAGCAGGGACAGTTAAACCAATATGACATTCTTAATACATGGTGACAAAATCCTACATGTTAGCTAGTTTCCCTCTCCCTCCCTGGAAGACCAGAGAAAGTGATATGGAGAAATAGACCTCTATAAAGGCAATTTGGACATGCAAGATTTGTGAAAGATACGTAAAAAATATGGCATGAGACAACGATTCGTGTTTGTACGCTCCAAAACGCAGCTATCTTTTATAGCTTCTATTTAGAGGACATGGGTCAATGTCTGTGTGATGTAATGCAAAAGGTTTGTTGGTAAAAATAAGGGGTTTGAGGTATTGGATGCAGGATGTCCTGTTTGGCACGACTAAATGGAAATCTTGTCATCATCGTGGTGGTAGCGGTAAAGAGCTATGAAGCACATAGAGAAGGGGGCATAGTGTGTGTGAGCGTGTGTGTAGTATGAGTGTGCATGGGTGTGCGTGTGTGTAGTATGTGTGTGTAGTATGTGTGTGCATGGGTGTGCGTGTGTGTAGTATGTGTGTGTAGTATGTGTGTGCATGGGTGTGTGTGCATGGGTGTGTGTGTGTGTGTGTGTGTAGTATGTGTGTGTAGTATGTGTGTGCATGGGTGTGCGTGTGTGTAGTATGTGTGTGCATGGGTGTGTGTGTGTGTAGTGTGTGTGTGTGTGTAGTATGTGTGTGCATGGGTGTGTGAGTGTGTGTGTAGTATGTGTGTGCATGGGTGTGTGTGTGTGTAGTATGTGTGTGCATGGGCGTGTGTGTGTGTAGTATGTGTGTGCATGGGTGTGTAGTATGTGTGTGCATGGGTGTGTGTGTGTGTAGTATGTGTGTGCATGGGTGTGTGTGTGTGTAGTATGTGTGTGCATGGGTGTGTGTGTAGTATGTGTGTGCATGGGTGTGTGTGTGTAGTATGTGTGTGCATGGGTGTGTGTGTGTGTGTGTGTGTGTGTGTATGTGTGTGTGTATGTGTGTGCATGGGTGTGCGTGTGTGTAGTATGTGTGTGCATGGGTGTGTGTGTGTGTGTAGTGTGTGTGTGTGTGTAGTATGTGTGTGCATGGGTGTGTGAGTGTGTGTGTAGTATGTGTGTGCATGGGTGTGTGTGTGTGTGTAGTATGTGTGTGCATGGGCGTGTGTGTGTGTAGTATGTGTGTGCATGGGCGTGTGTGTGTGTAGTATGTGTGTGCATGTGTGTGTGTGTGTAGTATGTGTGTGCATGGGTGTGTGTGTGTGTAGTATGTGTGTGCATGGGTGTGTGTGTAGTATGTGTGTGCATGGGTGTGTGTGTGTAGTATGTGTGTGCATGGGTGTGTGTGTGTGTGTGTGTGTAGTATGTGTGTGTAGTATGTGTGTGCATGGGTGTGCGTGTGTGTAGTATGTGTGTGCATGAGTGTGTGTGTGTGTAGTGTGTGTGTGTGTGTAGTATGTGTGTGCATGGGTGTGTGAGTGTGTGTGTAGTATGTGTGTGCATGGGTGTGTGTGTGTGTGTAGTATGTGTGTGCATGGGCGTGTGTGTGTGTAGTATGTGTGTGCATGGGCTTGTGTGTGTGTAGTATGTGTGTGCATGGGTGTGTGTGTGTGTAGTATGTGTGTGCATGGGTGTGTGTGTGTGTAGTATGTGTGTGCATGGGTGTGTGTGTAGTATGTGTGTGCATGGGTGTGTGTGTGTAGTATGTGTGTGCATGGGTGTGTGTGTGTGTAATATGTGTGTGCATGGGTGTGTGTGTGTGTGTGTAGTATGTGTGTGCATGGGTGTGTGTATGTAGTATGTGTGTGCATGTGTGTGTGTGTGTGTAGTATGTGTGTGCATGGGTGTGTGTGTGTAATATGTGTGTGCATGGGTGTGTGTGTGTAATATGTGTGTGCATGGGTGTGTGTGTAGTATGTGTGTGCATGGGTGTGTGTGTGTAGTATGTGTGTGCATGGGTGTGTGTGTAGTATGTGTGTGCATGGGTGTGTGTGTGTAGTATGTGTGTGCATGGGTGTGTGTGTGTGTAATATGTGTGTGCATGGGTGTGTGTGTGGTGTGTGTGTGTGTGTGTAGTATGTGTGTGCATGGGTGTGTGTGTGTAGTATGTGTGTGCATGGGTGTGTGTGTGTGTGTGTAGTATGTGTGTGCATGGGTGTGTGTGTGTAGTATGTGTGTGCATGGGTGTGTGTGTGTGTGTGTAGTATGTGTGTAAGGTCCCAGAGATACTTTTCCTACTGTCTTTCTTTCATCGTTCTCATCCCCTCTGTCTTATCACAGTAGCCCATTGTCATGGATAAGCATGCACTACGTGTGCTTGTGTTACAATGTGTATCTGTATAAACCTCCAGGGTCAACAGTGGGACAGCCTGCAACGTGACTAAGGCAGACTGGGGACCAATTGTGGAAACATGCTGCTGGTGTCATCAATTCACAGGGACGTTGTTGATTATAATGCTGATAAGAAACGAAAACGTATTGGAACGTCAACAGTCCTTGCTGAACACTTGACCTGTCTGAACACCTACACCGACCCTGCTGCACACTTGACCTGTCTAAACACCTGTCAGACCGGTGGTCGCTGCTCAGCAGGGCGAATACACCATCACATTTTACGATTTTATATTCCAATTTTACTGGTGTTCTTCTGGTATTATTACTGATGTTACTACTGAACTTTTTTTTAACTAGTTTAACAACTTTTGTAAAACTATAAAGACAACACATTGTAGCAGCTTGCATGCAAATTGAAGAAAAATTACAACCTCTTAAAAATATATATTTTCATAGAATATGGGCAATTGGGAACCTGCACAACATGAGAAGCATGTCAGCTGAAAATTCTATGGAATGTTTTTGCAATTTAGAAAGCTAGGGGGGTGTGGAGATAAATGTGAACACAGAAATACATACTTACACTGGATAACTGCACACTGATTCATGATGAAGAGGTCAAATTCACTTCAGGGAAATCCATTAGACAAATAAAGTATATTTAGTAGTTATTTTCGTTAAATAAACTAAGCCCATTCTAGGCAACCAGCCAATTCTGTTTTTAAATGTAGTATGTAGTGGACTGTTAAACAAAATTACTCAATTTTGGTGCAATAATCAAATGATGATGTATTTTCTCTTTCTCTTTTCCCTCTTACTCCCACTCCCCTCCCTCTGTCCATCTCCATCTTCCTCTCACTACCTCACTCTTTCCTTGTCCCTCCTGGCTATATATCACTGTCCCCCTACACTGTATGTCCATTCCAGCCCCACTTTACTTTCTATGTTAAGGGAACTAAAGTCCCTCTCATCTATCAGGACATTCAGCTAATATTGTGTGGAACTCTTCTGATAAAAGCATTGGGCACATAGCATTGGGCACATAGCATTGGGCACATAGCATTGGGCACATAGCATTGGGCACATAGCATTGGGCACATAGCATTGGGCACAATTACCCTTCTCTCAAACCCTCTGCCGGGTCAGTGATTCTAGCCTTTAGCCAAATCTGTCAGGTAGCCTTTGACGCATGTCCGCTTCCTGCACAAGTGAAATTTTTATTGTTCCAAGGGACCCAACTCTGGAATCTCTCTTCTACAGCCATTTCCTGCTTCCTTTTTAGCAGGAAGTACTGCTTTGCTTCAGCTTTTTTTAATCTCTGCAATCAGCATCTTTTTTTGGGCTAAATCTTCAACAAGGCATTGACACGGCTACGCAAAACATGCCTTATTTTAAAGAAAGACAATAATTCCTTGAACGTTGAAAGTTGGGTCTTTTTACTCCATAACAATGTTTTATTATACATACATACAGTCAACTCAAGATGTATTGGAACCATTCAGCAAAATGTAACAATTTAAAAAAAAAACGCCTCATATTTTGGCCTCAAATATAGTTAATATATAGTAATTTCTCAGACAAAAAAATATTTCATTGAAAACATAGTTTTAAAACATAATGGCTCCCATAAAGAATCTATATTAAAAATAATGGCGTTTGACATGTCTGAAACAAATGTAAATTTGCCAAGTCTCTAGTTAAATATCCATCTAAAAGTGTGCGCCAACATGTGTGACTTTATAGGAAGGACCTCAGTGCTGTTAGAACCTCCAGGACAGGCTTGGCAAAATATTACTTATAAGGCGCCAATAATTTAAAAACCTATATGTTTTTTTTAAAACAATAAACTATTATAAAAGGGCCTGTTTGAGCCCAAAATATTACTTAGTGTTTGTGTTGTTTCTTCTGTGCATTGACTTTTGCTCAATTTCACAAAGGGCGCCAATGACTGCATATATATATGTTTTTTCATTGGACGGAGATAGCAAGGAGGGGAGGGTTTTGTTAAAAGAGCCACAGCCTGGATTGGCAACCGTGCTGCAGTACATGTGCAGACAATGTTTCATACTGCTGGACTATACTCTCATCTTCGGTGGTTTGTAATGTTTACGCACACCAATATCAAATTATTACTAAAAGAAAATCATTCCAACCAAATGCTTGTCAACAAATGTCATTTTTGACAAACCTTTGATATAAAGAGGCTATAAAACAAACATGCACCCATTGAATTTTGCATACAATATCTATGAATGTATTTCAGTTTTTTTTCCCATTCTCAATGGTGAGGTCTGTAGCTGATGTGTAGCCAAGGGCTCTGTTCTGTACAAGATGAACGTGTCCTTTGTGTTCAGGACAAGGTGACAGCTGAAAAACATGGTTATGGTCAAATCCATCAACCAGATATGTGCAACCAATCGCCATAACATGTTTACTGGGTCTTTTTAGTAATATTGCAATTGTTTACACCATTTTTTCCACACGTTTTTGCATTTGAATCAAGGTTTAAACACATTTTTTATGTGTTCTTGCCCCTCCAAACTCCTGACTGTAGTCAAGAATGCGGGTAGAGCTCATCAAAAAGAGATTCACAGAGCGGTTTGAGCAGGATGGAGAGTGTTTGTGTAGCACAACGGTTTTATCAGCGCCAAACACTCACAGGAATTCCGGTTTGGGGATTGTCCTTCCAATTCCTGCTTTCCACAGGAAGCTCCGCATAAAAAGCAACCGAATAACGCCCCAGAGGCATTTCATTTCTTGCCAGTCGATTCACGGGGAGCGTCTGCAAATTAACGTCGAAATTGTACTTTAATAAAAAACAGAAACAGTCGGGGATGAGCTTAAGAGAAACGTTAACGATGGAAGAGTCCTCCAAACCGGCTGCCGAGCGGCCGAGTTTGGTTCCCATGGCAACCTCAGCTCGGCGCCGGCGCAGACAGAGACGCACCATCATTTGACCTCATTCTAAGGGGGTAAGATATGTTTATTTATTTATTTATCTCGTAAAGTGATTATGATGTTTTTTTTGGACGACTATGCATATAGGCGCATTTTACGTACGACGTTTTGAGTCATGAGCCATCATCTAGGTCTACTCGCCAGCAGTCCAGGGAAATCAAGGCAAAATTTGCTTAATATTGCACATGCAAAGCTTAATCTGAACCTCGTTAGAAGACGCCAATAGTTGCCACATCCACCTGATCATCAGTTCAGCCAATCAGGCAGCCATGACAGAATAGGCCCTACACACTGGCCTTCTCTATGGATGCTATACAGACCACACGTGGCTTCTCGTTACAATTACTAAGTTGCTATTCATTCGGATTGTACATGAGGGCAAAACTACAATGTTTAAAAAATATATTTTGGGGCATTTATGACAAACTTGGGTTTATATAATCTTCGTAATGAAAACATTTTGGAGTATTTTCTCCCTTAAAATTACATGAAAATGCTATGTTTATTTAAATGGTAATTGAGCATATCGTTGTGGGTGTGGCACAAATACCGTGTTTAAGGCATAATAACCTTAACGGTTTGGTTAATGATATTCCTATGTGAATCAATTATGCTTATATTTAAATTGTAAAATACACACGTTTTCTGTTGGCTGAATCAGCAATCCGAATCAGTTAGTTTTATATTTCACGGTTTTATCATTCATTGGGATAATAGGAGATATAGCCTTAAACAATTTAAATAGATTTCTGATGCATCATCCTTTCTTGGAGCAACTCAACTGTAGTCTAATGTGTGTGTGTGTGTGTGTGTGTGTGTGTGTGTGTGTGTGTGTGTGTGTGTGTGTGTGTGTGTGTGTGTGTGTGTGTGTGAAAGATGGAAAGAGCCAGAGCGTGTTTGCCTCTTATTAGTGATGTGATTAATTATGAAACACTGCCGCCTATTGGTCACTAGAAGAAATGTGAACGTGTCTCTTGTGCCAACTTCTTTATTATCACGACGATGCATTGACTAGACCAGAGTAATGAGAGACATGTTTCATGGTCTGGCACAGGCTAGCCTTAGAACTTAAGCACTGGAACCGAAATCCCAAGCTCATTGCCAGAAATGTAATAATGTAATATATCTAAGCTAGACACATTTTTAGCTGAGCTGTTCAGTTTGTTTGGCTTGGCAGGATCAGATTCTTGTAGTGTGTTGTCATTCGGAGAGAGTTCTGGTTTGAAGTGTGACCTGAGATTTATCGTTCTATAGGGTTATTTCTTTTAGTGAATCTTTAAATAGCTTTGACCGTCTTCCCCTTTCCCACCGGCAAGGATCCCCTCCCAAACCCCTCCACCGTCACAACCTAGGTGACATTAGCCAGTTTTGTCGTAAGTCGATCTCACTGTCTGAAGCCATAAGAGAGGACCTCCACTCAACATGAGGCTTCACAGACACCCACTTCAGACAGGAACGTCCTCGGGTCTCCACAGCCGCCTTATCACCTGTGTCTATGTCTTGTCTGTCAGCATGCGTATCTGTTTTCCCGGGTGGGGTGACCGGGACAGCATAGGGAACAGATATCGGAGTAGGGGGTGACGCAAGAGTGGCTGCCTAGAGGGGTGTGTTGTGATGACTCCCCTGTGTGTGTGTGTGTGTGCGTGTGTGTGTGTGCGTGTGTGTGTGTGTGGTCAGCGTCATGTTGTGTGTCGGAAGAGTGGTCGTTTCAAGATGTTTCTATAAACCAGGATCCGGTGTGTGCACATTATTGTAGAGAAGCAACAATCTGATAGGTGTAATTAATGTGTTGCTGTCAACCGTCTCTCAACTAGCGATCTGTTGTGAAATTGTACTTCCTTTAGGAGTATTGCTCTGACTATTGGCTGCGGTGGCCAGTATCGCAGCATTACAACTGCAATCGAGTTGTAATTTGTGAATGAGCACAGACTGAGTTGTGTTAGCACTTTGTCTCTGTGGGCCTGCAGCCAGAAGAGGCTCAGAGGGACATGAAGGCTGTGTGATCACGCTTGGCACCTCCTTCACCAGAACTCTTGTCTGTCTGCAGTGACTGAGTAGACGGGGTACAGTAACTGACTTGTGTTCTGTGTAGACGGGGTACAGTAACTGACCTGTGTTCTGTGTAGACGGGGTACAGTAACTGACCTGTGTTCTGTGTAGACGGGGTACAGTAACTGACCTGTGTTCTGAGTAGACGGGGTACAGTAACTGACCTGTGTTCTGAGTAGACGGGGTACAGTAACTGACCTGTGTTCTGTGTAGACGGGGTACAGTAACTGACCTGTGTTCTGAGTAGACGGGGTACAGTAACTGACTTGTGTTCTGTGTAGACGGGGTACAGTAACTGACCTGTGTTCTGTGTAGACGGGGTACAGTAACTGACCTGTGTTCTGTGTAGACGGGGTACAGTAACTGACCTGTGTTCTGAGTAGACGGGGTACAGTAACTGACCTGTGTTCTGAGTAGACGGGTACAGTAACTGACCTGTGTTCTGTGTAGACGGGGTACAGTAACTGACCTGTGTTCTGAGTAGACGGGGTACAGTAACTGACTTGTGTTCTGTGTAGACGGGGTACAGTAACTGACCTGTGTTCTGTGTAGACGGGGTACAGTAACTGACCTGTGTTCTGTGTAGACGGGGTACAGTAACTGACCTGTGTTCTGTGTAGACGGGGTACAGTAACTGACCTGTGTTCTGTGTAGAGGGGGTACAGTAACTGACCTGTGTTCTGTGTAGACGGGGTACAGTAACTGACCTGTGTTCTGAGTAGACGGGGTACAGTAACTGACCTGTGTTGTGAGCAGAAGGTAAATCCAACCAGGGAGGCACAATGAAATCCGTTAGAACCAAAGTCTATGAATTTTGAGTATCGTTATACACAAAATAAGAGGTTGGATATGGCACCCTTTTCAAAACGAGGGGCCCTGTTGTTCATGGAAAGTGCAGTGGATGGAGAGGGGAGGCACACAAGCAACAGTGGTGGGGGCCTGGGGGGGGCAATTACATGCATCACATGACCTTTTTGAATCCAGTAAATGTTAGGAGTTATTTGCCGTCAAGTGAAATAAGCGTGAGCACGGTATGTTAATGACTGCCACATTTCTCATAGTACATACGAAAACGTTGTGTGTTCCTCCCACGTCTCTGATTTGACCTCCCTGTGTGTGTGTGTGTGTGTGTACTGCGTGTGTGTGTGTGTGTACTGCGTGTGTGTACCTTGCGAACCCCCCATCGCTCGACTCCAGATCTAATCCCGTTCCATCACGCTGTTCAAATGTTGTAACCGAGCCAATTCTTTACTGCCTTATTAAACCATAGAGTATTATAATATATCTGCTGTTTTCCCTCAAAGAGGTTATGTGCGTTACTCCCGGCTCCATTACACACTGCCACCCAGATTTCAGGTCAAGCCTCAAGTCTGTCAATTACCAATGTGCTCAATCTCTCCTGAAAGGAAATGGTTTACGACTACAGTGTGTTGAGGGCGATTGAACGCCGTTTAATGTTTTTAGCCCGGACCCTCCGCCACAGCGCTTCACGTAACGGTCTCCGCTGCTTTCTGACCTTGGGTAGCTGCGGGTGAAGCCGTAGTGGAAGGAGAGAGGAGGCGCGGTGTAGGAGGTGGTCACTGGCACAACACAGCTGATACTATCACAGCATGTTCTCACAGTAAGCGCTCCAGCTATGTTCCCAGGGAGAGCTGTCTGCCCGGAATGGTGTGGAAACTGGAATCCTTTAACATCGAATCTGACAGCGGAGTTAGATAGTGCCGTCTCTAACGTGAGAACTCTGTGAACTGATCGCATGGTTAACATCATGGGTTTTTTAAAGGTTGCCCTGAGCTTCTATTACGGGGTCGGATTCAAAGGTCTGGTCTTGTCTCCACATGTGGAGTGGGAATGTCCAATAGAAACGCGTGATGTGAGAGAAAAGAAGTTCGTTCTCACTTTCTGACCCCTGACCGGTGTGTTTTGTTTCTGTGTGTCCTTACAGGTAGCAGGCGTCTTCGTACGTGAGGTCCAACACAAGGAGCTCTAACGTCAGAGGGAGCTACAGACTTTCTCCCCCCACCTCCTCGTTCTACTTTCTGACTGAAACATAACGACAGACAGAGAGCGCACGGGAAAGAGCGAGTCAACGTGTGAAAGAAGACTGAGACATGTACCAAACTCTTCTCCTCTCCTCATCGCTCTTCATCCTCCATGTGACGGCAACTGCGCAGTTCCATGGTCACCACGGGTAACTGCTCTGTATTCCACTTCCTGTGTTTTGTCTTTGGCTGTCACTAATTGGTCGGTTGAGGTTAGGTCTTTGGGGGCGGCTCAGCTACATGGCCCTGAGTAAATGTTCAAAGACCAGTCAATATGCCATCTCGCATTAACGTCTGACTCCCATGGAGCACCAAGGTACCATTAGCTTTAATAGTCGAAGACATTTCAACACTGAGGAGACACTGGTTAGGGTCAAAGGGCAATAGAAGGGGTCAAAGGGCCAATAGAAGGTTAATGGTGACTCAACTCTGACATGCTCAGGTGGCTTTTTCATTGCGAAATCAGCATCAATTACATATATGCTAACAACCTGAAACACTACTGTGACCTAAAGGTCATGACTTGTTCGGGTTAAATGCTTAATGGACTGTTTAATTTCAAGCCAAGTAAAGAGACGTCATACTGGTTGAAGCTCAGTCTCAACCTGTTCCTTGACACAGGACATTGTATATGTCAATGCTTTACAGGCAAATGACAGTATTGGTGTAGTTATATATATTTTATAAACCACAAAGTGTCCTGCCAATAATTCCACTTTAAATGGCTAATTCTGAAAAATAAGATTCAAGGTTACTTTAACACAAAGATTGTTGTACTTGAATAATGTATGTTATTTAGTAGGAGACACCTTCAACCGTCCTTCATAAATAAATTGTTTCCTGGAGTGATCACAGAAAATGAACTCACTGTTAACATATTAGTGTCCCTCTAGTCTCTTACTGTGTGTGTGTGTGTGTGTTCTCATTCTTGTTCCCGTGTGCTTGTGTGTGCTACAGTAGGAGGGTGTGCGGAAGAGATGTCCATCACCGCGGTGTTGCCGTGACGACAGAGTCATTTGTCCAGCCCGTCCATAAACCCTACATCACCCTTTGTCAGGGACACCGGCTGTGTAGCACATACAAGTAAGAGACATCGCCATGAATATCCACGCTGTCATGCTGATGACATCACATGTTTATATTAGGTGCCCATTTACCGCTGGCCAAACTGCCAAACCACCAAACTGCCCAACTGCCACACCGTTTGTTCACGGAAGGCCATTGTCTAGTTCCCAGCTGGATCATATTAAACAGGTTCTCCACAGTTTGTTCTCAGCCAACCCCATGCGTTGCGTTCATCTGTGACAGAGAAAGTTATGGTGTGTTTATACTGCTATATACTATACTGTTTATTTGTTGTTCGTGCTACGGTCTAGAGGGAAACACTTTCTGATGAGTTTTGACTCTTGAGTTGACGAGGAGACTGTCTGTTCTAACTTATTCCCTCTGCCTCTTTTTCTCACATCAAACTCTGATCTGGGCCGCGTCAGAACGTACATATTTTGTTGAAATCTAAATATCGAGCACTTTGTAACTACGGGAAATGAGCAGCCTGCCCACAGAGACCACTGGCGTGTTTATTTTGGACAGCCCCCTCCCCCCTGTGCTCACACACTCTATCATTCACTCCCGCCTTCATCTCCCTCCTTCTCAATTTCCATTTCCCTTGTTCTCACTCCGTCTCTCTCTTTCTTGCTCGTTTCTGTCTTTCAGCACTTATGTCGGCATGGCAGTAGACCTCACTTGGGCCCAAACCTAGAATTATGAACTTTCTTTCCCACCACGAGACTAATATGATTGATTAATTTGTTTGAGCTCACGAGGCCATTCCCTTTTTCTTTACTCTCTCGTTCCTCCATCCTCAACTTTCTCCAATGTCTGCTCTGCTTGTTGAGTTCACTGCCAGGAAACATTTCAGCAGATTTTAGTAAGACAACAGAATCGAGAAAATGTTTGGGGTCAACCACTGCCCTCTCCAAAACGTCACACGCCCTTGGTATCCAGTGTTGTGCAGTCTAACTTAATCTTCCTGGGAAGGAGAATGGCAGTCTACATTATTTTCTCTTCCTTAATCTCAGTCCAGAACCTGTCCAAACACTCTCACTGTGTCTTCAGTCCAGATCCTGTCCAAACCCTTTCACTGTGTCTTCAGTCCAGACCCTGTCCAAACCCTTTCACTGTGTCTTTAGTCCAGACCCGGTCCAAACCCTTTCACTGTGTCTTCAGTCCAGACCCGATCTAAACCCTTTCAGTGTGTCTTCAGTCCAGACCCGATCTAAACCCTTTCACTGTGTCTTCAGTCCAGACCCGGTCCAAACACTCTCTCCCTCTGTTGTGTCCTCAGGACAGTGTACAAGGTTGCATACCGGCAGGTGACCAGAAAGACGCTAGTCTCACACACTTATCCAGAATGCTGCCCAGGCTGGCGAAGACACCACTCACACAACTGTAACCACGGTAACACAAGCTTACGTCATATTCTTCTTAGCATGTGTTTTTGGGCACATGTACTGCATATGTCATTTGGAAACACACCTGTACAGTATACGTCATTTGGAAACACACACCTGTACAGTATAAGTCATTTGGAAACACACACCTGTACAGTATACGTCATTTGGAAACACACACCTGTACAGTACAAGTCATTTGGAAACACACACCTGTACAGTATACGTAATTTGGAAACACACCTGTACAGTATACGTCATTTGGAAACACACACCTGTACAGTATAAGTCATTTGGAAACACACACCTGTACAGTATACGTCATTTGGAAACACACACCTGTACAGTACAAGTCATTTGGAAACACACACCTGTACAGTATACGTAATTTGGAAACACACCTGTACAGTATACGTCATTTGGAAACACACACCTGTACAGTATAAGTCATTTGGAAACACACACCTGTACAGTATACGTCATTTGGAAACACACACCTGTACAGTACAAGTCATTTGGAAACACACACCTGTACAGTATACGTAATTTGGAAACACACCTGTACAGTATACGTCATTTGGAAACACACACCTGTACAGTATAAGTCATATGGAAACACACACCTGTACAGTATACGTAATTTGGAAACACACCTGTACAGTATACGTCATTTGGAAACACACACCTGTACAGTATAAGTCATATGGAAACACAAACATGTACAGTATACGTCATTTGGAAACACACATGTACAGTATAAGTCATATGGAAACACACATGTACAGTATAAGTCATTTGGAAACACACCTGTGGGTGTTTGAGGTCATGCGAGTGTTTCTCATTCTATGTTCGGCTGTCCTCTCAGCGGTGTGTGGCCAGTCCTGTGTGAACGGAGGAACATGTTTAACTCCTAACCACTGTGCTTGTCCTCTGGGCTGGATGGGACGCCACTGCCAAACTGGTACGCGCACACACACACTGATACTTTCTCCTCTATAAAGCGTTGGCAACTTTTATTTAAACGAAAATTTGAAGTTTGTTGGGGACATATTGCACGTCTGTGGGAATTGTAATCCTAATTCTATGAATCGTGCTGCCCACTACCTTTAAATCCCTAAACTCTGTCTCTGTGTGTGTCATTCCATCAGATATGGACGAGTGCAGTGAGCAGCAGCCCTGCAGTCACCGGTGTGTGAACGTGCCAGGAAGCTACCGCTGTGTGTGTAGAGAGGGCTACCAGCTGGCAGGAGACGGACGCGCCTGTGAAATCCACCTTCCCCCCGCTCCCCCCTCCGCTCCTCCGGCACCTCCTCCTACCACCAGCAGGCAGACGGAAGCCAAAGATAACGGTGCCTCGTCCGCTGCCGCAGGTGCGCCTGTCTTCTTCAGCGTGTCTGTCGTTGTGTCAGTCGTGTCCGCGCGGTCCTGCCAAGTGAGGGTGACGGAGTGGAGCGACCCGGGCCCGTGTCCAGGCTTGCAGTCCATTATTACTTTTGGTACGCGCTATGCCAAACTCAACTCGTACCGTGAGTAATAATGCACCGCGACTGGTACTGACTGCGAAACGGGTCGCTTGGCAACCATCGACGTCGGCACGTCCACGGTGAGATCCGAAGGGTCACACCGACGACCTGGGATGAACAGGGAATACTTGACCGAACGGCGGGCGAATCAGATCAGTGTGGTGAAGACGAAGGCGGGGTTATGTACAATGACCTAACCGGGCGGATACTCAATGGTTAATTGTAGATGGGTGTTTTTGATTAATATGCACTTGTCTTTATCTTTTAGCTAAAGGAGAACGTCTCACCGTGACAAATGTTGTTTCTTAAGTATCGAGTGAAACATCCTCCTCCCCCAAACGTTCACTGCACTTTCACCTTTCATCTCGAACCCTGTTGCATAACACTGAAGAAAATAAAAGTTCACATAGATCTGCTGTTTATGGCGTAACTTAGCAACGAGCTAAAATTCCCCAGTGGTAGAGGTATCCGGACAGAGCCCAAGGAAATTCCCATTAATCTTTCTGTAGTGGGTTTGCTAAGAGGAGTTTGGTGAACATTCCTTCTCTTAAGATAAATCGAGTCCGATTGATTTCGCTACACTGCTGTCTGCAGTCTATGAACGTTAATCGATAGATACCTAATGCACTATTAAGTTTGGACGATATTATATTATACTGCTACCAAAGCTTTATTGTCCATCTCTAATCAAATCCCGGCCATTCAGAGAACAAGAGAAGTTTGCAGGATGGATTGTCACTCATGGGTGAAACACAAAGGCATAAAAACGTGGCGTACTGCACAAAGGGTACAATAGTTGACGTTGCCAAACCAATGGTCTTGTCTGCAACCTCTCTTTGTTGTTTCTGTCTGTGATTATGTGCACAGGAAAGAGTTATGATCAAATTCACACAAGTGATCTCATCCAAACTGAGACAGACTCTTTACCCCACCGAGTCTGCAATATTTTGAAATTTTTTCCCCGTTTTTTTAACTCTCATTCCAGCTCTATCAAACTCATCTGCTGGGGGTCACCGCTTCGCTTTCTTCCCTGTTCTCCACTTCCTCTCCCGCTCTTTGTCTAAATAATCCACATCTGGGAGAGATTGAGCTGTTCTCAGTCTGGCTCTAGATTCAGGGATAGATGCAGGCTTCATACCCCAGCGCTGGGCCCTCTGCTCAGGGGACATGTTGTGGGGCGACCCGGGGACACTCGGTGGCTGCTCTCAGACCGACCCGACCCAACTCACCGCCCCTTGTCCTGTAACCGGTACAGAACAACACATGTTCTGAGTGTCTATTCATAGCGGTCACTCTGTCAGTTATTTTGTGCCTGTGGTTTTCCCATATCCCCAAGCTCTTCTGTAGGCTGACATACAAGTTTCCCAGGATCTTCAACCCGGGCAATGAGTTCCCCTGCCAGCTTGGATTCCATTGGTTCTCTTCCCGGTTGTTCATAGCTATGAGTTCCCCAGTCTGGTTCTGAATCAGTCACAGATGCTGGAGCCATTATCTATATCAAACATCTAGTCTACTCTTACTGGTCATGTTCACCAAGGTTCACCACCCATACACATTACGGCATAGTAGTACATACATTTGGATAATAAATGCACCTTTTAGTTCATTTGTATTCAGTTGCAGTGTGTCTTGGATACAAGTAACTAAGCGTGTGTGTGTGTGTGTGGTTTTGTCTACAGGTGGAGGGTTTGGGCTGGCTGAGAATGTCACAGAAGAGGTACAGAGCCTGAAGAACAGGGTGGAGCTTCTAGAACAGGTAGGACTCTACCACTGTCCTGTACCAATTCTCACACCTACACAGACGATGATAGCATTATAGAATGTTCTGTGATACAGCATGACATCACAGCGACTATTATGATAGCATGACAGACTGTATTGTGATACATCATGACGTCACAGAGACTATTATGATAGCATGACAGACTGTATTGTGATACAGCATGACATCACAGCGACTATTATGATAGCATGACAGACTGTGTTGTGATACAACATGTATGTTGACAACAGGAAAATTAGTTTGTATTGCTGACAGCATCTCTGTTGTTGTAAAGTGGCACTGGGAAGACCTTGCCTGAGTAGTGATTTAATGATGTATAACAACCTGAAAGCTCTTGGCTTTTCCCAAATGTAAACCCTGTTGTGTTTTCTACCCCTGTTTCTTCTAAACCTCTAAACCCTGTTGTGTTTTCTACCCCTGTTTCTTCTAAACCTCTAAACCCTGTCACATATCCAGAAGCTCCAGTTGGTCCTTGCCCCCTTCAGCACTTTGTTCCCCATGTCACTAGACGAGGGCGTGTCGGAGAAGACCAGCTTTCTGTCTCACTCCTTCCAGCAGCTGGACCGCATCGACTCTCTCAGTGAACAGATCGGGTTCCTCGAAGAACGCCTTGGAACCTGTGAGTCGACACCGTAAATAAGTAGAGGAATAATTTTGCGCCTCCGGTTGAACAGAGCAAATTGAGTGTTTCTTGTACACACACTGATACATATGCTGTAGGTCCTCCCAGTGCTGCAAAAACAGTGCCGATCGGTCGCGGCACGGACACTATAAGACTCCTGATGTGTCCTATGTTATCTGGTATCATGGCATTAGCATCAGATCCTTCAAGTCCTACAAGTTGTGAGGTGGAGCCACCGTGGATCTGACTTGATGGTCGTCCCACATCCCACAGACAAGTGTAATTTAGGGGCCAGGACAACACCTTAAACACCTTATAGATGTTCCTCAAACCATTCATTCATTCTGCTGAAAACGGCCACTGCCATCATAGAGCACCATGGTCCTGAAGGGGTGTACCTGGTCTGCAGACTTATAGGTGGCGCGTGTCAAATTGACGTTCCCGTAAATATCCGGGACTGCCACCGTAGACCTCCTGTTGGTTCTGACTAGACAGGACAGACTTTGTTGCCACTTCCGTGTCGCCGGTTTATGGTTTGTCCTTCCTCGGACCGCTGTTGGTAGGTACTCACCACTGCTGACTGGAGAGCGCCTCACAAGCCATGCTGTTTCAGAGATGCTCCGACCCAGTCGTCTGGCCATAATCATTTGGGCCTCTCTCAAAGTCTCTCAGGTCTTTACTCCTGCATCCAACAGGTTGACTATGAGAACTGATTGTCCGCTTAACATCTAGTCTACCCAGACGGTAACATGTGCCCTTGTCAGGAGATAATTAACATATTCGCTTCACCTCTGCATGGTCATAATGTTTTGGCTCATCAGTGGATGAATCAGAATCTGTTTTTTTACTTAATGATTATACCAGAGACATCTATTAAACAAGGGAATAAAAGAGCCAGTTTGTATCGTGAAGAGGATGTGAAGTGATTTGAAAGTAAAATTCATGTGTAGCCCGCTCTGTCTTTTGTCATTGCTTTAGGTTCCTGCCAGGAGAATTAGACCCAGCAGCCGACTCGGGTCACCCTCTTCACACAGGTCACCAATCCACAAAATAAAGGCGCGAGGAATGGAATCCTCTGCCCAATAATAGGAGAGAAAAAAACTAAGAACAGTTGCGGAACCCAGGTCAACTCTGTGTTTTCCTGTTTCTTCACAAGCCCAACGATGAACAAACTAGCTCACTACGGGCTAGCTGTTGGGTTGTACTTTCTACTGACACATACAATCAGACCATGTAGATTTCCACTCTTTAAGAGCAGTTTCTCATCGATACATGACTGGATTACTGGGAGCAGTAGCAAGTCTTCTGCTTGACAGGGTTATAGAGGCTTAGTTCTCTCATTACCACTGTTACTGGAGCGTCTACCTTAGAAGGCGTATACGCTACAGCTGTTAGGACTGTGAGACGTCTGGATCTGTGTTTTACATTTAAATCAGTGCAGCTGGTTCTCCTGTTGTCAGGCTCAGTGTGGCCATCTGTATTTATCTATTTAACTTATAATTGCTTGTGCTTATTTCATGGAGCAATAAAAAAAAATTGTCTTTTAAATGTCTTTTTTAAATTAATTTTGGAACTTTCTAATAAAATGGAATAATCGAATATGTCTACTAGAGGATTTAATGTGTTCTAATCTTTACTAGAGGATTTCGATTTGGTGTGTTCTATACAATGTTCTATGTGAGGTATTGGCTGTCTAAGAAGAAACATTTAATTTGATCAATCAACAAATACACACCGATATTTCTCTCAGAAAATACTGCCTCATGAATATTACTCGCACAGCGGGCTTCAATGTAGTTGTCTTTACACAGACCGACATTGACAGTTTAGCAGGACAACATTCAACAGGCAGCTCGGATAAATAGCCAAGGTGAAATTCACAGAATATACCACGCAACACAACATGAAAAGTACTTTAATATTGGATATACATAAAGACACTATTGAATTTGTGTCTCTAAAGCGTTACAGATATGAAACAGTGAGCATTTATCATGAATTCCCAGTTTCACTAAGCCTCACTGGCGTTGCCTCCAAGTCTTAATCCTGCAGTAAACGCCGAACTAACACTAAACAGATTTAACATTGCCCTCAATCTTTCTCCAATATCATGAATATCAGTTTGTAAACAACAGCCACGTGAATCCACAGATCTCTGGCAACATGTCTACAAGCATGTTAACTGATGTTATGGTCAGTATTTGCCTCGTTCATATCTGATGCAAACATGCTTATTTTCTTTGACTGGGTTCAGTTTTTTACGTGGTTGCATCTGCTTATAGGAACCAGGTCTATCATGTTCACTGTTGGCATTTGTTTCTCCCTATATGCATATCAGTTGACTGAAATGTATAAAAATACAAGTTATGACTAATATTGATGCTATTACTAAATACATTTTATATAAATTATATACATCTCCACTTGTAATAACTAGAGCATGTCCAAATACCTCTGAAGGTAGTCAGAATATGATCTGATGGAAACAAGAGAGTAAATGAATAGCACACGTATCAGAAATCGGGATGAAATCAGAATGTGGACAAGCTCATGTTCGAACCAGGAATAAACAGGGCTTTAAACAAGTGCTTTAAACTGACACACTAAAAGGTTTGGCTAGAAATCATTAAAATATAATAAAACAAACAGGATAACTATTGACCATTGTGTAACATAATTTACATTTGGTTGACACCATTTTAGAGTGTTTAATTAACTGGCAATCCCAAAAACTACATCACTGCATCTGAGGATAAGTCAGAAGCTTAGAAAAGGCAAATTTTATATATACTAAGAACAAAAACTAAAGTCAGATTAATTACATTTATTTTGACCAACATTTTTCTGCCAGTGACCAAATAAGACGAAAGTCCATCAGGTTCCCCAAAAGGTTCTGCAGCTAGTCCACCAGACATAACTCAGACCCAATCATTTCCCCAACTACTACCGCAACAAAGGTTTGAGTAAGAAATTCCATTTAGTCAGAAAATAAATATCAAACAATTATCTGAGAATTCATGATATAAATATATTCTAAACACCTTAAATAAAACTAATCTGTGTCAGAAATATACAAGACAAAGTCTAAAGTCAAGTCTAAATTTGACCTCAATTTGGAGAAAACGGGCTTGATTCATTTAGCAGTACACAAATAATCCTGAATGCTCTAACACATTCTGTTAATGGAGATTCTAACGGGCAAAGAGCTCCAAACGTTAATGAAAAGACAGTGAAAATCAAACATTTTAAGATCCGGATACAAATGAGAAGAAACGGCGTTGCCTTAAACAAAAAGCACATTTTTACAGTAATCCATGCCATCAATCTATTAATTACATCCTATTAAACCAAACATCACTGCACTAACCCAAATTTCCACTTTGAACACGAGGCCAACATTTCTCACAATGCTAACATTTCCTGACAATTCATTAATAGCCAGAGGGTCTGAAATAAACACAATTTGTTACTTAAAAACTACCTTCTAATCTCAGTTCAGAAAACAGTGCTTTCGGAAAGTATTCGGACACCTTCACTTTATCCACATTTTGTGCTGTTATAGACAGATTTGAATTCATAACGTATGTACACACAACATCCTATAATAAGAAAGCACGGTTAGGACTGAGAGGCTGGGGAGTCGGGAGGTTGTCCATGGTTGAAGAACAAATGAATGAACTCAAATACAGAAATGTCTGGAGAAAACCCAGATCCAGGGTGAACAAGACCGCAGACTGGGACACGAATGGATCTCAGCATGACAAGAACTTGAAGCACTTAAATGTTCCTTGTTTGCCCAGCAACAGACTTAAACCTGATTGAACATCTCTGTGGAATCTCGAAAATCACAGTTCATTGATGCTCCATATCTAACCAAACAGAGCATAAGATATCTACAAGGAACAGTTGGAGAAACTGCCCCAACTCAGCTGTGCGTCACCGTAGTCATACCCAGGAAAACGAAAAGCTGTGACCTCCGTCAAACGGCGCTTCTACAAAGTACTGAATAATGGGTCTGAATCCTTATGTACATGAGAAATCATTTATTTTATTTTCCAAAAATGTGCACACATTTCCAAAAAACGTGTTTTTGCTTTCTCATTAAGTGAAATTGAATGTCTTGAAGGCAAAAAAACAACTATTATAAATTCAGTCTACAGGAAAACAAAATGTGAAGAAAATACTTTCCGAAGCCACTGTATTTCCTGCTTAATGTATGTTTATACAGTATCACACACTTACCACAGTTACTCTAAACATTTGATAGGTACTGTATGTATAAACATTTATCTCTTCCACGTGTAGCTACAGCGTGAAGAGAACCCGGTTCTCCGGTTTAAAGCTCAGTCTTACAGCAGCCCTCCTAGTTACCAGGTAACAATGAAACATTTGGCCTAACAGAAAATGCCTTTAACTTAGCAAACACACTAGTTTTTACTATTTTGTGAAAATGCAGCAGTTTCCAAGTTCCTGTAAAAAATACTGGACAGCTTTTTAGGGTATATGTTAGTCCTGCTCTACAGAGGTTTTAGCAGGGTTTACCAAAACACAGTATTTTGTGGTTCACGTGAAATAAAATGTCAACACAAATACACCTTGTAAATGTGTTTTCTGGTGTAGGCTGGGACAATCAAAAGTGAAAACAAAAAAAGAACTTAGCCACATTAAATAAGATTAGAGATGTTGAACATGCTCGCTACAAGACCAATACCATCTGTTCTGCTGTGTAGCGCCGACTAATAACTGATTTTTCCACTGGAAACCGTAAAACCGATCAATCAATCACTAACAAATCACTTGTAGTCACTCTTTAACCACATTCACTGTTAAGATTTAAAAACACTTCCGTCATTACAACACTGTTATGTAACAGGTACATCAAGGTCACTCCCCACTCTATTACGTTTAAAACCCTCCCCTACTGTGTTACGTTTAAAACCCTCCCCTACCGTGTTACGTTTAAAACTCTCCCCGCTGTGTTATGTCGAAAACACTTGCACACTTTGACATGGTACAACAGGAGTTTTGCACTTTGGAACAGTTGGACATTGCACATCATGAAATCACCTTTGACACGTTAAAAAGGTTCATGCACAGATCTTTGAGAAGACAGAAAAGTACAATTCTCAATTTTTAAACAACCAAAGCAAACAAGACCAGATGATGAAGTAAATGCAACGCAAAACATAGATGAGCTGAACAAAAAAATGACACTTCTCTTCGCAATGTTACATGCAGGTTATTTCTTAGGCTGCTGAATTATAATACTACTAATACAAAAGAACAAAAACTAAATCAGTCTCGTAGACCAACGGTGTACAAAGTCCACGTAAGTCCAAGAATTCATGGACGATGATCCTGTTGTTTGTGGTTGTCTGCGTCTTGGCATATCTGTTGAGTCCCTAATCATTTGGAGTGACACAGTGTTTGACTATTGTGATCACATGGTTGTGTGTGTGTGTGTAGGTGTGTGTAGGTTATACAAGTACACAGGTGTTTACTCCACCCTCTAGGTGTGATCACATGGTTGTGTGTGTGTGTGTAGGTGGGTGTAGGTTATACAAGTACACAGGTGTTTACTCCACCCTCTAGGTGTGATCACATGGTTGTGTGTGTGTGTGTAGGTGTGTGTAGGTTATACAAGTACACAGGTGTTTACTCCACCCTCTAGGTGTGATCACATGGTTGTGTGTGTGTGTGTAGGTTATACAAGTACACAGGTGTTTACTCCACCCTCTAGGTGTGATCACATGGTTGTGTGTGTGTGTGTAGGTGGGTGTAGGTTATACAAGTACACAGGTGTTTACTCCACCCTCTAGGTGTGATCACATGGTTGTGTGTGTGTGTGTAGGTGTGTGTAGGTTATACAAGTACACAGGTGTTTACTCCACCCTCTAGGTGTGATCACATGGTTGTGTGTGTGTGTGTAGGTGTGTGTAGGTTATACAAGTACACAGGTGTTTACTCCACCCTCTAGGTGTGATCACATGGTTGTGTGTGTGTGTGTAGGTGTGTGTAGGTGGGTGTAGGTTATACAAGTACACAGGTGTTTACTCCACCCTCTAGGTGTGATCACATGTGTGTGTGTAGGTGTGTGTAGGTTATACATGTACACTTGTTTTACTCCACCCTCTAGGTGTGATCACATGGTTGTGTGTAGGTGTGTGTGTGTGTAGGTTATACATGTACACACGTGTTTTACTCCACCCTATAGGTGTGTTTACATGGTTGTGTGTGTGTGTGTGTGTGGGTGTGTAGGTTATACATGTACACTTGTTTTACTCCACCCTCTAGGTGTGATCACATGGTTGTGTGTGTGTGTGTGTGTGTGTGTGTGTGTGTAGGTAGGTGTAGATTATACACACACATGTGCACACACTTTTTTCCTCCACCCTCTTGCTTCCCTTAAAGAGCACCGGATAAAGATCCATTGGTCATCCTCTCCTTCAGAGACATAAACTCTGGAATGCACAACAGAAATGGGAGGATATACTGGGAATGGGATCAGGTGGTGCATGTTGAAGCTGTGTGTTTGGTTTGTGGCTTTCTAGATAAGAGACTGTGTGTGTGTGTGTGTGTGTGTGTGTTGTGCGTTTCTTTGAGTGCATTACGTAAAAAGGTAAGGCAACATCAGAGGAACGTATAAAAGTATAAATATAGGCGACATTTATGAAAAACGAGAACCGAATATCCCGGGTGGGGAAAAGCCAATGCCCAAATGTCTGACGGACAATTACGGAACCAAATGATCAAGATACAGCCTCTAAAAACACAGACTCAAAACAAGATGGACAACAGTGCTGTCCCAAAGGCATGCATGACAGGCACACATGTTCAGTTTGGTTTGGCTTGAGGTCCATCACTCCACTCATAACCTGCAGAACGGACCGAGCTGCCGCAGTGAGAGGTCAGGACCGCAGAGACCAGGAACCAACCAGACAACTGAGACAAGTTCATGTAAGAGCTGCTGTGTCCGGGCAGGTAGGTTGGGAACCGGGACGACGTGAGCGGGGAGAAGACACAGGAAAGGTTTGAGGTCTGAAGAGATGGAATAGAGGTGGTGACGTTTGTGTTCAGTGGTGCGATGAGAGCTTGTTGTTCTGGGTGATGGGGGCGGAGCCTGAGATGTCAAGGAAGACGGAGCGCATCAGGTCATAGGACATGTCGGAGAGGTAGGCGATGTCGTCTGAGGTCATGCCCTTTGTCTCGATCTTTGGAAGGATCTTTAGCGTGATGGTCCCTAGTTGGGAGCATAGAACGATCAGCATACAGTCATTGTGTGTCGCCGGTCAGTTTTGTACATTTTATTGTGTATAATTAGCGTCAAAAGCACAAATTAGAAGCGTCAGCGATCTGTACCCGAGTTGAACTGCTTTTCTTTCCGTAGGTAGAAGTTATGGTAGGAGGAGAACACAATGGGAATGATGGGAGCCTGGGACAGAGAAAGAGAAGTGGAAATAACAGAGAAAGAAAGAGGGTGGATGGAGAGAGAGGAGAGAGAGATGGAAAAGAGAAGGAGGGAGAAAAGACAATTACTTAATTGACAATTGTTTCCATGTTCCAATCTAGCCCCAGGTACCAATATACCATTCTATTTATTCCAAGATAAAACAACAACATTCATGATCTACATATCAAAGATGTTTTTCCATTTCAGGCAAAAAGAAATGGCAACAACATGAACAGAACACTCAGGCAGACAGACAGACAGCCAGCCACAGGCAGGCAGGCAGGCAGGCAGGCAGACAGGCAGACCTGGCTCAGTTGGACACAACTATGGAGTCTCATGCATCTGTTTGGTGTATGACTGTTACATCAAAAACCATTTGTTTGATCCAATCTCTATTACCTCAGAAACCCTGTCTGTATCCCTCTCTCTGCTACCTCAGTACCCTTGTCTGTCAGGCTGTATCCCTCTCTCTGCTACCTCAGTACCCTTGTCTGTCAGGCTGTATCCCTCTCTCTGCTACCTCAGTACCCTTGTCTGTCAGGCTGTATCCCTCTCTCTGCTACCTCAGAACCCTTGTCTGTCAGGCTGTATCCCTCTCTCTGCTACCTCAGAACCCTTGTCTGTCAGGCTGTATCCCTCTCTCTGCTACCTCAGTACCCTTGTCTGTCAGGCTGTATCCCTCTCTCTGCTACCTCAGTACCCTTGTCTGTCAGGCTGTATCCCGCTCTCTGCTACCTCAGAACCCTTGTCTGTCAGGCTGTATCCCGCTCTCTGCTACCTCAGAACCCTTGTCTGTCAGGCTGTATCCCTCTCTCTGCTACCTCAGAACCCTTGTCTGTCAGGCTGTATCCCTCTCTCTCTCTGCTACCTCAGAAACTAAGTACCAGTACATACATGTATAAGGACCCTCTCAGGGTCTCACTCAACTGCTCCCCCTTGTGGCCACTATAAAGGGCACGAGACAAACACCCCACTCACTTGTGCCTGCACGGCCAGGTGAAAGGCGCCCTTTTTGAAGGGCAGCAGGTCACCACTCTGGTTACGCGTCCCCTCAGGAAACACCCACAAACGGATCTACAAGGGCAAAGGTCAAAAGTCAAAGGTTAGAGGTGACGTCCATGTGGACGTAGGGACACAGGTGAATATCAGGGTGGAGACTGGCCTCACAATATAGTGATACAAATAAACAGGAAAAGGTATTAACTCCATTAATAGGTGAAAGATGTCCACAAGAACGTCAAGCACAACAAAGTCCGAACAATTACAACTAACTGGTGGTTGTTTTAATGCATAGACAAGTACACAATTGGACGACGTACACAAGCAATTGAATTAACCTGGGCTTGTATAGGATACGTCGGCTTGGGAATGGAATAAATTGGTCGTCCAAATTCTCTGGCGTAATTATTACCAGACTGGTTGCGGTTAGTAATAAACGGGACAGAAATAACAACAGAAGGAAGTAGGTGTGTGATCATTTTGATCGCGGCCATCTTGTAGAATTACCTGGTCGTCCAGCATGGTCTTGGCGGCGTCCACCATGACACTCTTGGCGTCGCTGGTCTTCTTGCGGTTGATGAAGACGATACCGCCCAGCCAGCACACGAGGCCCACGGTGCCTGCGTACACCAGCTCCTTCTTGGCCACCATGGTGCAGCGATCCGGGAGGACCTCCATCACACCTGGGGGTTGGAGACACGGCCGTGAGAGGAGTGTCAGCAATAGGACAGCACCTGAATGAGCTCAAACACTGAGACGTGTCCCGGTTTTACAGCTTTTCATTACAGTATACCTACACTAGACGCAAGAGGAAAGGCGTCATATAACAGATACCATAGAAATGGCACTGAAACAGCTCTTCTATGAGAAGCCCTACGCCAGTATCCACCACTCTGTTACTAAGTGCTGAGGCAAAGCTTTATCATCTCTAGTTAATAGGAGGAAAACGTTTGAAATAAAATGCAATACTTTGCCCATCCTGATATAACATGAACAGAACATCAGAGCAAATGCTGAGATCCACCGAGCCACGTACGTAAGGCTTTACAAGTCCCAAGGTCTATGGGACCACCAAAACAATGTACTGGTCTACGACCACAAGATGCCATTTCAATGTTGTTTAAAGACATCTGTAAACCTATGAGAATATTCTTCAACCTAAACTGATGATTTTGTTTCCTTCCTTTAGTGTTTGGGCTAATGAGTTTCCCTAGGACTTTGGTACCCATTTTGTAATGCATAACTTCTACCAGAAATGCCTTCAAGATTATTATTATTTTTTTAATTTGTGCAGCATTACAATTTATTCTTCATAAAATAATAAAGGAGCCTGGAAAAGAGAAAATACAAAAGTACAAAGAATGAAAAAGGACCGCGAGAGAAAGAGGGTGGATGAAGAGAAAGGAGAGGGGGGAAAGAGAGTAAAGAGAAGAAAGGAGGGAGGAAAGAGAATTACTTTGACAATTGTTTCCTTGTTCCATTCTAGCCCCAGGTACCAATATACCATTCTATTTATTCCAAGAAAAAACAACAACATTCATGATCTACATATCAATGACTTGAAAATGGCAACAACATGAACAAAACAAACAGACAGAACGCTCAGACAGGCAGACAGAACGCTCAGACAGGCAGACAGAACGCTCAGACAGGCAGACAGAACGCTCAGACAGGCAGACAGAACGCTCAGACAGGCAGACAGAACGCTCAGACAGGCAGACAGAACGCTCAGACAGGCAGACAGAACAATCAGACAGACAGAGCACACAGACAGAACGCCCTGAAAGTCAGACAGACACAACTGGCTCAGCTGGACACATCCATGGGGTCTCACGCACTGATATACAATATATTCTTCATAACATTTCAGTGATTTCAGTTTGGGCATATCTAGTATGGCTTTCTATGTAGACAGAAATCGTATGCAACCAACATTGGTCGCTCGATCCCCAGAAGCCGATCAATCAGTGTGAAATAAAACCATCAGACATAAGACCTGTACATTGTGTTTCAGTGTGTTGCATTGAAACTAGCTAACATGGATGTTGATTTTGTTCTAATTCCCACTGTTCACAGAGACAACGACAGCACAAACTACAGCTAAAAGTGAAGTTTAGCTGCCCGTCGCTGCTTGTGGAGCGGGGGTTTGTGTGCCATCCTCGCTTGTGTCCTCTGGAAGCATATCATGGGGTATGTATACTGTTCAAAGAAGCATGTAACATAAACAAGTCAGGCAAAGAGCAAAATTCCACAAACAATGGTTTTTATCTAGGCTAAAGGTTCAGATAAACTCGACGTGGTGTTCTCTCGTGAACTTTCACCTGGTGGCTATCTAATCTCACACGGGCCCCGTGAAGTGCCAGCTAGTAAAACACATTATGTCATCCTTCTGTTTGAGGCAGACGGAGCCATAGTGATTCACATTGGACCGGTCTAGTATTTGGTAGGGGGGCAGGTCCAAATGCCTTGTGTTGGGTGGACTGAGGCCAACGTAATCAGTAGGGTATTGATTATTTCAGAGTTTCTTGATCCGCAACATCAGCAAGTGTCTGGCTAGATGTTAGTTACGCTGGACTGTGGTTTATATGGGGTCGGGAGTGGTTGATATGAAGTAAGGTCGGTAGTGGTTGATATGGGGTCGGTCGGGAGTGGGTAAGATATTGGGTCAAATGTATTCCGAATTCCAGAGTGATTAAGAAGCCAGTCCCACACAGACCTAACTAATCAATAGTGTATTCGATAGTATATTATTGCTGTTGTCAATAGTTTCTGCAGCCCTAATTAGCCCTATAGATTAACTTGATGAACGATTAAAACAATCCAGGCTACTCCGGGGTCAACAGGTCACAATCCAGTTGAACAGGAAGTGTGGAAACTAGCTAGCACATGTGTGGTTGTTGGCCAGTATATTTGTTGTTCTCCAACCATGTCGGTGCCAGAAAACACTTCCTGGTTGAGCGGGCTGTGTGATATGCAGCCAAATGGCTTTGATGAAGTGTGCTTCAGAGGACACCTTTTTATTTCACTCTCCATAGCCTGATGGGATTGGCGGCAAAGAAGCAACTTGGTCAGTGCCAGTATAAGAACTAACTAACTAAGACATTTAATGGCTTCATTAAGAGAAACAAACACTAAAGATGAATCTACATGTAAACCTGAGTTTCTCCAATACACTTCAATGGGATAAATGTGATTTGATCACAACATGCATGAAGGAATGATTGTGCGATGATCAAGAAACTAGAATGAGACTATATTTCTCCCCCTCCATGGCCCCTCCCTTGTTGTGTGTCTCCCCCTCCACCCTTCTACCTCCCTCCCCCCCCCTCTCTCTCTCTCTCCTGCTGTCTGTCTCCTGGCATGCAGTCTGCTCATCACTTCCTCACGACCTAGAAACACAAACACCTTGCCATCCGTGAAAACACAATGAGACCCTGACTCAACCACACACGTGAAATTCACAGTATACGCAGGCAACGCCTCCCATTGTTGATTCTCTACAAACGATTTGATCACTTGTCATCGTAGGACACATAGGAACACACACCACCATCATCATAAAAAAGAAAGAGTGACAGGGGCATAGATAACACAACGTTGTCTCATTAAAAAGAGGAAGCGCAACCTCGGCAACCTGTGGTGAAAGTGTATTCATATGTCTTTGTATATCTGGAAGGACAGACATGGCCTCACCCAGTACATCCAGGGAGCTCTGGTGGTTGGATATGATGACGTACGGTCCGTCGGTCTGCAGGTGTTCCAAACCGCTCACGACAAACCTTAGACCCAGGAAGTACTTCACATGACGAACCAGGGCACGGATCACCCTGGCCACACGGGAAGGAAGGGACACAACACATGTTTCATTCAACAGAAATTGGATTGGAAAAGCCATTTTTAGTGTCAAACTAGAACCGTCTATATGAACTCTGCTGGGTTGCTGATCTCCAGCTGAGCACACAGACTACCTACAATTTAGGACTGAGTAGGGCTGGATACTTAAAATGACTTTGATTTACTGGTAGATACTCGACTGAGTCAATGCAAAACTCTAAGCTCTCAAACAAGTCTTCTATCGCAACCGAAAGAGACTGTGACAAGTCCCTGTCTGTAGGCTGGAATCAACAAACAGCGCTCTCAATAACTAAAAACAATGTCCAAACGGCAGACGTGAGTTTTAAAGGCTCAGTACGTCAACTTGATCACCCTAATCAAACTGCCACGCTCCACCAGAGAAATTGTCCTAGATTTGATTTTGGGCAGAAAGTGTGATTTCAGTTTAGCTGGGCCGCAGGCTGTTAGGGCAGGGTTATAACTGGCAGGGTTAAGCAGTACCCTGGGCATGCCAACGTTACATTTTCTAAGACATAATGAAAAAGACTCAAGATGCTAGATTATTTTGTAGTGTAAAATAATTCATAGCGCGAGACACCACTTTCCTCGGTTGCGGGCGCAATTTTTTAAAGACCCCACCCACAGTTGTAAGCACGAAGACTTGGGCGGAGAACTTTTGAATCGTAGATTTCTCGACAATCGGACGATCACATGACCAGAGTGTACCTTGATTAAACCAAACAATACAAGTGCGTGTCTTCATTTCCTCTGAACAGGATAGCAGCCCCGCCTAACTAACTAAAATAGAAGCCTACTGCCAGATGTGGGTCACACCCGTACCGTGTGTTTGCTGATTATTTACCCCCAGGTGAGCACTCGGCATAATGCTACAATGACATTTGAGAAACCAACCGACCATCTGGCTGTGAGTACGGTTCTCAGTAGGACCATTGGCATCACTTGCCATGCAGACAAATTTCAACATTCACCAGTAAACACAATAATAACATACAATAACATGGTGACACTGATGCTCCCGACAGAGTTCTGGTTCTGGCAGCCGGGTACAAGCAGAGTACCAGTATCACTTCAGTACTGCAGCCCAGTGCTCCTCATGCGTTTCATCCCGCTCTCATTTCACTTGTCAAAGTATCGCCGGCCATTCGTGACATGACAGCTGTGGTCTTGATAGTTGGAACCGAGGAAACTGCTAAGTTACATCACCACGCACAGTAAACTAGCGAGGGAGTGGGGGAGGGTGGGCAGATAAGCCACCAGGCGTACAGAGTCAGACTCTGCATTCAAACAATGTACCGTGCAATGGAATACAGTTCTCACAGTTTACTGTCCTGGTAATTCAGTGAAATAGGGTCAACCGACAAATTAGTATTAGCAGCGTGGGGAGGCAGATGTAGACGCATGTTTTGGAAATCTGTATCTTCCACTTTAGGCTATTACACATAAATTTATAACATGTCTAGTTAGGATACAACCAACAACATGTTTTGCAAAAGCGACAAAAGAGAAGTATTTCGCTTCTGTTGAGTGTTACGTAACATAACTTACAACACCTAATTACGGCAAATGGTCACAACAAGTTCGCAGTAACAAAATTAAAGTAGCCATTCCATGAAAATCCTTTAAAAATAAATGTTAATATTCTCACATTCATTTCAACACCACAATGAGAGCAAGTGTGGGGAAGACTGGTAACGACTGCACAGTAGTGTCCGTCTGCTAAAAACGCAATCTTTAAACGCTAATCAAAGATAAGCACTTACTATGTGGCCTTTACCACTGCTTTAGAATGGTAAAAGGACATTTGATTGTGCAAGGCCTTTGTGGACAGGCAAAGCCTTTTGACTGCACTACATCACTGTTGTAACGACACAAATAATTTGCCTACCTCGATCTCAATATCAACAATTCTGTGTATGTATATTTCAACGGTTCTCAACTATTAGCATTGATACAGTGGAGATCAGGGTGACAGTTTCATGCTGAACAATGCTGTATTACTCTTTCTGTAGAAGGCTACTGAGAACAGTCGTACAACAAAGCCAAAACATACAAAGCTGACAGTGTCTTCAACAATAGGCTTTACAACAAGCAGCCCAAAAGCTCTAAATTGGGCTTAGTCTAAAATGTTTATTGAGAGAAACAAGGACGGCCGCAAAAATAAACCCCAAAATATGACTTTCGCTCACTTCTAGTCCATCTGACTTAGCCCCGGTTTGTTTTGACATGGCAACAGTTGGCATGGATACAGGGTCAGGCTGACCAGAGTGGGGGGATATGACTCCATTCAGAAGGAGGGAGGTTGACATAACCCAGAGATAAAGGTTGACAACACATTACAATACACCACACGACACAGGTCAATGGTCATTCACAAACTGACAGGTCTGTTTACATCAGAAGCAATATACATTGAGCCCTTATAAGATATTGTAAATGAATCTGTCTACGTGGCCAAATAGCTCACGCTGGAGCAATAATGCATGCATGTCTATCTGTCATGTATCTATGGGCACAGTTCTGCTACAGTGAGCTGACACATTAAGATAAACATTTGTTTTTGTGCACGTGTTAATGATCAATGCACCGCGGCAGCTTTCACAGGACAACCAGGACAGGAAACCTTAAGTTATACGCTTGCAAAGACAATGTAGTGAGCGAGTGATATGGGACTGTCGACTAGGGAGGGGTGGTCACATAGACAAACAGCCATTTCCGGAGTCAAGGAATTTATTATATATAATCAGTTAGGGAGCAGGCAAAACACTGTGACAGACTGTGCAGTCTTTTCCGGTTCTATAAGTCTCTTAAATACAGCCCCCACTGTCTCTCTGACTGAGTCTGGGTGAACCTCTGCATGTCTGTCTCAGTCTGCCATGCCTTGTGACTGTTGTTAGCGTTATTACTTAACTAACTAGGCAGCACATCTGGGGGAGGAAATTGGTTTCTGGAGAACCATTCAGAACGGATAATAACCAGTCAGTAAGAGAATCAGTAGGACATTCTATCAGACTCACACTTTGTCTACTTTTACCGGATACAGTCACCCACTGTGTGTCCAAGCAGCCATGTCTGTCTTTCCACATTACAATGCACACTGGCTGACACAAGTGTAGCTTAACTCCATCAGGGGTGGAAGCTGACCAGAAATAAAAACACAAACAAGCAAAAGCATTTCTGCTTTGCCTCTTTAGAGAGGAAACTTACAAATCATTGGCACATATTGTTCATGTTCTAACTTCAATACATGTTGAGTAAGTCCTTCATGACAAAACAGACGTTGAAAGTTGCAATGCATTTAAATGACAGGATTATGTGATAACATCATCACAAATGTTATACAGTCTTATGTTATAATGGCATCAATGCAAACTTCTAAATGTATTATATAGTACTGTGGTTCGCACACTTTAGATAAACATGTCGCGTTTGCTTCATTATTTAAACATGAATGCACATGTTCAAGTGTTTTTCTTCATAGTTGAGGCATTTCGAACAAATGTCTATATTGTTTTCCCTTGGTAGCATGGATATGGTCAGTTTGGTACAAATCATACTAATTTGTCGCAATCATAGAGTATCCAATGCAGTTATCCTAATAAACATTGCCGCGGTAATTCCGTATATTCAGTCATATACTGATGCCAATGCTATAAACATCTCTGTGCAAAAATCGTAAATAATAAAAGATACGTCTTTAAAAAATGCATCTGACTTCGAGCTATGGAAATGTCGGGCCCCTGCCCGAGGCCACGTCTAGATGCGGGATATGGTTCACGTTAGCAGCCCGACATAAACACATTAGCCGCCTGGTACAGTAAGAACAGTACAAACATCTGGCTAGGCATAGCGCTAACTAACTCGTCTGCTAAACGTTAGCTTTTCATGCAAACCGCTGTATATATCCGTGTCACATGTCTTTAAAAAATGCATCGAGTACAGGTGAACAAATATCACCATGTTTTTTTTTATTAAAACAGCTCGGTTGCGAACACATACATACAGGCTAAATTGATGCTAGCTATACAGTGGTTGCATTCTTTCACAGTGGCGAGCCGCCTAGCCTGCTAGCAAGATATCCCATTCATATGAACGAGCCGTCTAGCCTAGCATGCTAGCAAGATATCCCATTCATATCAACGAGCGTCCGTTAGCAACGGCACGGCTCGCGCTGCTGAGGATGCTGTGAAACCCTGCTGGAACTCACCTCATGTTTTCAATGTCCCTGCCGCCGCTTTTGAGGATGCTCACTGGAATCGCGAACGCGGCCAAAAACATCATGTACGCCACGTAGAAGTACTTTTTGAAATAAAAGACAAAAGTGCTGCTGCTGGTCCACAGCAGAGGAGGCACCAGCAGCAGTAGAAACACCCAGAGCGCATCCATAGTGACGGCTGCACCGCGGATAGGCTACTGCTGCCACAGCGAGAGGTTTCAGATGAAGTGGGCTAACGACGGCTAACGTTAGCTAGCGTGGAAGCGCGAGACGAGGCACTAGTACGATACTGATTGACATCACAACTTCTCGACACAACATGTATACAACTTCGATGAATCGCGGCTTGTTCTCCAGTCTAGATAACAATGTCAAGCGTGCATACGAACAAATGCACAACAGTCGACTATGCCGAAATGTACCCAAAGAATATGTACTGGTTCCGTAAGTCGATTTACAATGCGGCTGCTGGCGTGGATTTGGATGTTTCCGGTCGCGTTCTGGTTCCTAGAGAGACTATAATCATGTGCGGTAATATGATAGCTGTTTATGATGTCAGCGCTGCCCCCTAAATAGTAACACAGTCCTGAACACAGTGCCTGAAGTGAGGGGAAAGTAGCCTAGTGGAGCTTAATTGTACCGTAGCGAACAATATATTAGTTATTATTAATTATGAATTATTGTAATAATATAATACAGGTAGCCTGCAATTCAAGTAGTTGTCATTCTTTTTCTGGAAAAGCGGTTTGGTTAATCCTGTTTTGATATGCATATAGGAAGAAAATTTTATATAAAAAACGTACCAACAGTGCTGTTTTAAATATGTACACATATGCAAGGTTTTCCAAAACCAAATATAATGGACACATTAGAGGGGAAATCTGTAGGACCCTGCGCCTCTCGACAATAACCTTTACATAACACCATCCTTTAATTGCAACCTATTACCTAATTACCTACTAACGGTTTAGTTTAGGAAGGATAATACAGTCTGTACTTGACAGGACTACTCATGAACCCAGCAAGTTGGATTTTATATTTTATAGGAAAACACCAAACTTTGCAGATGTATTGTTTGTCATGCTGATATCTGTCATATTCGTATTCATACAACAAATGCCTTGCAACATTTTTTTATACCAGAATTCAGCATTGTTGCCTGTGAAGAAATCGCAAGTCGGGTAGCCTTTAAACCTTATGATGTTCAGGAGTCACTGTAGCGGATTAAGACAGATATAACATGATTAGTTGTGATTATCCGGGAGTTTAGCCTTGCCCGGCCTGCTGCTTAATTTAACTAACTTATTTTGATATTCATTACTGGTTAGCCTAATTTCACACTAAACTGAGGAGTTGTGTGTCAATTATTTTTCCCCCCAGCGTCTTGAACGATAAATGTAAAAACCAAGGCGCCTATAAATGTTCTCTGTTATTTTCTCGGACGTTCATGAATACATGGTGTTTTGTCTCTCCCTACTGGTAAATAGATCCAGTATCCGTTAGAGGTTGTTTAAAGTCACTTTTGCTATTTACAATAGCAGCCAAGGGCTCAGAAAGAAAATGTGCTCTCTTATTAGCCAACACATATTTTAGTCAATACTGATGGGCGACAACATGCAGCACCTTCAAAACTGTACGCAACTATTAAGTTATTCTCACAATAGAGCAGTGTTTTTGCAGTTAGAGTAACTGGCCAGATTTAACCCATGCTGCAGCAGTATATGGGCACCGGAGACAGCAGCTAAGACCGCAGGACCACTAGTCGCCACGGTACCAGTGTTCATTTTGACAATATATTTTTATGTGACATTTTTTGCCATTTTTATAGGTAAGATTGTTGATTCAGTGAATCACAGTCAGAGAAGTATGGGTTTTACAAATGACAAATGAGGGTGTATTATATTAACAACATACTGTGAGTAATTAAAAATATACTGTGTTTAAGATCTGTTCTAAAGCATGTCACAACCCATAGTTCTTGACTACAGCATTTAGTAATATACCACAATTCCCCACAAAGCCATTATAAGTTGGTATTATTAATCAGTAATTTATTATATATTAAGAACCTATAGGCCTACTTCTGTAAAATGTACCTAGCAACATTAAAAATATATATCCGGGCCTACCTACCATTTTCAGAGTTCATGGATGGTAAATCATTTTATTTAGAGAAATTATATTAACCCTTTTGATTACGGGAGGAAAAACGGTTTCGTTTTAGGTATTCTCCGTTTAGTTCCGGGTAGAACTATTTTCATCGTGCTGCAAATGCAAGTAATGTTAATAGAACAGTTTTAATGAAGAGAAAAAAAATGAAGAAACAGCCATACACGAGTCTCAATACAACATGAGCTGCTATAGGTGGGTATATGTGGGTTAACTTAACCCACCTAAAGCACTATATGCTTTTATAACATCGTCAATTACTAATAACTGTGTATGTGTGTGGGTGGCGGTGTTACATTTAAAGGAGCTAAGGTATCGATTTATGTCGGAGGTAAAAAAAAAAATGAGCCCAGACCGTGCCCCTTTTAATACAGCGCTCTCTTAAATCGATGCATAGCTTTGTTCGTGCTGCGTTGGTGGAGTGAGATGGTGTAACACAGCGTATATTATACGTGATTTATTAGCCTAGTTGTTGAACCCGAGGATGATTTTTTTCTGTCGACATTCCGTCGTAAGCAATGGCGACACGGCAGATGCAAACGCATCCTGAAAAAGTGCATCTAATCGGAATTAATTCAATTCAACATTTTCCTCGCGATCGATCTTTGATTTGTTCTATTCTGCAAAACGACTCGCTTTGTATTTCGGGTGATATGACATTATGAAACGATGATCGGGATGCCACTGACTCGGATCGCCGATGCTTATTGGGACTAATTATGATCATTTTTGCTATCATTTTCCCATGAGCTCCTGCACATGAAAAAAAACAGTACGCAATTCAGTGGAGTTGAATGGGGTGGTTATGTGAGCTTGTTGTGCTCGGGCGGTAGATGCGGTCCCATATGGATGTGACTCGACTGGAACACATCCCAGTGGTTTATTATAGGCGGAGCGCGTCTGCCTAACGGAATCACCCAAGATGCCCCGTGGATTACGGAGACTCGTGCACCTGGTGCTCTTCTGCCCTTTATCGAAGGGCCTGCAGGTGGGACAACAGATTTGGCTGCCTTTCTATCTCTCTCTTGCACGATTTCCATTGAATTGACTGACTGCAGGCATTCGCCAGTGCATTGAATTGCTTTATTTGAAACAACACAATAATGATGATGTTGACAACATGTTATTAGCTTAGTGGATTCAATAAATGCTCCAGGGCCACATGCAATGTGGATACCTGTGTAAATTATTATGGATGAAAGTGTTGTCCAAATGTTTGTCTTTCTCACTTCTGTGTAGAGTCGTCTCCCGGCTTTAAAGGTGAAGTACCTGCTGCTGGCCTGGCTGGGGATTCTGGTGACCAGTTGGGTGGTCTACATGCAGTATGCCTCCTACTCAGAACTCTGCCGAGGACATGTCTGCCACGTTATTATTGTAAGTATGAACACAAACAGGCACACACCAACACACACTAGAGAGAGAGACATGTATGTGTGTGTTTTAGGGCTTAATATACTAGTGAGGACACAAAAAATAGCCTTTCTGATTAGATCCCAATGCTACAGCAGTATATGTGCTCTCTGCAGTTGGTTAGACTGGTGGACCATCTCAAGCCACCATAATTTAGACATATTTTTTTATTTAGACATAGAATTGACTTGTGTAACCCCAAACCCTGGTATAGTCCGCCAAGTTTGTCTCGCGCGTGTTCATGGACGTTTTGCGTTGTTGCGTCTCTGGTTTTGAAACCTCCCAAGATGTAGGATTCTTGGTTCCTCTTTTACCGTGTTTCCTGTTTCCTTCCTGCCTTTTCTGTGTCAGTGTGACCACTATAGAAGAGGCATTATCTCAGGTTCCTCCTGCAAGGCCCTGTGTGAGGAGAGAAGCCTCAGCATGCAGCGATGCATGTCCACCTCCTCCACACACCAGGTACACACACACACACACACACACACACACACACACACACACACACACACACACACTGTACAGTTGGGATTTATAAGTAGTCATAGATTCAATATGACATGAAACATGCTTAACACGTGCTTAAACACTGACGTGATGTGTTTAATGTGTTTAATGTGACATGTGTTTAAGCACTACTAACAATGTATGTGAACACTCTTAACAGCTGGTGTTTGCGTGTGCTTCCAGGTGTATAGTGGTCTGTGGAAGGAGCGGCCCGTTGTGATAAAGTGCGGCCTGGAGGATGCTCTGAAGGGGGACGGAGCCCCTGACTCCTTACTGAGACAGGAAATGGCCTTATTCGACAAGCCCACCCGCGGGACCTCCATGGACGAGTTCAGAGAGATGCTGCATGGCTTCCTCAAGGTCTGGTTGATGATGCACTTCCGAGAAACCGAGAGGGTTGGGAGGAGCGATCGAGAAGAGGCAGAGGAGTGTGTGGGATGATATGACGCGTTAGGGGGAAGTGAGAGCGAGCGAGCGGGCGGGCGGGCGGGCGGGCGGGCGAGCAGGAAACTAGAGGTGAAGGCCCCATGCCGAATTTAGCTCAAGACAAGGAGCTGAAACAAAGGTCACTTCCATCACAATGGCTCCCTAATCAGGGTTGTCAGTGCCGCTCCCTTTCGGTGATCTAATGAGAGAAGCGTGGAAGAAATCTAGCGCGTGTCACCACGCCACTGTCGGTTGACGTGTGACCATCATGTGACGTGTCACGTGTTTGTACACGCAAAATGAGGTGTTTTTTTTCTCTGTGTCAAAAGAAACCGTAACCGGATCAGTGTGGCTAGGTTTGAACACCACTGTGCGCTGTAAATACTGTCCTCGCTCACACATGTTTCCGTCTCTTTCTGACCTGCCATCAGTCTATTTTGGGCGAGCAGCCCTCTCTAACCACCCTGGTCGGGCGCGTGATCACCCTGGCCGACGTCAACAAGGACGGTAAAGTGTCCCTTGCCGAGGCGAAGTCGGTGTGGGCCCTCCTGCAGATCAACGAGTTCCTGTTGATGGTGGCTCTGCAGGAGAAGGAGCATACGCCCAAACTATTGGGCTTCTGTGGGGACCTGTACGTGACAGAGCGTGTGGGTCACAGGTCAGCATCACTGTCACATTTTAATAGATATGACTTTCGGTGTGGTGGCCCCCTCAATGTCAACGCAGTCCAGTCACACGTGCTTTCATTCACGGTGTCGCGGGTCCGATAATGCACATCTGGTGGCTAAATGTATATTCTATATAACACTCAAATTCGTTTAAAATGACTCCACAGCTCCCTCTACAGGCTGGAAGTCCCCGGCTACCTGCAGACGTTAGTTCCTGAGGCGTTGAGCTCTAGTCTCAACCAATGGCTGGCCCCGGCGTGGCCCCGCAGGGCTCGAATCACCATTGGCCTGCTTGAGTTCGTGGAGGAGGTTAATATAATGTCTCCGTCATACCCGTCAAGCTACTTTTCCAGCAGCTCTGTGCATGCACTAAAAACGCATTAGAAACCGGAGAAAATTCACAATTACAGAGAATCAATGCAATCATCAGGATTCCAAATGTCTCCGATAAGCATCGAATCATTGTCCTCTGTGTCGCCAGGTGTTTCACGGCGCCTACGGAAGCTTCCTGCTGTGTGACGCCAGCACGCGCCACGTGGGATATAACTCCAAGTACGACTGCAAGATGGCCGACCTTCGTAGCGTGGCGTCCGAGGCGTCCGTCCGTGGCTTCCTGCGTGGCCGTCGCTGTGAAACCAACGCCGACTGCACTTACGGGCGTGACTGCACGGCCACGTGTGACCGCCTGTTGAAGCAGTGCAACACCGAGGTGGTCCAGCCCAACCTGGCCAAGGTGTGCGTGCTGCTGCAGGGCTACCTGCTGTTCGGGGCGCCCCTGGACCTCCGGGCAGATCTGGAGAAGCAGCTCCGTACCTGTGTGACGCTCAGCGGCCTGGCCAGTCAGATGGAGGTCCACCACTCGCTGGTCCTCAACAACCTGAAGACTCTGCTGTGGAAGACCATCTCAAACACACAGTACTCCTGAGAATATAGGGGACTAAATGAACTGATTGAAATGGGATGGACTTGTGTTTTTGATGCCCTGTTGACTAGTATCACAGAGTGACTGTTGAACTCCAGGCCCTATCCACAACTACAGCATGTCTCAACCCTAACCATGCCTGTACTCAATACGGACGATTACGATACCCATTCCCCTACCACCTTACCAGTTATAGAACTAGATATTCTGTGAAATTGTGACTCGGATGGAATGATTTAACACGGCCTCTTAACAGATTTAGGAGTGAGGCGAACAGACACTCAGGGCCTTGCCAGTGTAATTATTACTTTACACTAATTAACTTTAAATGGACTAACTGATCAGGGAACTGCAGTGTCCAGAGGAAATGTTTGGCATGATTAACAGTGTATGAAAAACATTTGTGCTATAGATTTCCTGTGACCATGAGCCAGTCCCACGGAAGAGATGAAACGCTGTCTCATGAAGAGATCTGTGGGTTGACAAACCACCTGGGCTAGGGTTAACCACCATCTGCTGGGACAGACTAATTATAGTCTATATTTTAAAGCCTAAACAAAGCAACATAAGCAACTACGGCTGTGGGGTATATCTATTACAGACACGTTGCCCTGTTAATGTAGTTAGCTACTGTGAAAGTATAACCACGTCACAACTAAGCTGCTGTATTTTGAGTTAAAATATATCCAGTGTGAAGCAAGTTCGTTATATTTTAGAGTGAAAGCAATTACTTGATGCCTTAGACATATACACAGGGAAATTTACTGGGGAGGCAAATTAAAGGCTTCTGTTGTACAAGTTGAGCGTAACCCTCTACTACACGGTGTAGCCATATGGAAACACGCCGCGTACATTTCCTTGCCACTGTCCCAAATGAACATTCTAGGATTTTTGGTTGGGCTTTGATTTCTAACATCACCTCAGGTGAACATCAACATATTCCAAGGCAAGGTAAAGAAAACTGGCTACCTGCAGATGATTTGGATTGACGATGTGGACTGGACAGATGGAGTTCAGACGACAGGTAGCATATAGTCTACTAGTAAACATTGTTGCATCACTCGAGGCATCTGGATATAGTGGTTATTAATATGCACTGGACACGCAGCATTTGGTTTGTCAACACTAACACTTTAGAAGACCAAGTCGCTCAACTAGTCTAAGTGCCATGTGCCCACCAAAAGACAAGAGTAGTAATGCCGCTGTTCCTAGAGGGATGGGTGACCTCCCTCATGCTGACCATGTAAAGGGGCCCTTTAAATACATTTAAGTACCATTTGATCAGGGACAGTCTCTACAACAAGCATGAGGAGCAGACTTCATAGATTATTTCATTGCCCTGGCCTGTGCCCCACTAACATCTATGGTCAGAAGTGGTGCCACTGCTGCCATAAATTGAACACAGCATGGTCTACTTAACTTTAACATCGCACACCGCCATCACAACGAAAACAAGGGAAGGCTAAGCTCGAGGTAGACCCCCAAGATAATGAATCGGCTCTGGTTGGATTAACTTTGGTGACGGCCATCAGAGCACGTACAACTGGACATGACCAGCCAGACCTAACGTGATGTCTGATAGGCAGGTGCAAGTATCCTAGCTGTAAGGGTTTATTGGAATGGGAAAGTGCACCAAATGCAAAGTATTTTTTATGATAAATTAAAAAGGACAAGATGAGGCATAATTTATTGAATGGTTTGCAAGTTATTATATTCATAGAAATGTAATAACATTCAAATTAAACATTCCATAAAAATAATTTAATTACACAAGTCCAACATTATTCTGTTCGTCTTTAAACAGTGTAAATCTATTGTACGGCCTGGCCTTGCGTCCAAGACAAACCAAGAGTCTCTTCAGCCCCTCTGCAATCTGTCAAATAAAAAACAACAACATGTCAGCATACATTAAGCAATCAACCTGACCCAAAACAATAATATCCAGTCATTAGTCAGATTTAATTTTTTTGGCAACAGGACAACAGCTGTGGGCAATTCTTAATAGCAACTTGTTCTGGATAAAATAAACTACTTACAAAATGTTAATTAAGTCATTCAAGGTAAAGACTGATAGTATAAAGCAGCCATCCAGATTTGAAGTGTTGAGATTGGCAAAGCTAATGGCCAGTTTAAAAAAAAAGGCTGATTGAAAAAGCCGGGCGGAAATGCCACCTTTGAACCAGGCCACACCTAGACGGAAATCTGAAACACTTAACATTCCTGAAGACTACAGATCCATAGCGCCACAAAATTGCTGCGACCGAACATGAACCCAAGCTAGCCTGCAGTTTAAACATTATTTTTCGTACTTCTCAGATTATTGCTTCCCAGAAGGGCTTTACAGATGTCGGCGCCATGATCACCCCAAACACCCACTGATTTGAGTCCTTGGTGTAAACATGACCCTTTTACTCTCCGCCCCTCATGACACAGGTTCAACACATACAGTCGGACTGCAACGCCTCGAGGGGCAGATTAGGAGACCATTCTATATGCAGGCAGAAAGGTAACCAGAGACTCACCATGGTATTGGGCTCCAGATTTGCCGCTACGCACCTTTAAACCCGCTGCACATCTACGGCTCACCTAAAGACAGACAAGTACAGTCAACAATTGTTAACTAGTAGGTAATATAACAATTACGTTTCAAAGGACAACATAATGTTTCTATTGCTTGTGTTATAAGACACCCCAATTGCTCATTACTGGTTGTGCAGGTCTCAGATAATTTGGTTAAAAGATCTCATCACACGTTCAGCGTGGTGCATGATTTCTCGTCACAGACCAGTTTCATGTGGACACCATTCAAAAGGCCACAGCCGGCTTACCTTTAGGTGGGGAAGGCCGTTCGTCCAGGGTGAGAGCAGCCATCACCCCAATCATTCATATGATGAGACAGTGGAACACCAGCCAGATTAGGGTGGCAGGCAACACTTCCTTACTGATTACACGGTAGGACACCTAAAATCAAATTCAAAAGGCGTGATTAGGAACAGAGCGGTCATTGATCTCATTTACACTTCATGAACGTCACTCATGTCGGAGCCATGATCACCCCAAACACCCACTGATTTGAGTCCTTGGTGTAAACATGACCCTTTTACTCTGCGCCCCTCATGACACAGGTTCAACACGTACAGTCGGACTGCAACGCCTCGAGGGGCAGATTAGGAGACCATTCTACATGCAGGCAGAAAGGTAACCAGAGACCACAGACTCACCATGATATTGGGCTCCAGGTTAACCACAGCCACCTGCTAACCCTGCTGCACACCCAAGCGTCGCCTGAAAACACATAGACAGTTGAACCGCCTGTTCAGTAAGACCAAGTTAAACACAGCATTGAAAGCTGCCATGGGAGCATTGATTCTTTAGTCCCTGGTTGTGTAGGTCTCAGATAATTTAGTAGAAGATCTCATCACACGTTCAGCGTGGTGCATGATATCTCATCACAGACCCATTATCCCAATACCCCTTCACCCGCTTCGTATAGTTTTGTTCTATTCACATGTTTTATGTTGTCACCTTCCTGCCAAAGTAAATTCCTTGTCTGTTAACACATTTAAGGCGATTAAACCCTTGTCTGATTCTCATCCCCATTTAGAGTGAATTAAAAGGTATGCCTGTTTACCATCACACATTCCGGCCAGTCTTCCTCAGTCAATCCACATCTAGTGGGACAGCAGATCATGGTGGTATCCAATTAAGACAATGGCGGAAAACTAAAGAAAAAAAAAAAAGAGTAGTTAATTTACTGGCCCTCTATTGCACGAACAGCCTTAACGACTGGGCGGTGGCAGTCGACTAGAAATACTAACAGTCTGCAAAACAAAACCCAGGCCTTTGACGATTATATCTTAAAACTTGAATCACTAGCAATAAAATGTAATTAATCAGTTCTTACTATTACATTTCGCAAACAGTTTAAATTTAGCACGTGTTGCTTTTTCCAGGAGCATGTAACTACTAACAGTAGTGCCTTAACACCCACATATCAGTTGTCTAACACGAATCAAACACAGCGTGAACATACTACAAACAAATATTATATATTAATATAAAACCTGTATTAAGTTACATCGTAAGTAGAGCTGAAATTAGAAACTAACAGACAACTATTACTCACCCCTATCCGAGCCGACTGAGAGAATGAAGAACAGGGAGGAGCATATTTATAAGGACCAGCTACGGAAACCCGGAAAGACAATTTAAAACATGGCAGTACAGATCAGCGTTAAGCAGTTACAAGGCGAATTTAAATTCTGTGATTTACTTAATTTTGGAAACCTTATTATTTATCCACATCGAAAACGTAATCATTCTCTGATGCTTTGAACGTCAGAACTTAAAGCATTCTAGTCAGACATGATCTTTGTTTTAAGTTTCCTACCATGTTTTTGTACATATGTAACTACATTTTACCTACGGCCCTACCACACGATGCAGGTACCTGTGATAGTCTGTAATTTGTTATGATATCGTTTATCTATGAGTTTTATCAAATAAAAAAACCATTGAAAAAGTAGAAATGCACAGAAGAAATCAAATGCCAACAAGTTTACTTGATAAATAGCGCATTTGCATCATATGATACAGAGATTTTTTGTACACAGGAATTTAAAAAAAAAATACATATAGACTCGCTTTGCCTTGCCATTTATTTCACTGTTTACTTTTGCATATAACAGTTGTATTCTAGAAAGCAGGAGACTACATTTGTTTATGCTTACATGGTCTTGTTTGACAAAAATGGTAGCACACAGAAAGAACATGAGCGACACGGTCACACTGTCGAGAATTGTTCATTAAGCAGAGTTGATGGGAAACGTGTCTTTATCTTGTAAAACATGAATTTGTTGTCTGTCACAGATTCTATGCTGTAGAACAATTTTCAACCGGCCATCAATATAAATGGACAAAGCAAAAGTGCAACATATTAATATAATCGTTTTAATAAATGGCTTATTTGGGTTGACAAAAGCTACATCTAGTGTCCAGGCAAATGGTAACAACTGTACAAATTCATCAAATCTGTTGTCCGTACTTTCTAGATCATGCATATTCTTTTAGCAGTACAGACCATGGTTATGTTCAAATACGTTCAAATAGTACATCCTTTATCTCACCCAACTTGGCACAAATCCCTAATAAGATACCACATGTGACATTAGCCAAAAGTTTTAACCTATGAAGGATTAATTACCAGGAAGGGAGAAAATAATACATTTCACCAAAACAACCAGGTTCAGGGCCTTAATTCCTAACGCCCGTTTGCGTCCTATGAGGAGGCTGTTTCTGACAAGCCGTGTAGCATCTCCATCTGCTTTCTCTTATCCTTGGCCCTGTTGATGACAGTCTTGAACAGGCGGCAATAAAGCTCCATGGCCGCCGGGGTGTCGTCATTCCCAGGCACCGGGTATGACACCAGGCTGGGGTTGCAGTTCGAGTCCACCACCCCCACCGTGGGTATGTTCATCTTGGCCGCGTCGCGGATCCCCACGTGCTGCTGGAAGACGTTGTTGAGCGTCGAGAGGAACACGATGAGGTCGGGCAAACGGACCCCCGGGCCGTACTGGATCGGGGCGTTGGTCAGAAGGCCGCCCTGCCAGTAGCGAGTGTGGGCATACTCTCCACAGTCCCGGGCGGTACTCTCCACCAAGTGGCCAAACTGGCGGCGGCGCGAAATGAACAGGATGATACCGCCGCGGTAGGCTACATGGGCAGTGAAGTTTAGGGCACTCTGGAGGTGCTCCACCGTCTGGTCCAGGTCGATAATGTCTTGGTCAAGGCGACAGCCGAACAGGTATGGCTCCATCAGCCTATGAGAGATATTACAATGGGGGATAATATGCGTATGATCATAGAGTTAGAGGCTATAGAGTTGTTGAACGCTGACTATATAACAGACATTAAAAAAATGATATATATTTGTGTTGCTGCTTTTAGTGTCTGTGCATCCATTCTATGTGCTTATTGGTGATGTAGATCAGGCCGTGCAAATCAATCTTAACTGTGCACTAGTGAATTAATGCAGTACAATACAATTAAACACATAACCGATATGCAACAAAACACAGCCAGATTAATAATGAAAATCCATCCGACCTGTGTCTGCATCCTTTCGTGTGTCCGAGGTGCACTCTGGCATCAAAAAGGTCTTTCAATGAAAACAGCTCTGACAAGCGGAAGAAATCTGGCGTTTGCAGGGGCACGTTCAGGATCTTATCAGTGACAGCTAGAAAAATGGGTGATTGTACAGAAGCTTTAGGATCGCGTGTTAAACTAAGTATCGAAACACACAAAGATTGCAACGGAGGCAAATGTACGCCAGTGTCCATTGCTTACCTGTGTTTTCAGTATACAGGGGAGGCGTTTGGACCGCAGCTGCAGCAGTCGCATAGAGCTGCCCACTAGTACAGGAATATCCGGCAGTTACAGGCCGGGTCTGACGGAACCAGCACAAACCTACACGAAACCCACATGCATTAGTACTGTTTATATCGTATGGGTGCTTGGCACTAGTTCAGACACTACGGTACACGTCGAACAGAACAAATTTTGACTTAATAAAAACGATGCTACTGCTAACAAGCTAGCTGGCATTTGTTGTGTTTTCCGTGTTATTAAAACAAGCTGTTTATTACCGTGCAAGGTAATGCAGAAAGACAAAACTCATTCATCATTTATTAATCATAGAAAGACATATTAATGGATTGTACAATTTAAAGAAACTATACCTTTAGTTAGTACTCTGGTTGCCATGCTTGCCCGGTTCTGTTCCCTCCCACTGAAGGTCAAAGACCATTGCGACTCGGTAATTGTAGTTTATTAGTTTTTTTCCGGCGTATTCGCACAAGCGTCAACACTTTCCATTAGCATACAACTCCCATGAGCAGGAAGCAAGCTGAACGTTTAGTCGAAAACTTTATTAAATTATAATACAAAAATAATAGTAAATTCCCCTATAAATGTTCTGCATATGTGGAAACCATAACTGTGTCAAGAAAATATACATCAGGAATATGAACATGATGCAGAAGTTACCCTAAACGTGGTGAAATATAAAACAATTGTTAACTTGAAAAAAAATAGAATATTGTTTATATATTTATGAATCAATAATCAGAATATGATATCAATAATACAAAAAACGTTGAATGCAAAACAACAACAGAAAGCTTTGGGCGATGCAAGTTTAACATAACTAACATGCAATAGACAAATACTCAAATACTTAATATAACAGTAATTTCATTTCAATGAGTAGAACTCTTCAAAAATCTTCTAATACAACTGCATTGCTGAACTCTCAGTTTTCCTGCCAAAACAAACAACAACATTATCTTCTTATAAAGGCAGTGCATACTTCTTCATGTATATTGTACTTGCAAAATATACCTGGACAGCGGTAGAAATTGAAGCTTTCTCTTAACAGGTTTCTCAATCCTGGTCTTCTGCAAAAGGAAATCCAAAATAGTAAATTGCAGCAAATCCAAATTCTTCACGAACCGATACCAGATCTGAAGACCTTGAAGCCAACATGCACACTGCAAATACAGGCCAAATTTACTCTGGGCACACCTATTCCAATCTTTATTGGCATCTGTTGGTTCAGGATTGTATAGTCAGGTATTGTAAGGCCTTAGCACCACATTTTGTCATGGCTCCTTGGAGATCTGGAAAAGGTTTGGTGAGAGATGGCGTTGTCTGGCTAGGCAATACCTACACATTGTGTCACAGCTCCTATGAGATCAGGAAACATTTGTATTTGTAAAACTGTTTTACACATACATAGGACCCCTGCCATAGGCACCCATTGAAGATGTAGTATGTGTTGTTTGCAAAGTAATTTACATGTAGGCTGGAGACTAAAAAGAGCTACATACTGTTGTAGAAAACACATCAATCAGTTATACTGGTCTAGTTCCCCTAAAGCTGGTGTGAAGTCCAGTTACACTAATGATAATATACCCCACAATGTCAATTATTAGCTTGACAAAAGCCTATAGTTCACCACAAATACAGTATCAACATATTTATACGTATAAATTAATTTTCCCCCCTCTTGTTACAATATACAATTTGCGATCAAGGCCCTGCTTAATTGCAGAAACTTCAAGCAGACTCTGGACAGACAGTATTGAGGTATGTTAGCCCTCAAGCACATCCAATGCTGTTCTGGTACTTATCATGGTGCTCACTCAACCAGGAAGTTTAGACCAGAACCCAAACCTGCTGGATTGGAGTAAAGACATAAAAAAAAAACTGTTTAAATCAGCAAGCAAAAAGCAAAAGTGATGTCCGATTTAGGAGCTAGGATCTTTTTTGTGTCTGAACGTGACAAAAACGGTCTTGTGCATTACCAGTACTAAGAAATGGTTAAACGGTAGAACAGTTTTTTGGGAGATATCGTCATTTGCATTAATCGGGTTTATAATTAATTATTCTTCCCGAGCTCAGGGAAGTAAGCCCGTGTCTGCACACAGACAGCAGCATGTGCGAGGCCAAACCCTTTACCTGAATCGAAGCATAAAGAACAATGTAGCACAGTAAAATTAGAAGTGATAATGTAACTACTACTGTATATTTGACACGTAGCTTCTTTCACGCCCCAGAGAAGAACTTGGAAGCATTGGCTTTATTCTAACATGTTGTGAGGCGTCACTTATTCCAGCGTTCCTCCCCGTATAAAACACATGGATCATACGAGCAGTGTCCTTATCCCTGTATCACCGTACCATTGGCTGCCTCCCAGCATCCGTACAACACATCCAACTGAACCTCTTGCTCCTCTCCTCTGTGCTCAGTGCTATGTAAGGGCTGAGGGTGATCCCTGGGTCAATGGCGCTGGACAGAGACCTGAGGCAAGGCAGAACAGGGGAAGCGTCAGTGCATGTTTATGAGAACCGGGGACAGACAACTGGCAGCCGGCAGGCATCATCGCCCCCATGTGACCCCAGTCGTCTTCACCTTACTGTTTTGTTTAAGATTAGTAGAATATGTACACGTTTCCAAATGCATTTGAGAATTTAGTCACGCGTGAGCAGATCGTATGTCAGCTGAAAAAAAACCATAAAAGTAGATGTAGCAAACAGCGTTTGAAAGACACATTTTGGCAAGTGATATGCTAAATAATTTCTCAGTACCGAGTACAGAACGGCAAGAAGCATATTGGAATACTGCTCCGTTTGTTCAAAACAAAAGTCAAAATTAGTACATTAGCAAGAAAACCGACTAGTGAGCCGCTGGGGCTCCATGTCATGAATTTATAATGTTTTTGTATTTCAATGGGCTAGAATAAATGTTTACCGATTTACATACATGCAAATAAATTCATATACACATTAAGACCATATGCAGATTGACAGGTACATTAATATTTAAGTCACTTAGCATCTGACAACACACATACAATACCTGGTAATGGAATTAGATAAGAAATGCACTGCTGTAGTTGAAATTCACTCTTTATTACACAGTTGCACTTTAAAGATACAGTGAAAGTTTCTGTCCTTTGACGGTGAAAACGGGGGAAATTTGTATTTTTGCAAAATATTTATGAAAACTGGCGATGCACAGCATGTTCAGTAAATGTCTTTTTTCTCTCCTTTTTATAAACAAAAATAAATAACATTCTTCTCACACAAGAAAATTCAAGAAAACTACTAGAACCAAAACAAACAAACAGAACGAAAATGAGCAAAAAAAATCCATCCATCAAATGGCAAGTAGTGAAATTCTGAAGAGCCTTGATTTTGTCATGTGCTTGGTGAGGCATAAATCACCCACTGATATGGGCAACATGCCAATGTTTATAAAGAGACTAATGTCTTCAGGGTAGGCTGCCAAAATGTGTATACTTTTATCAGCAACAAGACAGAGCAAATGTACAAAAAGCCTGTGTAAAAACAGCCCATTACCAGGATTATTAGCTTTCACAATTTTAACTGCTGCTGACAGAACAAACAGAAAGACGTTATGACAAGAGTAACTGTCTGGTTGTTACACGAATATGATACTTCGTAAATGTGGCGAGACTGCATTAGAATGCGACGGGAGGATTTTGGACAATGTACAAATCACACGGAGAACATGGAAACAGATACAGAGGACTCCTAGGCAAGCTGAATACAAAGCTTGAAGTATTTGCATGATAAAGTAAGTTTAATCATCTGTTGTTCACGGAGCCACAAAACACATCCGCTTCAGTGCTTGCCGTTAAAACGATGTCGTCAGTTGTTCGGCATGCCACCCAGAATATGTACGCGCACTCAAACGGCATACGTATATAATGTTGGCATTTATGTCCACAGATTTGACCAGATGTTGTTGACAGGCCAACCTATCTTTTATTTTATACATCTGTGAGACAAAAATAGCCATCTCAGTTCCTGAAAGTAACCACCACACATACAGCTGGGCATTGGCTGGTACAACAAACATTCATGACCTCAGCATGTTGGTTCAGGGCAAAGGGCTGATATTGCTTTGAGGGATTTAATCGTAAGAATATCGGACAGGGTTTTTTTTTAAGACCAGAAATGAAAAACGTGAAATGTGTCAGTCTTAAATTGTCAATGACATTGTGTTATAGCATTTAAATAGATGTATAAATGTACAAATATATAAAAAGAAGCTTTGTACTCGGCTTACTTCATGTAGCAACGACAAAACAACTCCCATGGAACCTAGAAATGCATTTGCATGATATCCACTAGGGATGGGGGTACACTCAACAGGCTAACTAAGACCTAAAGACCGGAAAATAAAGCGGCTGTGATGCTGCTATGTGACCTCGCAAACAAGGAGAAAAAGCCTTTACTTACAATGCAGGAAAGCCCTGCTTCTTCCCTGGACTTGTCCTCTCATCTGTCTCGCTGACATCTGTCTCATCTACACACTCCTCTTCTTGTCTTCCTATCTGCTCTCCTCCTCTCTCCACTGCCATTCTGCTCTCCCTTCCTTTCTCACCTTTCCTTTCCCTCTGTCCGGTGGACACTGCCCCTGCCCCTTTCTCTTCCCTGCTTCTGACCTGCACGTGGTTGGTCTTGTTTGTGGCGAGCTCGACGTACGTCGCCTGGTCCTTGGCCACGTGCACCACGCTGCCCTCCAGCTGTCCCGGTGTCCGGGTCGGGGATACGCCCCAGTGGCTGGCCGAACCCGACCCGTGACCGTGGAGGAAGTACCTTCCTGACGGCCCCATCACTGAGGGTCTCCTGGTCAGGCTGGGGAACGGGGAGCTGAACACCGCGGCGGACGTAGACGTGGTCTCTAAAGATGAGGGGCGGTGGAAGGGAGCTATGGGGGTTCTGAGAGTACTCCCTGTTCTCACGACAGTAGAACAGGGGGAGACAAGTGCGTCTGGTCTGGCTGCAGTCTCAGCGCTCCTCTTGTGATCAAACATGCCGGCCGGCACACTGGACTGATAAGCCGCTGTCCTGACGGGCTTCTCTCCCAAACTAGGCGTGGGAGACCTGTACTGGAATGGGTTCCGTTTGTGGATCTTCTCTTTTGTCTGTACGGAAGGGACGGCGTGGCCCGTCCTCCTCTGCTCAGAGTCAGTTCTAGGCAACGACGTGCTGGGGCTTGGAATTGACTTCTGGTTGTGAACCCTTGCCATCTCGGAGCTGGCACTCTGGTGGGCATCGCTGCTTCCCGAACCTGAACTAGATCTTCTCCTCTTTTCTGCCCTGGCAGCCCCCGACACAGTGCCATTGGCAGGCTCCAGAGCGGGAGGATAGAAGCTGGGGGTGAGGGGTAGAACAAGGCAGGGCCCCCTGGCAGTGTCTGAAGTAGTGAGATTGGGGTTCCCTTGATTTGTCAGCACAGGGGCTGTGTTCGGTAAGACTCCCCTGCCTACATTTTTTCTCCCATGCTCAGGACTGGTCCTAGAAGGTGTCTCAGACGATCGTGTAACATCCATGCTTGAAATTTCAGCCAGCTGATTTTCAGATTTAATGCATTTTTCCATAACAGCGACGGTAGTCTTGCCACTGCCGTTCTCTACGTCCTGTCTGTCAGACGTTGTTACTGCAACAGTAGAGACCTTGGCCTTTTCCGCTAGGAACTTTCTGATCTCCAGCTCAATACTGTCGTCACTGTCCACCGAACTGCTGTCCTCCTTTATCTGAACGACTACTGGGCTGTTCTCTACTGACAGCCCTTCTACGCCCCGGTTCACTTTAGCTCTGTCTGTCTCATCTCCCTGGTTGTGGAACTCTTTCGTCTTGTTGATTGGTGGATGACTTGACACGTTCTTACCAGTTTTGCTTTTCTTTCTCCTGTCGTCCATGCTGTGGGCAGAAGGACTTGTAGGGGTGTCTTTAAGGCTAGTTTTCAAAAGGCTGGTGGGCTTAGGCTCCGGTTTGAGGCTTCTTAATGCTAAAGGTGTTTTTTTGTCTCTAGTCTTCTTCAACTTCTTTTTAGTCTTGAGCAGGTCTTTTATTGCAGTGTCCAGGTCTTCGTCGCTGTCCAGTGAGCTACTCTTGTCTCCAGTCGGTTCTCTCCTCCGCTCCGAGGCTCTGTCCGACTGAGGGGTACCTTTCCGGTCGGACACGGACAGGCTTGACTCTCTGTCATGCTCGGTCAAAGTCTTTGCCACAGCCCCTTTCATTTCTCCGTCCTCAATGGAACCCGCCCCGCTTTTACCTTCGTCTTTGAGCCTTTTCTTCTGAGTCAAAGACAATCTGATCGTTTTCTTTTGGAGTGGACTCAGTTTGGGGTGTTTCGCTTCAGTGATCATTCCATCCGGACTTGTACCGACAGCCGAGTCGGTCCCCGGCGACGGTTTGTGCATTTGTGCCTTTTGCTCTAGAAACTTCCGGATTTCCTGTTCAATCCCATCCTCGCTGTCAATGGAGCTTTCGTCCTCACTTTTCCGGCCATCGTCCAGACGGTTGCTAGAGATGAGTAGAGAAGTTGCGGTGGCAGTCTCCGTGGAGCTGCCGCTGATACTGAGAAGACCCGCTGCTGCGTTAGCGCTAAACGTCTCTGGCATTTTAATGACAGCTTTAGAGATGTCCAAAATGGCCTCGGCGCACAACAGCTCAGCTGTGGTGGTGGTTATAGAGTTCACCTTCAGGGTGGCAGGGCCTGGGGTGGCATCCAGCTCCCGTTCCTTTGATTTCAGGGGCTCCGCTTTCGTGGAAAGGAGGCTGAGGTTCCCCTTGGAGCTGCTAGCTGGCAACCTGTTCTTGATAAGAGTGAGTGAAGAACCGGGAGTATGAAAGGGTAGGGAGGATTTCAAATCTCCCGTGTCTGGTTTCTTCTTTTTCTTTTTAGACAGCTTGTGTTTTTTCACCACTGACGGCTGAGTGTTTGTGTTCTCGGGGGTCACCGCACCTTTACTCACTTGCTTTTGCTTGGGTACACTCTTCTCTTTTTGCTTTTCTAGCTGGTAGCGGCGAATAGCCTCCTCTATTCCGTCATTGCTGCTGCTACTGGAGTCTGCTTCCTCTTTGAGGAGGCGAGGGGGTTTGGTGGACTGTTTGCCTCTTCCTTCATGTCTACCTTTACTCTTCTCCTGCTGGTAGCGCTGAATGGCCTCCTCAATGCCATCGTCACTACTGCTGCTGCTGTCACTGTCAGACAAGTGCTCCTCCAGCTTCATTGATCTCTTCGACTTGCTGTCCAGCCCAGGACACTTTAGTTTGTCGGAGAGCAAGTATGTATTAGAGGGGCCTCTCCTCTTCTCAAAAGAGGCCAGTTTTTTGACCACCGCTGCTCGGCTCGTGTGAATTTTATTGAAGGGATTCTCTTTGAATGTGGGTGTCTTACTTTTTACAAGTTTTTTCACAGGCGGTGGTACAGCGAATTGAGTGTGCGTTTTCACACTTCTCGGCACCTGGTTGATGGCTGTTAAAACCTTATTGCTGTCGGAATGTGTTTCAGGAGGTTCTGGGACGGTCAGAGGAGCCTCCCTCCGGGGCGTCTTCGGCGGCTGTAGGATATTCGCAGCGGCCTCCGGCTCTGCCTTGCGTTTGTGGTCGTCCTTTTCCTTCAGGTACTCCTGTATGGCCTCCTCGATGCCGTCGCTCGAGTCGTCGCTGTCAGCACTCTGGCTCGCCGAGTCAACGTCCGAGGACACCTCCGGCAGTGCCAGCAAGACGTCCGAGTGAGTGGGAGGAAGTGGTCCTCTGAGTTTGGGACTGGGCCCCGTCACCACAGGGGGCCCCCTGCGGGCCTTGAAACCTTGGCCCTGGGAGCTCCGGGCTCCAGCCTCTTGTCCCGGTTGTCCAGGCAGCACCTGGTTCAGGTCCATCTCGTCGCCCATGTCGAGTGAGGAGGACTGGGTGCTCCTCAGGCTCTCTATGATCATCTGGACCTTCTCTGGGATGGGTGTTCCAGTGGTGGACAAGTCGCTGTCGGAGTCATTGAAGCACAGGGGCAGACCGCTAAAGCCTCGGGGCGGACCGACGCACGAGGACCTCCATTCTGAGTGAATAGCCGCAACTGGAGGCACGTTCATCAAGTACATTATAGTGTGGCGCCGGGGCGTTTGGGAGCCTGGGAACTGCCTCCGACCACGCTCACATCTTGACACCTAAAATTAAGAGAGAGAGAGAGAGGGGAAACCGGTTACAGTTTTTGTATTCACCTTACACAGCATAAATTGTTCTTTATGACTTGTGTACGGATATTCAGAAGTCAGCCTATGAAACGGGGATACGCGCATACTGTCCGTTCGGGGCGGGGGCGTGTCTTCCGATACGTCGGCCTTCGCAACAATTAAATGTAGAATATGTAAGTACTTAACTCGACCACGAAAGGGTAAATATTGTTGATGCACTTGTTTTGGCCTACAGAGGCAGGATAACACAATACATAGAATAGAAAGTTCATATGATAACGATATTTTGTCTAACTTTTAATAGTTTGTCCATTGGGCAATTGCCCATATTAGAAAATCTTTAGTATAATTATATTTCGTTTTAGCTACTACAGACATCGACTATCCAGATCATTGATATACATTATAAAGAGGGCGCATGACAAAATAAATTTAATTGGTCGCAATCTACATTTGCCACAAAATATCAACTGCAGGGAACACTGTATCTAAGTCTTAGATCTCAACGTGTTCTCCAAATCATGTATTTTATAAACCTCCTTGCCTATACACACAACATGCAATGTGAAAGGTGAAATCAAGTGCTCCAATAGTATTGACTACCACCGTTAATATCAAATTACGTCCTATGAGAAACTGTATTGGGATAAAATAATAATTGCCAAATGTTGCAGCCACAATGCAATGCAAAAAACGTGCATAAAAAAGCCAAAAACGACAACAGGCCACCAAGTCTCCCAGAATATACATTTGGTATAACTAATGTATCCCTACAACCAATTAGGTTATTCAACCAATTAGGTTATTCTGCTGATAGGCCTACGTCACGCGCGACTTCCCTGTAACACACTAGCAGGTGTAAAGGAGCGATACTCAAACACGCTGCATCGCCACAGTCAGACAACCCAGGATGGTGGTGATAAACAACGCAGCCGACCTACCAGCCAGTAGTGCCCCGCTGAGGAAGAACCAGAGGGCCGCAAACCCGTTGTTTATGTCTGCACGGTACATTCACGCACTTTTCATCAAATAAAATAACACATACACGTGATTACGAGTAAAACGTGTCTGGCCAAGTCAACCGGACTACACCTTGTCACCGTAGAAAGGTAGAATAAAGCCGAAATAGACGATAGTTAACGTGCACACATTTCGATAGCCGTGACGGACATGAGATAGCCCCGGTGGACGACTTTTAAAACGCGCTGGGTGCCGAAATAATTGTTCCCATCCAAAAAAAAATGTAAACACACCAGTTAACCTATATTACCACATGCACATCATCTGCATACGGGTTATACGCGAGAACGCCTTAATTTCCAACCAAACCGTGCACGTACGTGTCTGCGGGTCATTGTCTCCGAACCTCAGTGCCCCGGGTTGTCGCATAGCCACCCACCGCAGTTAACGTATCCCTCTGGCGGCTCACACTGCACCGATGCCCGGTGTGCATCACTAGGAGACACCGCAGACCAAACACACGCTCTTCCGCAACACGGCCACGGCTCTGGCAAATCACCTCCCTTAAGTTGTCATCGCATCAACAGACACAGGCAAGTCGACAACACCCCGCTCAATAGTGATATTTAATTGGAAAGTGGAACACATAGGCGGGATGTAGAGAGCTCACTGAGCCGATTCGGAAATGCTATAATACTGGCGGGGGCCTCCTGCACAACCGGCATTTGTCTGCGGAGAACCCCTTTACATTGTGCTCATCAACAGCCTCCTGATATTATCATATACGCGTCTAGTTAGAGGACAGATATATCGTCACATTGACCCATCTCGTTAAACTTACCTAATTATGGTCGAGTCGCTCGTACACGTTAATTAATTTCCCCCCAGTTTCGCTGGGCTTCCCTGGCTAATTCGATACCACTATACACGCGCACACAGCATCAGCGAGTACGCGCAGGCAGAGAACGAGTACGCGCAAGCAGTGTGGTACGCGCAGGCAGTGCTTTTTTATTAAAGAAACAGTATAGTATGTTCCTCAGATGTGCGGCTGAAATCGTTTTACTTTACAAAGAATATGTTAGAAACATCTTTACATATGACAAAAATGTATAATATTGTCTGCCACAATTAAGCCATAATTTGTTGTGAAGGTCACATTACCACCACATCTCAAGGTACAAACTAATTATTAATCATATGAGTTTGAAGATATAAAAAAATAAAAAATAAACAAAGTATGTTTCACAAAATTCACATTAATCGCTTAATGAAATAAAAGGGACGTCCTTGAGGTGTGTGACTGGGTTTTGTAGAACACCCCTGTAACACAAATATACAATTTGTATTATTATTGTGAAGTGAAATTCTATATTAAAATACAAAATTGAAATATCTTAAATGAACTTAGGTGCAGCCAATAACTTTGATCATGCACAAAGATCCATATGATTTCTCAATAAACCCCCAAAAATAAAAGAGTACGGGACCAATTCTTCCGTTTCTGTTGTTTTCCCTTGTTGGGTCGTCAATTTCAATGCCAATACCATGAGCACCAAAGAGATTTAATATGATGTAGGGACAAAGTTAGTAAAGTCACAGAAATACGTATTATAACCGGCTGTCGTCCACGCATATTCTGTAGGTTCAGGGTGTCATTCTTTCAAATTCCACAAGGTGGTGCTGCATACCAACACAAAACACATTTTGTCTCATCTGCTCACACTCCTTACATTTCAATGTCTACACCTCTTTATTAGCACCAAATCCTGACTTTTAATTAACGCTTTATTCTCATTTCTCTCTCACTAGTCTCAACTCACTTTTCCCACCTTTACAATTCTCTCATCTATGTCTCCCACCTCACCCGATCAACTCACCTCAATAGGCATTGTCAAAATGTATTATCGGCCTGTGAAGTGGAAACATCGTCAATGAAAACAAAAATAAAAACAAAAAGGAAATTCTAATTTTGTGTCTATATATACTAGTAGTAGGCCTATAGTTCAAATGATACACTATTAAATAGTCAAAGAGTTTGACATTCATGCTGAATACTTTGATTTTGGTCTAATCAAACCGGATGTCATATTGCCTTCTATTCTGGAGTGGCTTTCACCTGGCCACACTATCTTAAAGGCCTGATTGCTGGAGTGTTGCAGACGTATTTGCAAAGAAACTCTTTTTGAGAGTAGCTATTGGCTGCTTTGTGACCGCCACGACCAAGGCCCGGTTACTTAGATTGGCCGGAAGGCCACTTTTAGGAAGAGTGTTTGTTCCAATGCTTTGCCATTTCACTGTGATGGAGTCCACTGTGCTCCTGGGAATATTAAAAGACTAAGCATTTTTTATAACCTTTCCCAGATCTAACCGTTGATATCATTCAATCTCGATGGTCTATGGAATGTTCCTTAAACCCCATGGCTTGGTTTTTGCTCTCATATACAGTGTGAAGTGTGGCATCTTATGTAGAAAGTTGTGTTCATTTTTAAATAATGTCCAGTTCAGTAACCCATTTTAGTGTCAAGTTATATTTTAGTAAAAAGAATCCATGAATCTTCCCGATAACCAAAGAGAATTTACCGATGTGACACATTAGGTGACAGATCGGTACCAATGTAATGTTAACGTGCCCCTTATAACTGTCCCGAAGACCTCCTGCGACACTCTGGTTGAAGCATATGAACGTGTATCTGCTGTGTTGTGGGATAAAAAAAATCAATTTAATTACACGTAATTTAATTTGGTGAATCTTTATATTGGTACTTTTGTCCGGTTGAATTGACGTACGTGTCTGTGTCGACAACTCTCCCATTCAATGCCATGTATTGACATAATCACCTACACTAAGAGACTCATGTTCTCCTGCTGACTGCATTGTATCGACGTACGCGTCAACGTGTTGATACACAACCTTTCCTTTTGTATGCCATGTGTGTTGAATACCAGGTTTATTATTGAATTGTCTGAGAAAATGCACACAGGTTTTTTCCCAAATACCAATTGCCACGTGCGTTTGTGATCCAAATATGTTCGGAAACAGTGTGAAATAAAACGGTGATACATTCAAACTATTCGTCTCACCTGCCTTTTTTTAACACTGTCACCTCGAACCCAGTGAGCATGGTCACCTCATCCGGGTCGGCCACTCATTTCTACACTGACACCCCTACTCTGAAAGTAACGGTCGCTGTCTCCAGTGGAGCGCCACCTCAGAGTGCCCCGCACCAAACCGACCGATACCTGCTTTCCCCCTGAAAATAATTGCTGTGGCTGTGCACAACGACTGTCCACATTTTGTTTTTATGCCTTTTTAAACTAGTTTCTTCGTTGAGATCTTTTAGACACTCACTGTTTTCACATTGAATGTTATGCATGAGCATACAGTTGTTGACACATCCGATTCTGTTAAATGTCATGTATTGACATCGCATAAATCCTGTGACATTTACATTTTTCTATTGAATTGTAGGTGTTGACATCGGCATGACTTACATTCCACGTACAGGGGAAGAAGACATTTGTACTCAATGACACATTCACACCAATTGTTCACATTTATTACTGTTTATCTTAAAGCCCCAGGGCAGCAGTTTTTATTTCAACATGAAATCATCACGGGTAAAAAAACATGTTTTCTCTATGGCCAAAACTCATAGTCAAGTCTCTTTTGGCATTAGCTTATTTTATGACAATGCATATTTATTTCAATTGTGTGCAATGTATATGCCAAAGAGACTAATTGAAGTTTTTCTATGGAGGTTTTGGACCAAAAGGACCTTCTTTAAAATATTATTCTCACTTGGCTTTCAGGCCCACAATCACCACAGTCATCAATGAGAGATCTGGCAGTTCAAACTTTTCATCTGTACTACTGTACCATCAGTCTTAAAAGCAGCTTTTATCTTCCTGTTTTCTCCTCGGAGCACATTTGAATTAACTTACCAAAAACAGTAATGAGTTAAGACTTTTGGGAGGGGCCCGGGCTTTGGGAAGGCCAGGGCTGTGAGAAGACCAGGGCTGTGAGAAGGCCAGGGCTGTGAGAAGGCCAGGGCTGTGGGAAGACCAGGGCTGTGAGAAGGCCAGGGCTGTGGGAAGGCCAGGGCTATGGGAAGGCCAGGGCTGTGAGAAGGCCAGGGCTGTGGGAAGGCCAGGGCTATGGGAAGGCCAGGTCAGTGGGAGGGCCAGGGCAGTGGGAAGGCCAGGTCTGTGGGAAGGCCAGGGCTGTGGGAAGGCCAGGGCTGTGGGAAGACCAGGGCAGTGAGAAGGCCAGGGCTGTGGGAAGGCCGGGTCAGTGGGAGGGCCAGGGCAGTGGGAAGGCCAGGGCAGTGGGAAGGCCGGGCTTTGGGAAGACCAGGGCTGTGGGAAGGCCAGGGCTGTGAGAAGACCAGGGTTGTGGAAAGGCCAGGGCTGTGGGAAGACCAGGGCTGTGGGAAGGCCAGGGCTGTGGGAAGGCCGGGTCAGTGGGAAGGCCGGGTCAGTGGGAAGGCCAGGGCTGTGGGAAGGCCAGGGCTGTGAGAAGACCAGGTCAGTGGGAAGGCCAGGTCTGTGGGAAGACCAGGGCTGTGGGAAGGCCAGGGCTGTGAGAAGACCAGGGCTGTGGGAAGGCCAGGGCTGTGAGAAGACCAGGGCTGTAGGAAGGCCAGGTCAGTGGGAAGGCCACGTCAGTAGGAAGGCCAGCTAGGAAAAACATTGAATTGAATAAGAATAGTAATTCTTATGGAACCCATAGCATTGTTGGCAGCAGTTGAGGTCTGATTGCAATGAACCATATCTGAACTGCTGGCTGAATTGTTTGAATTAGACTGCAATTTAAAGTAAATGTTTTCTTCTTATATTGTGAATTCAGCGAGGATGGTCGTGAGATAATGCATTCTGGGATTCCCATTGAGCATTTAATTCAGCATTGAACAAATGATCTAACAAACCCTATATACCATGAATTGTAGTTGTCAAACATTTCTAATGTGTCTTGTGTGTGGTTGTAGTTGTTAGGTGGATGTATAGGGAAAAAGTGAATACAATTGTCTTTAAATACTGTTAAGCTGAGCCTGTCAATTAAATAAAATAGGACCAGAAGGAGAGCAAACGCTAATAATAAAAACAAACCTCTTGGCATACGAATTGTCAATTCATAGCTTTCTTGTTTTGAGCCTCAAGCCAGGTGACAATTTAAGTAGAATTTGCATTTTCCCCTGCTTTGGCTGAAGAGACGAGGTTGCACGATATCAATTGGCACATGCTAATAACCGAATGCTTCTAGTTTTTTTTGGCTTCAATGTTGTGAATAATCTGCCTGGCGGTGGAAAAGAGCTGAGGGCTTACCTGGTCTAGTGGAGACCAGGTAATGAGAACACATGGGGCAGATGGAGCAGGGTGGAGGGTAAAACAGAGAGGGATGATGGGACGGAATGAGGACGGAAAGACGGAATAAGATGTATTTATGATGGAAAGAGCCTAGGGAATGAGGGGGAGGTTTAAAATACTGCAAGTTAATAGAGAAATAGATAGATAGATATATATAAGAGGTGATATTAGAAAAAATCAGAAAGAGAGAGAGAGAGGTGATATAAGAAGCAAGCAGAGAGAGAGAGAGAGAGAGAGAGAGGGGTGATATAAGAAGAAACCTTTAAAAAAAATAAACGAGTCAAATTTAAACATTTAAACAGTCTTGAGGGTCATATATCTTATTGTGTAAATTGGACACCAACCCAAATAATTGCTGTATAATATTTGTACCACACACCACTGGCATAATTTACAACAATAAGCACGCCACTAATAGTAATTAATAAATGATTAATTATGTGCAAATGTCAATAATTACCGATAAAATGCTTGCTGCTATGAGTTTGTCATCTTTTGTTGACAAGGACGTCCTTGAAGTCGCTAAATGATGGTTAGTGAGTGAATTAATTAATTCACGCATCCAGCAAAAAGTACATGCCCCCCCCCCAATCTGGTGGACATATTACATTTTTGTAGGTCATTCAGAGACAGATGTGAGAACGGGTGATTTCGCGGTTCATTTGGCCAAAGTTTGCAAAGCATTCACTCACACACACACACACACACACACACACACACACACACACACACACACACACACACACACACACACACACACACACACACACACACACACACACACACACACACACACACACACACACACACACACACACACACACACTCAATCTCCAAGTTGACTTATGGCTGGTTGTGAGAACAGTGTCAAGACAGATAAAATGAGAGGTGGCAATAACTACAAAGAATTGTGTGTGTGTGTGTATTACTCCACATTGTGTGTAACAGCCCAGTGTGTGTGTATCCTTACAATGTGTGTATCAGCCCAGTGTGTGTATGTATTTCCCCAGTGTGTGTATGTATTTCCCTACACTGTGTGTATCAGCCCAGTGTGTGTATGTATATCCCCAGTGTGTGTATGTATCTCCCTACACTGTGTGTATCAGCCCAGTGTGTGTATGTATTTCCCCAGTGTGTGTCTGTATCTCCCTACACTGTGTGTATCAGCCCAGTGTGTGTATGTATTTCCCCAGTGTGTGTATGTATCTCCCTACATTGTGTGTATCAGCCCAGTGTGTGTATGTATATCCCCAGTGTGTGTATGTATCTCCTTACACTGTGTGTATCAGCCCAGTGTGTGTATGTATTTCCCCAGTGTGTGTATGTATCTCCCTACACTGTGTGTATCAGCCCAGTGTGTGTATGTATTTCACCAGTGTGTGTATGTATCTCCCTACATTGTGTGTATCAGCCCAGTGTGTGTATGTATTTCCCCAGTGTGTGTCTGTATCTCCCTACACTGTGTGTATCAGCCCAGTGTGTGTATGTATTTCCCCAGTGTATGTATGTATTTCCCCAGTGTGTGTCTGTATCTCCCTACACTGTTTGTATCAGCCCAGTGTGTGTATGTATATTCCCAGTGTGTGTCTGTATCTCCCTACACTGTGTGTATCAGCCCAGTGTGTGTATGTATTTCCCCAGTGTATGTATGTATTTCCCCAGTGTGTGTCTGTATCTCCCTACACTGTGTGTATCAGCCCAGTGTGTGTATGTATATCCCCAGTGTGTGTCTGTATCTCCCTACACTGTGTGTATCAGCCCAGTGTGTGTATGTATTTCCCCAGTGTATGTATGTATTTCCCCAGTGTGTGTCTGTATCTCCCTACACTGTGTGTATCAGCCCAGTGTGTGTATGTATTTCCCCAGTGTGTGTCTGTATCTCCCTACACTGTGTGTATCAGCCCAGTGTGTGTATGTATATCCCCAGTGTGTGTCGGTATCTCCCTACACTGTGTGTATCAGCCCAGTGTGTGTATGTATTTCCCCAGTGTGTGTATGTATCTCCCTACACTGTGTGTATCAGCCCAGTGTGTGTATGTATTTCCCCAGTGTATGTATGTATTTCCCCAGTGTGTGTCTGTATCTCCCTACACTGTGTGTATCAGCCCAGTATGTGTATGTATTTCCCCAGTGTGTGTCTGTATCTCCCTACACTGTGTGTATCAGCCCAGTGTGTGTATGTATTTCCCCAGTGTGTGTCTGTATCTCCCTACACTGTGTGTATCAGCCCAGTGTGTGTATGTATTTCCCCAGTGTGTGTCTGTATCTCCCTACACTGTGTGTATCAGCCCAATGTGTGTATGTATTTCCCCAGTGTGTGTCTGTATCTCCCTACACTGTGTGTATCAGCCCATAGCTTTCTGTCTGCCGGTTCTCCAGCTCGTCTCATTTGCCCCATATTGGGATATATTGATTGTAGTTCTATTTAATATCTCTCTCAGCGGGTCGGCTGGCGTTGCCAACTGCCCTTGACAACACTGTTTGACTTATTTTAATAGAATCCTAATGAGATATTCCCTCTGAAACACCGTTGCTCCAGACGGCTGATTGCATTGATGGCTGTAGTCGGAGAAAGTCACATGAGGTTAATTAACGTATTGGAAACGCCACGCCAATGTGCTCGAGTCTGTGATGCATACATCCAGCTTTATGTCAGGTGGATATTTAAAAAATAAATAAAAAATTATGTGAATCAACATGGGACATATTCACACAACATAAACAACATATAACCAATGTTATTACATCTGTAATATGATAGTACTGTAATATGATAGTACTGTAATATGATAGTACTGTTATATGATAGTACTGTTATATGATAGTACTGTTATATGATAGTACTGTAATATGATAGTACTGTTATATGATAGTACTGTTATATGATAGTACTGTTATATGATAGTACTGTTATATGATAGTACTGTAATATGATAGTACTGTAATATGATAGTACTGTTATATGATAGTACTGTAATATGATAGTACTGTAATATGATAGTACTGTAATATGATATAACTGTAATATGATAGTACTGTAATATAATAAATCTGTAATATGATAGTACTGTAATATGATAGTACTGTAATATGATAAATATGTAATATGATAGTACTGTAATATAATAAATCTGTAATATGATAGTACTGTAATATAATAAATCTGTAATATGATAGTACTGTAATATAATACATCTGTAATATGATAGTACTGTAATATAATACATCTATAATATGATAGTACTTTAATATGATAAATCTGTAATATGTTAGTACTGTAATATGATAGTACTGTAATATGATAGTACTGTAATATGATAGTACTGTAATATGATATAACTGTAATATGATAGTACTGTAATATAATAAATCTGTAATATGATAGTACTGTAATATGATAGTACTGTAATATTATATAACTGTAATATAATAGTACTGTAATATAATAAATCTGTAATATGATAGTACTGTAATATGATAGTACTGTAATATGATAGTACTGTAATATAATAAATCTGTAATATGATAGTACTTTAATATGATACATTTGTAATATGTTAGCACTGCAACATTAAACAACCGTAATATGATAGAGCTGTAATGTGATAGAACTGTAACATGATAAAACTGCAATTAGTTTGATTTAAACGAACGGCGAGAACATTTAAAACTATAATGAGTCCTTGGGGCTCTGGGTAACAGTTGTCTCCTGCCACTGGGATTGTGTGCATTTTCACTCTCAAAACAGTATTCCCAAAAGAGGCTTTGTCCCTCAGATGTCCCCCACGGGTTCCTGGCAACCGCACTCCCCAGGGGTGAGGAAGGATGACATCATCCCCAAGGCTTCGGTGGTTCTCTGCTCATGGGTACTTTTCATGGAACACCTGAGAACACTGGAGCTTGAAAAAAAGGTATTTAGGTGATGCAGAGAAATTAAGAGACATATGTGGTCAAAAACGTGTCAGTTGTAAACTACAGTATCTACTAGTAACTAAGCGTCTGAATTCAATCTCACCTGACAGTGTGGCTTTGAACGGTATTCAGACCGCTTCACTTTTCTCCACACTGTGTTGATTTCATTTATAGTCGAACATCCTTATGATGCATTTGAATCTGATTGGAGTCCACATGTGGAAAATCCAATTGATTGGACATGACTTAGCAAGGTTTACCCGTTAAAAAAAATAACTCAGGTTACATTTTCTTAAGCTGAAAATCGATATGTTTTACTTTCCACGCAGCAGGGCTCTTTGCCAGTTTCAAATTGTGCCATATTGGAGTGTCATCTTAACAGTCCCAAAGGCAGACCTGAGGTCTCTCTTACACAACAACAACACAACCATCGTAGTCGCTCCTATGGGAACGTGTGGATGTGTCCTCGTCCAGTGTCCTCCCACCCCCTCTCCCCCCGGGGTCCTGGTGGGAGATCCAGTGAAAAATGTGCCTGTTATGCGAGTTATGCCCACAACAGAATTATTATTAATAAGCCAACACGTTATTCAGAAATAATACAAATGTAATATGCTAATGTGACAGCCAAATTCAATTCAATTCCAGAAACATTTTGGAGCGCTTCTCTCGTCCGACGTGGTAACAGATGGTTTGGAGACAAATTCATTATTTACCAACTGTTGTTGTGAATTGTGTATTTATTTTTCAAGGTATCCACGGGATACACATGGCAAACCATTAAATAATATTTCTACTTCCAGGTTCAAGTAAGCAAAAGCCTCTGCTGACATTATGCAAACATCTTATCACCAAAAGGTTCTGACAAGCTCCAGTAATTATTAGCAAACATTAGGCCCTACTGTTTATGTCTTGATGAGAGTAAAATATCATTTTGATAATATAACCAACTAGCTTTTAGTAGTAGAGAGTATGTTCATTATCTTTCTTCATCACATGCCTCTCAGCGATCAACGTTTTCTATCCTGGTTTTCTCTTTCTAAAACCTTTATTACGTCTCCTTTCTCTTTATCGATGTGTTTTCCATTAGTTCAACATTTGTTCATCGTGGTCGAGGCACAGGGCTTTTCACTCATTCTCCCCCACGTCACCTGTGTGCTCTTTTGAATTCCATACTGTCACCAGTCCTCTCAAACATAATATAGTCACCCGGTGTCCATCAGATGGGCTTGGAGGCTTCTTCGATTTACTCATCGCCTTGTTAATTAAATTTCCTGTCGATGACTCATAAGTTATATTGCTGGATGACTTTAACCCCCAGAACCATGTCTATTGCCTAAATGTGTCAAATTGAATGAAAATAAATCGAGCCCTTTCCTACCTCCATAGCTGCCCCATAAACCCTGTATTCCATCTTTTTTAATGCACATTTTGATTGACACATATCGAGGTCAATATTGCATTTCAGAAGTCAGTGAGAATATCCGCCCTCTGTTGGTGTGACATTTAACACCCGGCCACGGGCCAGTGGCACCTTTACGAGCGTATATAAATGGCAGCGTTAGCGTCGATAAGAGCGTATGGCTAATCCTGCTGAATTCATGGCAGCTGGTTGGAAATTGTTTACCTAGTTGATGTGACTTTTACCCGGAGAAAGCCCCTGGGCTTGGCAGCTGAGATCAAAGTGAAAGGTTTTCTATAAACTATGCATGCTACATAAGCAAAAGGCTAGGGTTGAGGGACCGTGTGTGTGTGTGTGTGTGTGAAGGGGAAGGGATTTTGAAGTGATACGTGTGTGTGTGTGTGGTTGTGAAGGGGAAGGGATTTTGAAGTGATACGTGTGTTTGTGTGTGTGTGTGTGTGTTTAACCTCCCATAATTCTAGCCATGCTGTGACACTACTTTAAAAGCGGCCGTTTGGGAGGCACTTAGCAAAATCCCAAAGAGCCTGGAGCTTCTGTCACCCACTATTGGCCACCGGCCAGAACTCGTACGGCATCGGCAGCGAGGATTTAACCAAGAAGAGAACGATCCTTACTGGACCTGCTTGGAACCATCCAGCAGTTCTCATTCTGACCACTAGGACAGGTGACACATTATTCCACTATATTGCATTCTGTGGCAGTTCATTGGTCTCTTCGGATGAACCAAAACACTACGGCCAATATGACTTATGGTCAGCGCATCCCGGGACAATCGGACACCCTCCACCGGCTGTTGTCGCTGGGACTCAGTGGACCAGGCGACCTTCTTCCGCAGCTCCAAGGTCCCAATCCGGCGCTGGCGGCGTCCTGATTGTCGGCAGCGGTCATCGAGGGCACCCGCTCTGCGGTTATGCAGTACCTCACGCAGCGGGGTGGCGGCCTGATACACTGTGTGACAGGTACGTCTCCCGGGCAACCGGCCATTTAACTAACACCTGCCTGTGGTGACAATGTCAGATCCAATTTTCCTATAGATCATCAAGAATCCCTCAGAATTCCCTTAGCAAAGCGATTAATTACATTTGGTTATATATCAGAGACGAATTCAAAATCATTGAGTGCACCGACCACGTAATTTACGTTTATTTGAGTTATTTAACCTTAATATAAATAGCTAATTTAACCAATTTTCATTTACGATGACGGCCAGGCCTTAAGGAAAAACAATTGCCAGTCGACACTCAGTGAAACATAAACACAATCAGAAACACTGTGAGGGAAAAGACAAGAGATCACAACAGTCAACTAACAAATAGTACGAAATCAGATGACACGTATCTACAGTTGGATGAGCTGCATAGCGAATTCAGTCGTGAGCTAGCAACACAATGTTGTTTTTCACGAGTACGGAGTGACGGAAGTGTCGAGTTTAAGAGTCTTGTTCAATTTGTTTCAATCATCGGCTGCAGAGAACAGAATTACAGCCATAGGAGCTGTTGACTTTAAAAGAACGTGTGTGTGAACACCGGAGCGTTAGCTTTCACTTCGATTAGCAGACATTTGACAAGATGCCTTTAGGTAAAAGGGAAATGTGTCTACAAGGGACTTGTAGCTATGCTATTACCAAGTAATCTGAGTTAGTACACATCAATTGTCAGCTATTTATATGTAATGTTTATAAAACAACCCATTTTATTTTACATACATTGAATGCCAGTTTCTGTTTAATAAATGTGTTCTCCTTTACAATAAAATAATATTGATGCCCCACACAGATGATATTCTTCATTTAAATTGTGAAAGCAAGAATCACTCCCATTTGGACACCAGTTGTTATTTACGGAAAACTTTTGGAAATTATTCTAACTGTGTTTTACTAAGAGAGGAACGAGCCAAACGATTTCTAGAAAGACACAAACGAACCCCCCCTTCGTGGAAATTCAATCCGGCTTTTCCAGGAGTTTGAAGCCACAGGGGGCGAGCCAGCCGGGAGTCTCTACCTCATACCTGATCACACTGATGATGGGTTTCCATCTGCTGGTCTGCTATTGGTTCACAAATACAAACGTAAGAGTGATGATGGTGAATCCCGGTGTTGGGGTCGACCAATGCTTCAGGTGGGTGGGACTTCAACTTCAGGTTGAACTGTTTTGATTGGACTGCAGTGTTGCACTTTGAGAACAATTTGATTAGACATTTGAGAACCAGCTGACAGATGCGAATGTGAGCTGCCAACTGGTGAGATGGAGTGTGAATCGTTTTGCAAAAGAAACTGGGTCGAATTCACAGCCACCGTGGTAGTGCTTTAAAAGTATATATCTATTAATTATATCAACATATATTTTCTATTGCTGAGTGCGCGTTTGAGGGGGAAGGGAGAGCTGGAGGAGCGTGCGCCTGTGTCCCGCCTGTGTTTGCCTGTGTCCTGCCTGCATTTCCGCCTGCGTTCCGCGTTTCCTCTGTAGCTGAATGGCCAGCATGCGAGCACGGTTTCACAAAGGCTTCGAAAAACATCTGGAGCTACAGTATTTAGATGAACCGTGTCGGCGCTACACAGACACACTGCTTTGGTTCTCCATGCTCTCCTGAAAGCACACTCAGCAACCGTAAAGTTATATTAAAAATAATAATAGATAAACATCAATAAAGGTCTGTTGCAGGGAGTATGAAGACACATGCCCTACTGACACACATGCCCTACTGACACACATGCCCTACTGACACACGTGTCCTACTGACACACATGCCCTACTAACACACATGCCCTACTGACACACATGCCCTACTGACACACATACCCTACTGACACACATGCCCTACTAACACACATGCCCTACTGACACACATGCCCTACTGACACACATGCCCTACTGACACACATGCCCTACTGACACACGTGTCCTACTGACACACATGCCCTACTAACACACATGCCCTACTGACACACATGCCCTACTGACACACATACCCTACTGACACACATGCCCTACTAACACACATGCCCTACTGACACACATGCCCTACTGACACACATGCCCTACTGACACACGTGCCCTACTGACACACATGCCCTACTGACACACATGCCCTACTGACACACATACCCTACTGACACACATGCCCTACTGACACACATGCTCTACTGACACACATGCCCTACTGACACACATGCCCTACTGACACACATGCCCTACTGACACACATGCCCTACTGACACACATACCCTACTGACACACATACCCTACTAACACAAATGCCCTACTGACACACATGCCCTACTGACACACATGCCCTACTGACACACATAACCTACTGACACACATACCCTACTGACACACATGCCCTACTAACACATATTCTCTACTAACACACATGCCCTATTGACACACATGCCCTACTGACACACATTCCCTACTGACACACATGCCCTACTGACACACATGCCCTACTGACACACATGCCCTACTGACACACATGCCCTACTGACACACATGCCCTACTGACACACATGCCCTACTGATACACATGCCCTACTGACACACGTGCCCTACTGACACACATGCCCTACTGACACACATGCTCTACTGACACACATGCCCTACTAACACACATGCTCTACTGACACACATGCTCTACTGACACACATGCCCTACTGACACACATGCCCTACTGACACACATGCCTTACTGACACACATGCCCTACTAACACACATGCCCTACTAACACACATGCCCTACTGACACACATGCCCTACTGACACACATGCCCTACTGACACACATGCCCTACTGACACACGTGCCCTACTGACACACGTGCCCTACTGACACACATGCCCTACTGACACACATTCCCTACTGACACACATACCCTACTGACACACATGCCCTACTGACACACATACCCTACTGACACACATACCCTACTGACACACATGCCCTACTGACACACATGCTCTACTGACACACATGCCCTACTGACACACATGCCCTACTGACACACATGCCCTACTGACACACATGCCCTACTGACACACATTCCCTACTGACACACATGCCCTACTGACACACATGCCCTACTGACACACGTGCCCTACTGACACACGTGCCCTACTGACACACATGCCCTACTGACACACATGCCCTACTGATACACATGCCCTACTGACACACGTGCCCTACTGACACACATGCCCTACTGACACACATGCTCTACTGACACACATGCCCTACTAACACACATGCTCTACTGACACACATGCTCTACTGACACACATGCCCTACTAACACACATGCCCTACTGACACACATGCCCTACTGACACACATGCCCTACTAACACACATGCCCTACTAACACACATGCCCTACTGACACACATGCCCTACTGACACACATGCCCTACTGACACACATGCCCTACTGACACACATGCCCTACTAACACACATGCCCTACTAACACACATGCCCTACTAACACACATGCCCTACTAACACACATGCCCTACTGACACAAATGCCCTACTGACACACATGCCCTACTGACACACATGCCCTACTAACACATATGCCCTACTAACACACATGCCCTACTAACACACATGCCCTACTGACACACATGCCCTACTGACACACATACCCTACTGACACACATGCCCTACTGACACACATGCTCTACTGACACACATGCCCTACTGACACACATGCCCTACTGACACACATGCCCTACTGACACACATGCCCTACTGACACACATACCCTACTGACACACATACCCTACTAACACAAATGCCCTACTGACACACATGCCCTACTGACACACATGCCCTACTGACACACATAACCTACTGACACACATACCCTACTGACACACATGCCCTACTAACACATATTCTCTACTAACACACATGCCCTATTGACACACATGCCCTACTGACACACATTCCCTACTGACACACATGCCCTACTGACACACATGCCCTACTGACACACGTGCCCTACTGACACACATGCCCTACTGACACACATGCCCTACTGACACACATGCCCTACTGACACACATGCCCTACTGACACACATGCCCTACTGACACACATGCCCTACTGACACACATGCCCTACTGACACACATGCCCTACTAACACACATGCTCTACTGACACACATGCTCTACTGACACACATGCCCTACTAACACACATGCCCTACTGACACACATGCCCTACTGACACACATGCCCTACTAACACACATGCCCTACTAACACACATGCCCTACTGACACACATGCCCTACTGACACACATGCCCTACTGACACACATGCCCTACTGACACACATGCCCTACTGACACACATGCCCTACTGACACACATGCCCTACTGACACACATTCCCTACTGACACACATACCCTACTGACACACATGCCCTACTGACACACATACCCTACTGACACACATGCCCTACTGACACACATGCCCTACTGACACACATGCCCTACTGACACACATGCCCTACTGACACACATGCCCTACTGACACACATGCCCTACTGACACACATTCCCTACTGACACACATGCCCTACTGACACACATGCTCTACTGACACACGTGCCCTACTGACACACGTGCCCTACTGACACACATGCCCTACTGACACACATGCCCTACTGATACACATGCCCTACTGACACACGTGCCCTACTGACACACATGCCCTACTGACACACATGCCCTACTGACACACATGCCCTACTAACACACATGCTCTACTGACACACATGCTCTACTGACACACATGCCCTACTAACACACATGCCCTACTGACACACATGCCTTACTGACACACATGCCCTACTAACACACATGCCCTACTAACACACATGCCCTACTGACACACATGCCCTACTGACACACATGCCCTACTGACACACATGCCCTACTGACACACATGCCCTACTAACACACATGCCCTACTAACACACATGCCCTACTAACACACATGCCCTACTAACACACATGCCCTACTGACACAAATGCCCTACTGACACACATGCCCTACTGACACACATGCCCTACTGACACACATGCCCTACTAACACACATGCCCTACTAACACACATGCCCTACTGACACACATGCCCTACTGACACACATGCCCTACTGACACACATGCCCTACTGACACACATGCCCTACTGACACACATGCCCTACTGACACACATGCCCTACTAACACACATGCCCTACTAACACACATGCCCTACTAACACACATGCCCTACTAACACACATGCCCTACTGACACAAATGCCCTACTGACACACATGCCCTACTGACACACATGCCCTACTAACACATATGCCCTACTAACACACATGCCCTACTGACACACATGCCCTACTGACACACATGCCCTACTGACACACATGCCCTACTAACAGCACACTACACTTACTTTTTGAAATACTGACACCTTAGAATAAAGACACATTTTTTATAAGAACATGTCAATAATTGTCGTTATTTAATGTACACTGAGCCAAATTCTCAACACACATTAGTATTTCTTGAATTTGAATGAAGAAGTCAGACGTAGACACTACCAGTAGCAACAGCTGACATGTTCCATCCAGAAATGTAATTTAATCCAATTTAATTTTAAAACAATGACTCTTTCCCCTCAAAAGAAAAGAGCAATGTTTGTAAGAACTCTCATGTTTGTATGCTTGGGATGGGTAATTGCATTTCAACAGAACTCATATGAAATAAAGAGAGATAGAGATAGAGAGAGAGTGAGAGAGAGAGAGAGAGAGAGAGAGAGAGAGAGAGGGAGATGGATGAGAGAGGGGGGGAAAGACGAATTAGAAGGAACCAACAAGATAAAGATCTTACCTCGAGATATTCAGTGGTTCAGTATTTTCACTTGGAAGGGGAATTATATTTCTAAATTACATATATGTGACCTCACAACCTAACGTGTGACATTATAGCATGGCTTTACCATCAATGTAAAGCGAATAACATTGCCCAAGGCTCATATTAATGTGCGAGGGCAACAAAGACAATCGTTTCTGCTCCGACTGGACAGAAAGTCTACTGTAGAACAAGTCACTTAAAATATGTATGGGGCTGTATAATGCCCATGATGACCTCTGTTCACCATCGAAAGTGCCCAAAATGAGGAACGCGAGGGTCGGAACTGGACCTTGGAGCAGTGGAAGAAGGTCCAATGAGTCCCATGTATGTGCGCCGTTTACCTAGGGAAGTGATGCACTGTGGGAAGAGGACAAGCTGGGCATCGATGTAGACGTATGTTAAACATTAGTGCAGACCAGGTACACCCCTTCATGGCAATGGTATGTCCTGATGGCAGTGGCCTCGTTCAGCAGGATAATGCGCCCTGCCACACAGCGCACATTATTTGGGAATGAATGATGAACATAATTAAGAGTTCAATATTTTCCTGGACCTGGATATGTTTGAGACCCCTGTAGTACACAAAATAATGAACTATCACTGACCCATAAGCGATCCAAAGAAAGAAACCAACGTTGATTTTTCTTCAACCTATCGAGACAATCAGGACCACCTCACGTGATTGCGTAATAGCAGAGATGCTAGGGCAATTTCTGTCACTCCGGACTTAACATTTCTAATAGGACAGTTTTACTTTTCTGTGGAAACCATAGCTGTAGCTACCTTGTCACGGTTGCTAGGAGACGACTGGACCTCACATCTACTTCCTTATGATGTAAAACCCTCTTGGACTTTACTGGGGGAATTTAGGCTATAAGTCAAAATCTTGGGTTGTAAGAGTGAGTCCAAAAAGGAAAGAACGAGAAAATCTGTTTTCCATGAATTATGTAGCTGCTATATGCCTATGTGAGGAGGGCTTCAGGGAATTAAACAAAATATAGAATAGAACCGTAATGACTGTGTTAAGAACATAATGTTATTACGTGTTAAAATGGAGCTTGCGAAGAGGCGAAAACCGTCAACATCTGTGAAACGGATGGAGATGAATAAGGATATGGCAAAAGACAAGCTCTGGTCTAACTGGCAGGGAATTTATGGAATATGCTCTGCTAGCTATGAGATTTCCCAAGTATATTGCTTCACGTCAGTTCAGACCTCAGCCAGGCGGGGGCAGTATTGTTCTGTCTCTTAGGTTGCCCCCTTGAGCATCGTTTTACCCTGGATTCCCTTCTGCCCCTAATTCTCTTCAATTCTCCCTTTCTGGTTATTTTCCCTTTCCTTTTTTGTTATAAATCTTCCGCACTTGTGAAGAAAAATACCTAACATTGCACAATTCATTGCCATGAAAGGCATGACGGTTCATTTATGAGAAATGTATTCTCAAAAGTACTTGTGGGATTTCAAACACTACAGCCGAACGCGTCGGACAAAGACACAGATAACAGGGGATTATGACACGACGGCGTGTAATCCAATACCAGCGGTGTATTCAGGCTAGTTGTGCGAATATAATAACACTGAGCTGCAGTTGCCTTGTGACAAATACTCAGGACAGGCAAGGACATGGCACCGGGGTTACTCTGGAATGAGCCTCGGGGTTTGATTCGATTTGGAGAGGGTGTCTACCAGACAGACGACGGGGCCGGGGGGGGGGAGTGGGGGGTCGAGGGAAGGATCAGAGGGGGAATCTTCTGTGACTTTCCCGAAATGAGCTTTTGGCGCGTGCGATCTGGGTACACCTGAGACGGAGGCGGAGTGTGGAATGAAAGCATCACTGAAATGGATTTGCCGCATCTAGTGAGGCCGCTCACCTGATATGAGGAGTGGGGAGATCGGACGGCTGTGCAGAGCGAGTGAATCACCGAGATGGATTTGTAGAGCTCGTGTAGATTAGCCGAGACGACGGTCCGATCGATCCCCGACTCGTCGCCCGGGCAAAAAAGGCCTTCGCTCATTAACACCTCGGGAACCGGAAGAACAATTGGAACCCGCGAAACATTCGGCGTGTCCGTGTCCTTCTCTTTCTCGTTTGTGCCGCGGGGCGTTTTAGTTTTTTTTTACAGGACGGTGTCGCTTTCTCCCCAGGTTCTCTGATCTGCAGGCGGCGGCCGGCTGAGGGCTCAGGAAGGGCTTCGGTTTGATGATGCCTGGGTTCTGAAGCAGGTGGTGTTCAAGGCTGAGGACAGACAGGCCTGCCTGGCACCTCATAGTCCCTCTGCTTCAGTGGGACCTGCCAGAGGACACTTTCTTGCGGAGGCACCATTTTGTGAGGTGAATAAGCAGCTCTGAGCTAATGACCTATTCATTTTACGGTGACAAGCGTCTGGACCGTGACCATCTGGGCTAGCTTGTGTTCTCTGTGTCCGCCGGGGCGGGGGAAAAATAAAAAAAGTGCTTTTGTTTTATAATGATGAGACAATGCAGTCACAACTAAGATATTTCAGTTGACGCAAAAATTATATTATTTATAATATTTATTTATTTATAATATTTATTTGTTCTACTTGTTTACTGCAGCTGGTCTGTTTTAGTATACAGACATATTGTGGCAGCCCAATAACTACACAAAATATGACCTAACATTCTAGAAACGCTGGGTTATTGTCAACTTCCATCACGTCTTTCACTCGCTTACGGCGACACGCGAGTTCCAACTCGTGACCGAGTCAAACTTTACGTTCATGTAATGTAGGCCCAGCATAAGTCATAATAACTAGACAGCCTTGACATGTGTGACGTGTCGGCACCCAGCGCTGGTTGGATATCCCGTGATCTCGTCACCTGACAGATTTGAGGCCTCTAGACATCTCTTTGTTGACAGGATCGGACAGCGACGGTGCATCCAATCAGAGACAGCTGCCATGCATTGCATCTAATTGGCGAGCCTATTAAGGTGGCCATTTTCACCGCCTGTTGTGCTTTATTGTTTATATCATTGGTTGCAACAGTGTCTTCTGTTTTTGTGAAGCTAGTTTTATTAGAGAACCATATTACCGTGGCATATCTGTTGTTTTAAATATAACTGTGCCAGCATTTCCATCAGACATATTCTGGTTTAGGAGATACAGTAACTGTAAAATTAGCTTGCTGGCTGTAGCATAACACATCAGGCATCGTTGGCAGCTAATATAATAAATATAGTGTATAAATCCTCACACACTGTACCGAGTGTTAATTCAAGTTACCCCTAGTAAAGTAAATGCTGTCCATGACCAATTCCCACCGTGATGAAGACATTTAGTCTTACAACCACGTGACACATCTGAATAATTTGCACCTGAGAGGACTCTTAAGACTTAGAAATCATTGAGACCATTTGAAATTACGGTGATTTATGAAATGAAATCGAGGTCTTTCATGCCACGTTAAAATGATTTTGAGTTATTTCTCTGCCATATCGCGCCAGCTCAGTGAATCTGCTCAGCTGAAGATTAGTATCAACCTGGATGCCCTCGCATTTGTTCTCGCTGGGAGAGACAGCAGACAGGCCCGTCGTTACCATGTGGCTGCCAGAAGGACTTCAGCACTGCAAAAAAGTTTTGTTCCGACAGGATGACTCACATCTCCCGCGGTGCTGTTCCCAAGTATCAAATCGAGGAGAAAAGAAATGCCAATTTGACTTCTATATCTCCGGGTGGCAGTTTTTTTCTAGACGTCTAGATTTTGAAACGGCAAATAAGTATAAACTGCAAGTCTGATAGTAAATAACGTACTGGTGCCCGGCAATCCAATATGAATCATTTAATAAATGCCTATGAATATGTGAGCCTAATCAATTATCTTTATCTGGTTAATGATATGATAGCAAAAGGTACATCTACTGTTACATTTCTGCAAATATAATTGCCTCCTCAAAATACAATTTGTGACATTCTGTTGGCTCCACCTTATTTTGAACTTTATTTCCACAAATCTTTGCAACTAAGCTGGACATGGAACTTACAACTTCCTTCTTAAATTGACCAGTACCTCTGTGAATCCAGACACTCTGTACTGAGTTGCGTGTTAGATGAATGCTAGTCAAATGAAGCAAACTGAGATGTACTTAGCTGAAATAGGGTTCCAATTTCTTTCTCCCACTGCGTGAGAGAGAATCAATAACCTTAGCTTACCATTTTCCAGCTGTTCAAATGCCAATAGCATTATAACATCCATAGCATTATTATACCAATAGCATGATAATACCAATAGCATGATAATACTAATAGCATGATAATACCAATAGCATGATAATACCAATAGCATGATAATACCAATAGCATGATAATACCAATAGCATGATAATACCAATAGCATGATAATACAAATAGCATGATAATACCAATAGCATGATAATACCAATAGCATGATAATACCAATAGCATGATAATACCAATAGCATGATAATACAAATAGCATGATAATACCAATAGCATGATAATACCAATAGCATGATAATACCAATAGCATGATAATACCAATAGCATGATAATACCAATAGCAATATAACATCAATAGCATGATAATACAAATAGCATGATAGCATTATAATAACAATAGCATTATAGCATTATAATACCAATAGAATGATAATACCAATAGCATTATAATACCAATAGCATTATAGCATTATAATACCAATATCATGATAATATAAATAGCATTATAGCATTATAATACCAATAGAATGATAATACCAATAGCATTATAATACCAATAGAATGATAATACCAATAGCATTATAATACCAATAGCATTATAGCATTATAATACCAATATCATGATAATATAAATAGCATTATAGCATTATAATACCAATAGCACTATATCATTTAATACCAATAGCTTTATAATACCAACATCCTTCAGGAAGAGATTGTAAAGAAATTTGATGCAGAAGAGATTTAAAGCATATATATAAAGCAGTAACATGCTAATTTGATAAAATATATAATAGCATAAACAATATTTCCCATTTATCACTATAAGCAAGCGTAGAACAGTCAGAAAACCTTTCTCGCATGCATCTGGTTATAACCGAGTCAATGCCCTGATGACAGTCTGCAGTCAACTTCAATCATGTGTCTGTCAGATCCCAAAATAACCCTACCTGTTCTAACCAACAAGAAGCTATGTTAAAATAGACTTACAAACGTCCTCCCTCCACTACATGGGAGCTTTGACAGGGCGGCAGAGTAGCCAAGAGTACAGAGGAACACAGAAAAGGAAGGTTATTAGTTCTAAACCCTGAGGCGACAAGGTGAACAACCCTGACATTGCGTCACAGAACAACAACACCCGGAGGTTGTTGCTGTACATACGAATGTCGTTTGTGGTAGAATTCACCTTACCTTATTCCAGTACATTCCTTAAGAAGAACGACTTTAAAAAAGACACATCCAAGCAGCTACAATCCCTGAGAATTGCCTTCCCTGTGATGCTTTGATATCGGGTTAACCACAACCGCCTCCTTGATGTTGTTAGATCTGTGTTTTTGTCAGAACCTCAGCGGTACATATCTGCCGAGAACCAATGCCCAGTAGAGTCAGGAAGAGAAAGATAAAGAGACATTAAAAACGCAGGCCTGGGACAGGACGACACGTCTGAGGCCTGAGTTCCATAGCTACAGGCAGAAAAAATGACTATACCATCTACAGTATATACCACTACAAATGTTCTTTGTGTTTTTGTACTATTAAAAAAGATTTAATCACAATCTATGGAGCCTTTTCTCTATGTACCTCTGCATATGTGCAGCCAAACATCACCACAGTACACAGCCTCACTTTCATTTGTTCTTCAATACAGTTGATACTGCAGGGCTTTTCTGTTCAGACAAAATGCTCTCCACACAAGCTGCCTCTCCAAGGCTGTGATGTAACGCAGTTCCTCTTAAACTGTGTTTTTGTAAAGAAAATACTGCACTCCGTGTCAACATTTAATGTAGATATTAGGTTACACATTTCGGGGGGGGGGGAAATAATAGATGTTTCCAATTTATGTTGAAGACTGAAATATGGTCGTTGGTTCCAGCCCTTTGTGAGGGGCGTTGCCTCAGAGCAGCAGTAGGACAGATGCTTATCTTCCCTGTGCTCTGATTGCGTGCAGCCTATGACCTGGACATTTCACACCTCCCCCTGACCTCACAAGGTCGGCCTCAGATTAGAGAAACTCTCCGCATCACTCAGACCTCATGTATACATAAAGCCCCATATTAACGTTATACTGTGATTGTATGTCAAACATCCTTAGGCACTCACATACATAAAATGAGGACATAGAATTATGCTGCTCTCGAAGTTATAAGCCATTGATGAACTCAGTTTAGTTTCCAGATTGTTAATTCTTTAAAATATGCGCACATTTCACTTGACATTAGCTGGATCTGAGAGTTATAAATGGCATCAAAGCACAAACAAATATAGATAGAAACCAACCAAATAAAAACCAATGAAATAGATAATGGAAAACCACAGAAATAAATCTACCTGTGGCCAATTTTCAGAAATCTTTTCCGTTCCCATTTCTTGTTCCTCCTACTCACTCTCCTCCTCTGCAGTCAATTTATACTCTCTCCTCCTCTGCCTCCCTCCTTTCCTTGGGCTCTTCTGGCCTGGAGGCTCCCCAATTCACAAATGAAGTGCTGATTTGTTCTCTCTTCTGTTCTCTCTTCTGTTCTCCCCTGTCTCAACAAAGCTTGAGGTGACTCACCCCCGAACGTGTTTGTGGGGAAGCAGAAGAACGGAAGGTAAACTGTCGGGAGATCAAAGAAAGTCACACACTTCAAACAAGGTATTGGACATGCAACGGTTTGACGCTCGGTGTCTTCTTACGGGTTGAACCTAGGCAGCTCAGAAGAGCAGAAGATTGGATGGTGCCACATTCATCTGTACTAATTACACAGTGTGTACTGCAGGAGTACAATATTTGTCCAGGTGTAATGACACAATGAACCACACCACCGCTGTCGCAGCTCCCTACGAAGCTACTCTACCGTCGTCTACATCGTTCTTTCCGATGCCATTTACTCCCCGGACGTCCGTTGGGAGTTGGCGTGCCGAGATGGCGCCTCCCCTTCGAGCAGAGGGTGAAGGATAATCTACTGGCTGCTCGAGGACGTCCCGGGGAAGGCCCGTCCGTGCCAACGAGCCCAGCTGCCGCTCCGGAGCCGATGGAGAACGCACGGTCTCGGGAGTGCGCCTTTTGTGGCAGGAAAGGGCACCCCACCTCCCGCTGCTCCCAGCGACAGGGCAAAGCAGAGGGGCAGGAAGTCTGACACTTCCACCTCACACATACGGTGAGCGCACCACACAGAGCCCACTGACACCCACACTACTATTTCTGTTGTTTTCCCAGATTTTCCGACACATTCCCAGTGTAAGGTGCTCGTAGGTTCCGGCTCAGCTGGGAATTTCATTGCCAGTTCATTTGCTCGTCTGCCGCGTTTTCCTCTGGTGCCGTTGACCTGTTCCCTTCACATTACGGCCCTAGACAGTAGGACTGTGGGTTCGGGTGTGGTTACGCAGCACACACACCGCAGATCACATTACACGTAATAGAGTCACTTAACTTCCCAGTCGTGTTGGGTTTACCACGGTCCTTGAGACACAATCCTCAGTCCTCGTGGCCTCTGAGGATTCTGACGGGGGTGGTTGCGGGAGTGTCAGGGGAGGTGCTTGGGTGTTTTTGTCGGTGCGACATCGCTGAAAAGTCCAGACAATGTCTCCACTGTGCGTATTCCTCTCGAGTATAATAATTTGTACTTCTCCAAAAAGGCGGGTTTGAAATTACCCTCGCCAGTCCGAACGCACGTATTTAGCAAATAACCAATCGTGCAGAATGGTTTGAGCACGAGTTGTCATTTACATGCTCACCGTGGGTTCTGGGAGTTGCGGTCCTTCAGGACAAACTAAAACAGAATATCGCTAAAATACAGTTCAGCCATCAGTCCGTCGTCCATTGCTTATTTCACCATCCAACCCCAAACCCTGATGTGCTCCGTGTCCACTTTAATAGTCGTTCAGTTGTCACACGGGGTGTGTCATTGTTCCCAAACTGATGTAAACACGGGGAGAACTCTGGGACGACTCCTCTCCGTCCCCCGTGGGCAGGCTGAGTGGACCTTAAAGAGGACTGCTTCCTGAACGCCGCTCTGTTTACAGCGTTATTTACCTTGAGGGCCCGCGGAGGCTCAAGTAGTGTGCTATATAGGCAATATGGCTCTATTTGGGTTGCGCTTGAGGAGTCATGTTCGATCAGCACGCCGCTCCGTTCATTTACTGTCCCCGACACGTGGAATAAAATCCCATGCGATGCAAACAAAACAGGGCAGGCGGAGGTTTCTTAACCGGAACGCAACTCAGTGATTCGCTTAGGAACTTCGAAAGCAAGAAACTAGTTCCATAATCATTTTCCCCGATGCCAATCGCCGCCGGTACACGTTCCTATCGCTCGCAGATAATGACACGGACAGCGATACATGCGTTTTTTCCGTAATAGGTAACGCGGGAAGAGCTCGGCCGTGGAGGAAACACGCTCGCCGCAACACGAACCCATAACTCGTCCCCGGAAAACAAATGAATGAATGTCGTCGTTTGGTTAATGCAACAGCATACGTAAACGAATTGGCTGGAGTGGCTCCGTGTGTCCATTATCTTATCATTACCATATTTATTTGAGACAAGGAGGCAGCTTTCAACCCCCTGCTGTTTCACATTCTATTGAAAAACCCGGTTTGTTGATAGCAGGGCCATGAAACAGCCAGAACGTCCCTGTAGTTTAGGACATTGGGCGAAACTCGATTCCATGGATACGGGTAAATATAGGAGACGCACACTGGGTTCCCGGCTAAACGTCATTCACCATATTTACTGGCGATAACCCGCCAACGTCTCCATGCTCTGCCCTGAGCCACCACAATCACAGATGTTCAAGTGCTCATGAAGGGTTTGGACTGGTCCTTTTTCCCACCTGGGGGACAGTCTGAGGGCCAGTCTGAGGGCCAGTCTGAGGGCAGCCAGTCCAGCTGGTACTGATGTGTAGCGGGCCTGTGGTGGGGCTGGTGTGGTAATAGAAACATATGGGTAACTAGTCCAGTCTGTTTCCATTGGACTCTAGGCCTCATCACAGCTGCTCTGGGCTGGTTGGCCTGTCAGACAACATCCCCCTGCCCATTTGTCTGGCTGCCATCGTGTCCCTGCCTGGGTGTGCACGTGTGGGGTCACTATGCCAACAGAAGCATTTCACTACGCCTCTATACTCCTCTCTGTTCTACTTTGGTGGCCTATTTACTTCAGCCCGTGGAAGTCTGCTCGGCTCCGTGTTGTAAACGCACGGACGTGAGCGTGAGTGAGCACACACACACACACACACAGTTGTATCAAACGCCGCTTTGTTTTTACTGAAAAGTGCCGGCGGAGCCGCGCTGAAACTATTGGTTTGAGGTGATCGATATGCTAATGTGGAAACCTGCTGTTTCTTAATTGGGAAAGATGAAGTTGTCGGGACGTGAGTTGGCACGGCACCGCAAGGCACACGAGGACCAGGTCTGCCACATGGACAGAAAGCCAACAGAGCCTGCAGAGAGACTGCATGGTGATTAACAGTGCCGGTCCAACTGTGTGTTTTTGTTGTTTTTCCCCTTGGCGTCGGAAAAGTTGCTGTGTTGTCTGTGCTTTTTCGAGTCACCCACGAGCGTAACTCAAAGACGACCCCGTTGTCACTAACGTCGTGTCAGGGCACATCACTGTTACTCGGGAAACAACACGAGAAGACAGCGACAGAGTTAGAGAGAGATCTAGGAAACGATAAATAATGATAATTAGTGGCAAATAATTAAGGGCATGAAGGTTCTCTTTAAAAGCAGCACTTTACAATTCCTGGTCAAAACCCCATATTTGCCCCATTGAAGTGTATCAGTATTGATTGGCTTCCACTGATTAGCTGTCGGCCGCCAGAGGTCAGTCGTACGGACAATCAGCTACAGGAAATTAGCAGTTGTATTTATTATTGTTGGGGTCTCTGCCCAATGCAACTGTCTCCGTTGAGCGATATGAATGAGAACGATAATGTCATGAGCAGGAAGCAATTCGCCAAACTGTTTCACAGATCAAAATTGTTTCATTTGATATTATTCAGATAGTTTCGGGCACACAAATGAACCCTAACGAATGGGTTTTTATCCCAGTTAATGCTTCACTGGCAGTGATTAGTTAGGGAGGGAGAGGAAAAACAACAGATAAAGACGAGGTAGAGACAATCAGAAAAGAAAAGAGAGGTGAAAACGAGAAAGAGTAAAGAATAGGAGCGCAGAATGAAAAATACACACGGGGGACGAATCGGAACGAAATCTGCCGGAGTCGAGGGATTGGAGAGAAAATGTTCTGCATGTCAGCGTGTTCCGCTTATGGGACAGACGGCGTCATTGTTCCTTAGATCTATGTAGGTTAGCTGACAGCCCAGACAGCTTAACGGCAATCGCTATGCCTGCAAACAGATCGGATAAGTGCAGCTCCTCGGCGACTGACTCGCCCGGTCCCGTTAATTACCCTGTGATCGGGATTAGAAAGGCGGCTGGAGCGGGCGACCGTGGGACGATGTATTCTCATAATCACTCTGACACAGCCGATCAATCAAGCCACCGCAGGACGCATGTGGTCGGGTGGTTAGAGAGTTCGCTAGCCAATGAAATGTCACTGGTTCAGATCTGAGGCGCTGACGAGGTAAGACTTGTTGGGGCCTTGAGCAAGGCACTTAAACCCCAATTATTATTGTAATTCTGGGTAATATTGTCTAATTAAGTCATACAGAACAGGTTCATTATCTACGCCTGTCTAATTAAGTCCTAATGAACAGGTTCATTATCTACACCTGTCTAATTAAGTCCTAATGAACAGGTTCATTATCTACGCCTGTCTAATTAAGTCATACAGAACAGGTTCATTATCTACGCCTGTCTAATTAAGTCCTAATGAACAGGTTCATTATCTACACCTGTCTAATTAAGTCATACAGAACAGGTTCATTATCTACGCCTGTCTAATTAAGTCCTAATGAACAGGTTCATTATCTACGCCTGTCTAATTAAGTCATACAGAACAGGTTCATTATCTACGCCTGTCTAATTAAGTCCTAATGAACAGGTTCATTATCTACACCTGTCTAATTAAGTCATACAGAACAGGTTCATTATCTACACCTGTCTAATTAAGTCCTAATGAACAGGTTCATTATCTACACCTGTCTAAATAAGTCATACAGAACAGGTTCATTATCTATACCTGTCTAATTAAGTCATACAGAACAGGTTCATTATCTACACCTGTCTAATTAAGTCCTAATGAACAGGTTCATTATCTACACCTGTCTAAATAAGTCATACAGAACAGGTTCATTATCTATACCTGTCTAATTAAGTCATACAGAACAGGTTCACAGAACAGGCCTACTCCGGGTAGGGAATGAGTCCTTACTCCAAGTGAAGGAGTTCAAGTACCTCGGGGTCTTGTTCGCGAGTGAGGGAACAATGGAGCGGGAGATTGGTCGGAGGATCGGAGCAGCGGGGGCGGTGTTGCATTCGCTTCACCGCACCGTTGTGACGAAAAGAGAGCTGAGCCGAAAGGCAAAGCTCTCGATCTACCGGTCAATCTTTGTTCCTACCCTCACCTATGGTCATGAAAGCTGGGTCATGACCGAAAGAACTAGATCGCGGGTACAAGCGGCCGAAATGGGTTTTCTCAGAAAGGTGGCTGGCCTCTCCCTTAGGGATAGGGTGAGAAGCTCAGTCATCCGAGAGGAACTCGGAGTAGAGCCGCTGCTCCTTTGCATAGAAAGGAGCCAGTTGAGGTGGTTCGGGCATCTTGTACGAATGCCACCTGGGCGCCTCCCTAGAGAGGTGTTCCAGGCACGTCCAGCTGGGAGGAGACCTCGGGGAAGACCCAGGACTAGGTGGAGAGATTATATCTCCACACTGGCCTGGGAACGCCTCGGGATTCCCCAGTCAGAGCTGGCTAATGTTGCCCGGGAAAGGGAAGTTTGGGGTCCCCTGCTAGAGCTGCTACCCCCGCGACCCGACCCCGGATAAGCGGTTGAAGATGAGATGGGATGAGATGAGATGAGAATAGGTTCATTATCTACGCCTGTCTAATTAAGTCCTAATGAACAGGTTCATTATCTACGCCTGTCTAATTAAGTCATACAGAACAGGTTCATTATCTACGCCTGTCTAATTAAGTCCTAATGAACAGGTTCATTATCTACACCTGTCTAATTAAGTCATACAGAACAGGTTCATTATCTACACCTGTCTAATTAAGTCCTAATGAACAGGTTCATTATCTACACCTGTCTAAATAAGTCATACAGAACAGGTTCATTATCTATACCTGTCTAATTAAGTCATACAGAACAGGTTCATTATCTACACCTGTCTAATTAAGTCCTAATGAACAGGTTCATTATCTACACCTGTCTAAATAAGTCATACAGAACAGGTTCATTATCTATACCTGTCTAATTAAGTGAACAGGTTCATCATCTACACCTGTCTAATTAAGTCCTAATGAACAGGTTCATTATCTACACCTGTTTAATTAAGTCATACAGAACAGGTTCATTATCTACACCTGTCTAATTAAGTGAACAGGTTCATTATCTACACCTGTCTAATTAAGTCCTAATGAACAGGTTCATTATCTACACCTGTCTAATTAAGTGAACAGGTTCATTATCTACACCTGTCTAATTAAGTCCTAATGAACAAGTTCATTATCTACACCTGTCTAATGTAATTAAAGTGAACTGGTTTATTTTATCTCCATCTATCTGATATAGTTATAGTAAGCTGGTTTGTATGAACTGGTTTGTTATATTTCTCTTTTCAGAATTCACTTGTTCTTTATATTTATCTTGCCAGAACGGACTAGTTCTATATAAGTTTCTTACCAGAATGGACTAGTTCATTTCATGTAGAAATGGGCGATACAGCCGAGAGAAGAGAGATTTTGGGGAGAGCGATTCTGACAGCAGACAGCTTTTGCCTGCCAATGTCTTTAGTGCAGAACACAATGACCATGTGTCTCTGGTCTCTTTGTAATGTCGCTTTTCAGCCGTCTGTTTCCTGCACATCGGTCTGGCCTGACTCCAGGAGAATTTTCATTTAATCTGACTCCTGCTAGTGACATTTCAGAAGCACTGGCCCACCCAAATTGTCTTTCCTCGACAGCCCTGAATCTATTTTATCCAAAACGTGATTGTTTTCCAAATAATTCATACAAGGGCTTTATCCACAAGTCTCTAAATAATAGATTAGCTCTACATTTGTTTGATAAAGTCAATATTATGTTGATTTGTAAGTTTGTGGAGTGCAGATGTTTTGAAGAGCATAATTAGATAATATTGCGTGAGGTAAATATGTTATAGTAGAATTAGACAATATTGCATGAGGTAAGTATGTTATACTAGGATTTGACAATATTGCGTGAGGTAAATATGTTATACTAGGATTAGACAATATTGCGTGAGGTAAATATGTTATACTAGGATTAGACAATATTGCGTGAGGTAAATATGTTATACTAGGATTAGACAATATTGCGTGAGGTAAATATGTTATACTAGGATTAGACAATATTGTGTGAGGTAAATATGTTATACTAGAATTAGACAATATTGTGTGAGGTAAATATGTTATACTAGGATTAGACAATATTGTATGAGGTAAATATGTTATACTAGAATTAGACAATATTGTGTGAGGTAAATATGTTATACTAGGATTAGACAATATTGTGTGAGGTAAATATGTTATACTAGAATTAGACAATATTGTGTGAGGTAAATATGTTATACTAGAATTAGACAATATTGCGTGAGGTAAATATGTTATACTAGAATTAGACAATATTGTGTGAGGTAAATATGTTATACTAGAATTAGACAATATTGCGTGAGGTAAATATGTTATACTAGAATTAGACAATATTGCGTGAGGTAAATATGTTATACTAGAATTAGACAATATTGTGTGAGGTAAATATGTTATACTAGAATTAGACAATATTGTGTGAGGTAAATATGTTATACTAGAATTAGACAATATTGTGTGAGGTAAATATGTTATACTAGAATTAGACAATATTGTGTGAGGTAAATATGTTATACTAGAATTAGACAATATTGTGTGAGGTAAATATGTTATACTAGAATTAGACAATATTGTGTGAGGTAAATATGTTATACTAGGATTAGACAATATTGTGTGAGGTAAATATGTTATACTAGAATTAGACAATATTGTGTGAGGTAAATATGTTATACTAGAATTAGACAATATTGTGTGAGGTAAATATGTTATACTAGAATTAGACAATATTGTGTGAGGTAAATATGTTATACTAGAATTAGACAATATTGTGTGAGGTAAATATGTTATACTAGAATTAGACAATATTGTGTGAGGTAAATATGTTATACTAGAATTAGACAATATTGTGTGAGGTAAATATGTTATACTAGGATTAGACAATATTGTGTGAGGTAAATATGTTATACTAGGATTAGCTGATGCCGAGCCATTGGCTACTCTTCCTCGGGTCACGAAATCAAACCAAGCAAAGATAACAAACAAAATACATAGGCAGTTGTTTCCAAAATAACCATACAAGACAACCTCACATAATACCCATTGTTCACTTCCTGTGTCTGGTGATTGTTTTGTTGTTAGCACGGCTGGGGCTGGTTAGCAATCACTGGGGCTATTTAACACTGCTGTTTGGGTTCCACCTGGTTGGTTATTATTTGAAGTCACGTTGGTGGTGGGTTAGAGAAGGTTTGCTGTTTTTTTGCTGTTGTTTGAATGTTTATAGAAGTCCCAGTATATGTGCGTTATTATTTCAAACAGTTAGTGTTTTTTCACCATTCACACTTTTATGTTTATTGAAATAAACCCGTCTTGAACAGATTAACCAGGCTCTTCATATGGCTTCCTGCACTACACCGTAAAGGTTTCGTGACAGGCAGAGTGCCTTTTTTAGGTCAGGCTTTTTGCACGCTTTTTCTCTGATTTGGATCTGAATCTCTGAGATGATATGAATTAGTGATGCGGGGTTCAGACGAGTGCGGCTGACAAAAGAGAGGAAAGGAGGGCGAGATAAGACGACAGTGGACTGGGGGAAGGGAGTCTGCTGTATTACGAAGATGGTGTGACAAAAAATGTCTGTCACGAGGGGACGAGGGATTATGAAATGTTTCTAGTCGCTGTCTCACGTGGAGCGCTGTTACAGCATCTGCCCCAGTTGCCCTGGGAGCATTTAGCCGTAAAGATGTATTGGATGTCTTAGCATCCAGAGATAATACAGTAAATGTCTCCGGTTCAGAGCGAGCCCACTGTGTCACAGCATTGCCTTTAACCTTATGATAATAGTGAGTGTGTTTGACCCTGACAGAGACCGGCTGTCAGAACGGGCAGCACAGTCACTGCTCAACTGCAAATCCACCGGCTGTGGGGATTAGGGGAGGTCTATTTTTATGACAGAACCTGAACTCCAAGGATCAATCCCGCTATTCAGTTTCGGAGATAAGTCTTTATTTGGGACTTTCGGGACTAAGTGGTCCTATTTTTGGAGTGCAGGGGGTGTACAGGCACTGTAACAAGTGTCCTCATAAAGATAATTGTCTCACGTGTTGTAATCAATGCTATTGTTCATTCCATCTCTTGACTTTCACTCTCAATATATTCCCATTCTCTCCTCTTGTCACTTCCTTATTCCACTGATTACTCCCGGCATCTCGCCAAGCAAGTTCACGTTTGCTCGCTCGACCAGGAAGTATTCACAAACATGCGCACCCGGAGGAGAGCGCAACCTCCGGCCAACCACCACGATCAAGCTCGCAGGCGAACGCCTCTGGAGAAGCCGAAGCCCGACAGCACAAGGCGATCCTGATCGGCGTCCTGATTGGCCACACCCCCGACACGTCTGAAAGCGATTGACCCCGCCCCCCGCTGTA
>CM055758.1:7247109-7277109 GCA_029465975.1 Dallia pectoralis
ATGGCCTGGGGTGGTCCAGTGGCCTGACGTGGTCCAGTAGCCCTGGCGTGGTCCAGTAGCCCTGGCATGGTCCCGTGGCCTGGCGTGGTCCAGTGGCCTGACGTGGTCCAGTAGCCCTGGCGTGGTCCAGTAGCCCTGGCTTGGTCCCGTGGCCTGGGGTGGTCCAGTGGCCTGGCGTGGTCCAGTGGCCTGACGTGGTCCAGTAGCCCTGGCGTGGTCCAGTGGCCTGACGTGGTCCAGTAGCGCTGGCGTGGTCCAGTGGCCTGGCGTGGTCGAGTAGCCCTGGCGTGGTCCAGTGGCCTGGCGTGGTCCAGTGGCGCTGGCGTGGTCCAGTGGCCTGGCGTGGTCGAGTAGCCCTGGCGTGGTCCAGTGGCCTGGCGTGGTCCAGTGGCGCTGGCGTGGTCCAGTGGCCTGGCGTGGTCGAGTAGCCCTGACGTGGTCCAGTAGCGCTGGGGTGGTCCAGTGGCCTGGCGTGGTCCAGTGGCCTGACGTGGTCCAGTAGCCCTGGCGTGGTCCAGTAGCCCTGGCGTGGTCCAGTGGCCTGGCGTGGTCCAGGGGCCTGGCGTGGTCCAGTGGCCTGGGTAGCGGTCTATAAGTGCACACATGTTCAATTGCGTCCTTTGCAGCACGTTATCCTTTATCTTCCAACTTTCACTATCAATTAATCAAGCAATAACAACAAACATTTGCAGGTCAGGAAGGAAATTGCTCTGGAATTTCCCTCTAAACCCATTGGTGGTTTTAAAACTTGCTTTAGACCAGACACAGTGAGAGGAATTTACCTTTTAACTGAACAATAACCAACAACCCAAGGGCAAATCTACACTGGAGTGATTTATCAAGAGGACATGTAATGTTCCAAAGTCCCAAAGTTACAAATGCGTTGCCAATTAAATTGCTAAACTATACAATTTACCATTATCCCATACACTTTTACAGAGCGTGGCTAAAGGCTCTAAATAGCGCAAAATACCTTTTGGGGTCACTTAGAAATGGCCTTGTTTTGTCTTTGTCAACAGCAAATTGACCAAAAATACAGTACAAACATTGTTAATGTTGTAAACGATTATTGTAGCTAGAAATTACTTTTAATACAATATCTTCATAGGCGTACAATGTCACATTGTGTGTGCAAATCACAGTATACCATTTTAAAAGGGTAGTTAATCATTAGAAAACACTTTTGTGTAAACGCAGCTGAAAACTGTTGTGCTGATTTATAAAGCAATAGAACTGCCCTTCTTTAGACTAGTTGAGTATTTGGAGCATCAGCAATTGTGGGTTCAATTAAAGTCTCAAAAATGTTTTTTGCATCAATGAGTTGATACACAGGGTTGCTAGAAAAAACTGGAATATAGGAATAAACTGAGAGAGGAACCAGGCTCTGAGGGCTGTGCTGGTGAACTCATAATAGCTTAGTTTATCAAATAATAAATGCATTTTTTAAATGCAGAGAGTCTTACGAAGTAGTCCAGGTCAAATACAGTCAGATAGAGACAACCGGGAGAGTTGAGGGTTTGGCAGATGGTCATAGCATCAGATGCTCAACCTGCAACACAACCAGGAGGGCCCCAGGAGGGATCCACCACATGTTCCCAGGGCTGATCGGTCCCACAGTGTGGTCAGTAAGCACGGGTCCTCCTTAATGGAAGCAGAAAAAGACACAGGGAAAGGTTAGACACCCTATTTCCCTACATCCCCGACACAATAGTATAGCAGCATTAATCTTGAAACTGAGACAGGAGTGTTAAGTGAAACTTTGGCCCTGTACAGGGTAAACTCTGGACAGGGCCCTACAAGCCGGAAAACATCCAGCCACTTTACCCAACGTCAACCAACGGACACCAGTCAACCGCAACCATTCGGGAAGATTTAGTTTTGCTCACATAATTACTCAAATTGACGGGAAAGGCAAAAGTGAACAATAGCGAGCCAGTGACTCCACCCCCCAAGTAGGAATTAGGAGAGAGGACATTCCAGCGGAGAGCCAGCCCGGCAAAGTCAGCAGGGCAGACATGTATTCTGAGCCTTCCACTTACGTTCGTTCCCTGGGCCATACTACATTTAACCATAGACCGTGCTAAAGAAATACGTTGTTATTAATAGTGACTTAAAATCTGAGAAATCAGATTACTTTAACAAATTGACAGCTAGACTGAGAAAAGTCTGCGAAGCCGTACTTTAAGGATTTCATGAAAGCAATGTTTGAAGGACAAAAGTATGATTTATATTATTTCTAACCTTATCAATGACTGTATTTCCTGTTCAAACAAATTTCATGTGTACTTTCACAGTAATCAAGGACACTACTACATGTCCCCAAACGTGTATATAAAAATATGCAAATTGGGAAGCATCAACTACAACATCTCATTCGGGCAAATCACAAATTCGAACATCAGCGTGAGTATAAGAGGTAAGTTATATAAGCGCGACTAAACAGAAATACACAGAGACACTACAGGGACGACAATATGTTTTAGAGAGGCAGAGAACGAGAGAGAGATATCATGTGCGTCTGTGTGTGTGTGTGTATGAGTGTTTGCGTGCACGTGTGTGTTGGAAAAAGAGTGAGTTTGGTCTTTAAGGAGCACTGGTGCCTTGTTGTGATGAATTATGCAGAGCTAAAATGAGCTCTATTCCCATTGTTCTTCTCTAAGAGCTACACTCCACAACAGAACAGAGGCCTTGAGAGCAAAGCCGGGCTGCCTGATTGCTGCTGGGAGGATGACAGATGCCGAAAGAAGCGCCAAAGGAGAGTGGGAAGAGTAAAACAGCGGATGTGTTGACGTGGGAGTAGAGAGGTAGGGGAGAAGGACAGGAGAGTGGGAAGAGGGAGAGTGGAAGTGTTGACATGGAAGGAGAGAGGTAGGGGAGAAGGACAGGAGAGTGGGAAGAGGGAGAGTGGAAGTGTTGACATGGAAGGAGAGAGGTAGGGGAGAAGGACAGGAGAGTGGGAAGAGGGAGAGTGGAAGTGTTGACATGGAAGGAGAGAGGTAGGGGAGAAGGACAGGAGAGTGGGAAGAGGGAGAGTGGAAGTGTTGACATGGAAGGAGAGAGGTAGGGGAGAAGGACAGGAGAGTGGGAAGAGGGAGAGTGGAAGTGTTGACATGGAAGGAGAGAGGTTGGGGAGAAGGACAGGAGAGTGGGAAGAGGGAGAGTGGAAGTGTTGACATGGAAGGAGAGAGGTAGGGGAGAAGGACAGATGAGGCTAGCAGATAACTGGTTGTGTTTGCTTCTTCTCCTGACAACGTGGTTATTCACAGCGAGTGTGTCCTATGATGCAGTCATCTATATTTAGTAACTGTTGCAGTTACCAGTGGAATACCAGTCGACATGAACAAAACCAGGAAATTCCACGTAGCTTCTGGGATAGCTGCTGACGGATAGCAGAAGTCGAATCAGAACCAGGTTTATTCGCCACGTCTGTTTACACACACAGGGACATTTTCTGACCCCCAGCTGCAGCATTTGGAACACACATTTTAGGATGAACACAAACAGAGCAGAACACACAACAGAAACAGTCAAGAGTCCCTGTCTAGCTGGCGTTTGTACTGGGTAAATAAATAATGTGAAATAATATATAAATACATATCAACAGTGCAAAGATGCATGTCTAGATGTGTGACCTGATTGCAGAAAAAGGAGTGCAATGTCCAGGTTCAAGTATCAAATTGTGAAAAAGACGGGACGGGTAAAACTAACAGTTTAATTTCCCCGTCAGATAGATCAATTATTGCTGAGATTGTCTATGTGATCACTGTGAAAATGGATGTATTCTTTTGGCTGTCTTCTTCTGTCATCTACTAGGAACCAGAGAAGAGTCCAGACAAATCTCTAATATCAATCAAATGTCCTCGTGGCTGTTTGCATTTGTCCTCATATCTGCGTCTGCGGTTGTAAATGATATGCTCACACTTTAGAATCAACCCACTCAGTCACACGTACGGACACTCGTCATCACACACCAATACAGACAATCACACCTCACAAACACTGAGTGACCAGATTGATATCTGTGCCCTTGTGTTGGTGGCATGGCCAAAAGACCAGAGGGGCCAGAATATTTTGTATTTAACCAGATAGGCAAAGAACAAAATCTAATTTGCAACGACGACCCGGCCGTGATAAGGCGAGAAAATGAGCGAGACAACATACAATTACACAATAAATGCATTCTGTTCTGTGTGTTCTGAGATGTTGGGTTCAAGCTATGTTTGAACGTAAGGAAGGTAGGTTTCCTTACTGCTCTGTTGACATGCATCATGGTCTGGTCAAGGGAACAAGTGGAGTGTGCAAAGAAGTGTTGACAAGTGTGGTTTATGGGCCACAGCTTAGTGTTTTCATAATGCCATCATGACATTTAACATGGGAACGGCTTATGAGAAAGTAGGGGGTGTCCGTGTGGCGATTAGGTTCTTTACAAGCTTAACCGCCAACCGCCTTGTAATGGAAAAGCTTCTGATCTTTTTTCTCCTGTAAAAACATTCTGCAATTAATTACACGGACACATCAGAAAAGTCCCAGTTGAAACAAGTTTGCAAGTTCGAAAACTAAGGCAGTCATACGAGGAAGATATATGAACACAGGAAATATCTTGATCCAACTGCAACCTGTAGCAACCTACTTCATGTACAGTGAATTCCAAAAATATTTGAAAAGTGACCCTTTCATTTAGACCTCTGTACTCAAGCTCATTGGATTTGAAATGTACACAGTGTTAAAGGAAAGACCTGTCGCGTCATTTGAGAGTATTTAATATCAGCTGAACAATTTAGAAGTGATATAATGCAATTGAGAAGGACTGTGGTGAGATCGGTTGAAAGGACAGGTGAAAATAAACGACTCTATGCTACCTTAACTTATCTGAGAGTGAAAGGGTAATTACACGGCAGCAGCTTCAGTACTGCAGACAACACAATACGCACTCAGTTTAGAGGGCCAGTCAGAACCGGGTCTAACTAATGACAAAAGTGCTAACAGCTGTGACAGAAACGTAAACAAGGGGAATGTGCGCCACCAAATACAGTCCATGTGGAAACGAAACCTCACCACACGTGACAAACATGGGTTGGAATAGGAACATCCAAGACCGGAGATCTTTAGGAACTGGTTTGAAGAGAGAACCTCCAGAACCGTAGATCTCCAGGGAATAGGTTTGAGGGAGAACCTCCAGAACCGTAGATCTCCAGGGAATAGGTTTGAGGGAGAACCTCCAGAACCGTAGATCTCCAGGGAATAGGTTTGAAGAGAGAACCTCCAGAATCGTAGATCTCCAGGGAATAGGTTTGAAGAGAGAACCTCCAGAACCGTAGATCTCCAGGGAATAGGTTTGAGGGAGAACCTCCAGGGCCATAGATCTCCAGGGAATAGGTTTGAGGGAGAACTTCCAGGGCCATAGATCTCCAGGGAATAGGTTTGAGGGAGAACCTCCAGGGCCATAGATCTCCAGGGAATAGGTCTGAGGGAGAACCTCCAGGGCCGTAGATCTCCAGGGAATAGGTTTGAGGGAGAACTTCCAGGGCCGTAGATCTCCAGGGAATAGGTCTGAGGGAGAACCTCCAGGGCCATAGATCTCCAGGGAATAGGTCTGAGGGAGAACCTCCAGGGCCATAGATCTCCAGGGAATAGGTCTGAGGGAGAACCTCCAGGGCCGTAGATCTCCAGGGAATAGGTTTGAGGGAGAACTTCCAGGGCCGTAGATCTCCAGGGAATAGGTCTGAGGGAGAACCTCCAGGGCCATAGATCTCCAGGGAATAGGTCTGAGGGAGAACCTCCAGGGCCATAGATCTCCAGGGAATAGGTCTGAGGGAGAACTTCCAGGGCCATAGATCTCCAGGGAATAGGTTTGAGAGAGAACCTCCAGGGCCATAGATCTCCAGGGAATAGGTTTGAGGGAGAACTTCCAGGGCCATAGATCTCCAGGGAATAGGTCTGAGGGAGAACCTCCAGGGCCATAGATCTCCAGGGAATAGGTCTGAGGGAGAACTTCCAGGGCCATAGATCTCCAGGGAATAGGTTTGAGAGAGAACCTCCAGGGCCATAGATCTCCAGGGAATAGGTTTGAGGGAGAACTTCCAGGGCCATAGATCTCCAGGGAATAGGTCTGAGGGAGAACCTCCAGGGCCATAGATCTCCAGGGAATAGGTCTGAGGGAGAACTTCCAGGGCCATAGATCTCCAGGGAATAGGTTTGAGAGAGAACCTCCAGGGCCATAGATCTCCAGGGAATAGGTTTGAGGGAGAACTTCCAGGGCCATAGATCTCCAGGGAATAGGTTTGAGAGAGAACCTCCAGGGCCATAGATCTCCAGGGAATAGGTTTGAGGGAGAACTTCCAGGGCCATAGATCTCCAGGGAATAGGTTTGAGAGAGAACCTCCAGGGCCATAGATCTCCAGGGAATAGGTTTGAGGGAGAACTTCCAGGGCCATAGATCTCCAGGGAATAGGTCTGAGAGAGAACCTCCAGGGCCATAGATCTCCAGGGAATAGGTTTGAGGGAGAACTTCCAGGGCCATAGATCTCAGGGAATAGGTCTGAGAGAGAACCTCCAGGGCCATAGATCTCCAGGGAATAGGTTTGAGGGAGAACTTCCAGGGCCATAGATTACCAGAGACAAGATGAGCAGCTATTCTGTCAGTAATCAGAACAACAATATTCTTCAGAAAACATGATTAGAATTAGCAAGAATCCGGAGAAAAGCTTTGAAAACAGAATGACGGCAGAAATGGAAAGAGCACTTCTAAGCTTTGGGATTTAGTTAATCTCGAAACGAATTTTGTCTCGCCAGTTTTACAGGCAAGTCAATTTGTTTTAGGCTCATGTGCTCATTTTGAGAAGCCCATTGGAGGCACAGAGAAGCGTTCCAAGTGTTTGGGTCGCATTAGCAGGGATTCCCAGTGAAATGAGTGCAGCTGGGGTTTTACTTTTAAACTGGGACAACTCTCTTTTTGCGACTCCGGATAGAAACTCAAATGCAGTCGCAGAACCCCGAGAAGCAAGAACGTAGGAAACCTATTACCTGAAAATCTCCTGTTCGGATTTAGGCCAGCTGAGTGTCTCGTTCTTTCCGTCACACCGACACCCGGGGCTGTCATGTCACGCAGATATGTGTGAGGTACACCTCTCCAGAACAAACAGACTCTTTGACACGCACATATCCGTGGACGCAGATAAACGGAAAGAGTGATAAAGTTCTACCATCGAGCCCAGCTCAAGTCTCTCACTCCTCTCTACCCTACCCTGTGTGGTTGTTAATATGCACCGCCATGTTTTCTCCCTGCAGGCTACTCACTCCACAGCCGCTCACGTTCTCCCAGGGTCCAACAGAACCACTAAAAGCCCAGATTAAGCACCCCTTTGGCGCAGCTCTGGTCTCTGATTCCGACAGGGACTGGAGACGTGCCTCGTACAATCCGTGACTGATGATCCGCCAGTTAATCACTGGAGGCAGTGTTTAGTCATATTAGGGAAATGGCCTCCATTTTTGTCTTCGTCCACCTTTTCGTAGTTTTCCGTATGTTTTTCCTCGTTTGCGACTGTCCTTTGGTTTTAACTCTGTCTTCCTCTCGCTGTCGTTCGTTCCTTTACTTATCTTGTTCTCCATATATTTAAGGTCTGCCGCCGTCTATCTCTTTCACTCTCTTTGGTTGTTGACTCTCATGTTGACTTATGTTGACTCACACTGACTCTTTCTTTGAATCGTACACTGACTCTTTCACTGACTCTTACTTTGAATCGTACACGGACTCTTTCACTGACTCTTACTTTTAATCTTCCACTGACTCTTCCACTGACTCTTACTTTGAATCGTACACGGACTCTTTCACTGACTCTTGCTTTGAATCTTCCACTGACTCTTCCACTGACTCACGTCGATCATTCCTTTATTTGTGACATGTCATTTATTTTGTACACAGACCCACACACACACACACACGCACACACTTACGCACACAGACACTTAGACAGCATCGAAGCAAATTCCTGTTTTCAATGCGTTTCACGCCGGAAGCAGATTACCATTGGTTTTCTCTCATGTTTATTTCATGGTACCCTGTAGAATCAGCGGATAAATAAGTTATACATTTCATTACAAGCTCCTTCCTTTCAAATCTCATTTCAGAAGCAGCACCATTAGCTCGTTTGTCTCTCATCGGGTGTTTATCTGAAATTACTAGAACCGACATGATCATCTATCTCCTTGTCCCAACTCACACCCTATTCCCTAGCAGTGCCCTCTATTTGACCCGGGCCCACGTGGGGAGAGGGCAGCATTTGGGCCACATATTGATTCTTTGTCACTTTGCATACTCTCTGCACTGTACGGAAATAAGAACCTAAGATCAGTGTCAGAGGAAATGTCTGTGATATTAAACGATGGCTGTTAGGTTTAAGGTGACGGGCATTACGTTGGCTACATGACAGAATATCCTGGACAGGCGACCGGGCAGGGCACACAGTCGTAGGCAATGTCCCAAATTGGACTCCCAAAAAACACCCCATTCCATAAATAGTGCACTCCTTTTTCACTGGGTCCACTAGTACATTAGTGGACAGTGTGCCGGTTGGGATGCAGACCAAGCTCGAGGCGGGTTTGTGTGAATGTGAACGTCGTTATGGTAACTGTTCGTCATCGTTATTTAATGGCCCTTTAGCTGTCAGCGTTCGGCCAGAGAGGAGACACCGTCTGCGTTTCAAATTCCCCCCAATGCATTCTGGGAGGAGGCAGCGGGCCAGGTCTCTCCTCAACACTGCTGAGGTGAGAGTAATCTGAATGGAAACCCAAGTGTTTCCGTCTTGTCTCTATCGCTGATATCTCTTGGTGGTGTGCCAATGGGCAATGATGCTACACCTAATTTTAGTTTAGCTTACAATATTCGGATCAGCCGGTGTGTTGGACTTTCAGTGTGAGTACGGTCCTCCCATCGCTTTCGGGGAACGTTTGATCTCCCACCAGGATAATGTTGAAACATTTGTCTCCTGCTATTTGTACTTAATAAATGATCAAAGTCAATATTAACATGAAATTAGTTTCCAATTTGGTCTTCACACGACTTGTTTCGTGTTTCTTCTACTCATTCGTTGTGTGTTGATGATTTTTGTGTGTGTGTGTGTGTGTGGGGGGGGGGACTGATCCCACACACACACACACACACACACACACACACACACACACACACACACACACACACACACACACACACACACACACACACACACACACACACACACACACACACACACACACACACACACATACTACTCTCCAGACCATCTGTCTCAACATGCCTGTACCAGTACCATGCATTATAGTACCTGATGTTAGAGGATGATGGGGAGATGGTACATGAGTTAGAGAGGGAGAGGTAGAGAGGGAGAGAGAGAGAGAGAGGTAGAGAGAGAGACAGGGAAGAGAGAGAGATGGAGAGGTAGAGAGGGAGAGAGAGAGAGAGATGGAGAGGTAGAGAGAGAGACAGGGAAGAGAGAGAGATGGAGAGGTAGAGAGGGAGAGAGAGAGAGAGATGGAGAGGTAGAGAGAGAGATGGAGAGGTAGAAACTGTGCGTGAGTCATAGTCACAACCTAAATACTGCAGTCCCAGAGGACAGTGTGTTGTTAAGGTGTGAAGCTACGCTAGCTACTCTGTGAGAGGGTTCAACACCATCACAGAAAAGTTATTTCAGTAAAACAAACAGCGTCTTCTGAACGTGTTCGAAAAAGCCTGTGAAATCCGTCAGGGTTATTTTGAAGCGGGTGCGTTCTACGTGCGCTTTGATCACGTATCTCTTTCTTGTGTAAATTATAGACGGAGAACTCCAAAAGCGCCAGCAACAGAAAAGGTGAAGGATGGAGGTAGTGCAGAGAAGAAACAGAACGGTATGTGTTTAGCATGACCCCGTGTGCTCTATTTGTGTCAGGTTCAATGCTACGTTTGATGAATGCGTGTGTGTGTGTGTGTGTGTGTGTGTGTGTGTATTTTTGCGGGCTCTGCATGGTATGTGTTGTGATTTTGGCTTGTCTCTTTTCACCATGCAGATTTCTTAGTGTGATTGGTGGCTCCAGATGGAATATGAGCAAGGCTTAGTCATGGAGAACACTGTCTGCCAACTCCCACCACAAATGACGCTCACGCACATGAACACACACACACACACACACACACGTGTGTCTGTGTGTGTGTGTGTCCCGACACACACTCCTCACAAACATGAACACACTCACAATCATACACTGATGAGCGAAACATTATGACCATCTGCCTAATATGCCGTTGGACCTCCTCGTGCTGCCGAAACAGCGCCGACCCGCTCAAACATGGACACGACAAGAACCCCGAAGACGTCTTCTGGCACCAAGACATTAGCAGCTGACCCCCTGAAGGTTTCATGTGGTATCTGGCACCAAGACATTAGCAGCTGAACCCCTGAAGGTGTCATGTGGTATCTGGCACCAAGACATTAGCAGCTGACCCCCTGAAGGTGTCATGTGGTATCTGGCACCAAGACATTAGCAGCTGACCCCCTGAAGGTGTCATGTGGTATCTGGCACCAAGACATTAGCAGCTGACCCCCTGAAGGTGTCATGTGGTATCTGGCAGCAAGACATTAGCAGCTGACCCCCTGAAGGTGTCATGTGGTATCTGGCACCAAGACATTAGCAGCTGACCCCCTGAAGGTGTCATGTGGTATCTGGCACCAAGACATTAGCAGCTGATCCTTTAAGTCATGTAAGTCGTCAGGTTGAACAGCAGGAGACAAAATTGCACAAATCGTTGAGCAGGATGTTCTCCAGAATGCAAAACTGATTTAAATACTTAGAATAGAAAATGTATGATCGAAGACTTTTATTTTGAATGTGTCTTAAACAGTTTGAGTAAAGTTTAATTTGAAAGCTACATCTTTGTACTTACTTTCTTTGGTCCTTCATTCATGAGGAGACTCTTCACCAACATATTTTGTGCGTATTCACATGCAAGAGGATGTGTGTGTGTGTGTGTGTGTGTGTGTATGCATGTACAGTAAATGTGTCTAAGACAGTTTTTGACTAGGCGTACATGCTCAGATTCCTGTGTTCTTTATTGGACATCTCCGAGAAATCTGAGAGCAGATGTTTGGAATATCAATGAACAGATTGGCACTTCTCAAATCCACTCAGGTTGTTAAATCAGAACGATACCGACAAAATGCACTAATGTCCTGACAAGGTTCTCTGCTTTGATACCTGTCACCGTGAAAGACAGATGAAAGAAGGAAAGCGAGCGAGCGGAGATAATTAAAGAAAAACTACTTTTAAGTAGTAATATTACATTTCGTTGAATCTGATGTGTTTTTTTCCCTTCAAAATGTTTGGCACCAACTATCGATTAAACCAATTCTATAACCCCAATCACACTGGACGGTGCTCAGGTTTCCCCATCATGTTTTGAAAATGCATGGATATATTGTGTTTGATTTTGTGATTTTATTTCTAGCATACTTCACTTTTAGCGATGGAGTTATTAAATATTAAGTAGTGGGTGGAGAATATTCTCAGAAGAATCATTACAACCAGATGAGACCTGACTGTTTGTTTTTCATAAGTGCCGAGCTAAAGAGCCTACACAGGAAAAGTCGATAAATATATAACTGCTGAGAATATATCCGCAAAATAAACCCTTATTTTGTTGAACTCCATTCTGAACCCTAGCCGGGATGCCAGAAGTTAATTTCAAATGCTGTTTCATTTGTCGTTTCCTTTTCCTCCGCTCGATAATTCGGTCATATTACATTGTATCTACAAAACGTTTAATTGAATAAAAAAACTCGAAGGATCCTGGAGAGCTGAAGATTCAGTGAAACCTTCCTTCTAATTGTCCACCAGAAGCGACAACGCCATTGGGAACACACACAGCAGTGTGTGACCTGTTTGCGGGGGGATGTGGGTGTCCTATGCAGCTCACTGGGTGTGATCGTGGTGCTTGTGACTTGCGAAAACGTGTGAAAATGCATGCATTTACTAGAGCAAGATGCACTTTATGTAAGTGCCACGTAAATACGCTGGCATTTAAACCATAGAGTGGTTGTCAGGCTCTAATCTAATGGTTGGCGCCCTGGGGATCATCTAACCCTATCTGGATTCATTTCCTGCCTCCTCACACTTTTCCGTAGGGCAGCAGGAAGTCTCCATGTTTGAGCATAGCGCTCGCAGCTGAAATCAAGAAGAACAATCACACACTCAGAATGATGAATAGATCTGCAAGTGTGTTACAGGACAAACACACGCTCACGCCAAACGGTTATCTCTGAACTCATCTGACGTGCCAAGCAGAACACGGACACAGGAATTTAAACGTTGTGAACGTATGAAGCCCAGCGGATCATTCATTCCGTCTATCAAAGCAACGGCCATCTCGATTTTCTCGAGGATTGAAACCAACTCTAAGACACTTGTTGGCCACTGCCGATCAATCATGATTAACGATCACCGTCATGACATCGTCAATCGTGTTGTTTTCTCCTGGTCTGTAACAGCTCAACTGTAAAGCGATGCGATATTCTGCCTAGGAACGATTCTGTCTTTAGTATTCTGTTCGGCTTGTGTATTTACAGTTCCATTACGGCTTATCCAGTGGAGCACAGACATTATAAGCGAGGGAAACAGAGGAATAAGCCTGTATTGATTAAAGATCATGGAGAAAAAACTATGGTTTACTTTCACCCAGGGGGTTATGGGTAGTCTGCCTGTTATTTATCTTGGCCTACCGAGCGTGGAGACAACGCCACGCAACGAAGGTGTGAGTTTCCTGGTTTTGGTGCCGGCATGTATGCATGGACGTGTGTGAAACTATTGTCTTAAACTAAAATGAAACCTTCCAATAGCAATTAACGTCCATAGTAGTCAACTTTCTGATTTGGGACCAGTTTGAAGCCACATACTTTTTGCTCCACCTGATCAAAAAGCTGTAACATATTATTCAATTCTCTCCATGCATCTTAACCCTTATCTTACCACTCATCCCTCGCCGAGTCATGGTTTAAAATGACTGCGTGACAACATGCTAAGAAACCGGCCCATATTCTACAACCGGTTGTAATTTAATGTTTACACATGTGCCGACCACACAGTCCTCCATGAAAAATGATTGTTTTCAATAAGCCAAAATTGTTGTGAATGTTTTTGTTCATTACCTACTGTACGTTTTTTTCGTGCAAATTTATTGAGCAATTTAATATGCGTTAGTAAAAAATGCAGCACCTTGCAAACCCCCTGCTGTTAATAGACACGGCAATAGATTGACCGGTTGACCGACTGGTTGACTGACTGGTTGAAACAACAGACGGTCACTCATGGCTGTCACACGGGTGAGCTGATGTCATGGAGGTTGTCTAGGACTCAAATGTACTATTGTACTGAAGTGTTCAGTAATTAAATGATTTATTATAAATGATATTAAAAGGTTTCTAGGTCACTGAAGCAATAAAAGCATGGGGTGGAATATTTGGTCCCTAGTTTACAGTGCAAGTAGGCCTAGTTTTAGTCTGGCTCAGCATTTCACAGATGAAGGTTATGTTATTTTATTACATTAGAGAACATCCAGTAACTCAAACCGGGATGTGGAACCATCTCTAGATGATCAACTGTCCCAATGTTACAAATGCTGTTGATTCAGGGTGTTTTTCTATTTCTTGTGGAGTAATTTAGTCTCTGTTGGGTTATGACATATGAGTTAATAATTCCGTACTATATATAAAACACTTTCATTTATAGCAAATAGCAGTAATGTATGCATACATTTTCCAGATGATTAGTCCCAGGAATCCAGCATCTCACTCTGCCAACTGAGCTCCAGCTGTTCTGCGGTTCAACAAACCAACTGTCTATTTATGAGGGGATTGATTTCAGAATTCACAACGACGGTTCTATTTTGTATGTATTATACAGACGGAATGGGTATGTTTGAACTTCTGCTACGTTGGGGTTTGGGGGTATTTAGAATAATGCATTTGCTTCTTAACACTTTGCTTGTGCATTTTTCAGATTGTTAGAAGATTGTTAGGTTAGAACAATGTCAGCGCTAATTGATGCTCTTTCTTCTTTTCCTCTCCATTTCCTCTCCATTTCCTCTCCATTTCCTCTCCAGTTCCTCTCATTTTCCTCTCATTTTCCTCTCATTTTCCTCTCATTTTCCTCTCATTTTCCTCTCATTTTCCTTTCCTTTGCGTTCCTCCTTTTATGTCAAAGACAAGACAAAAGGACAAATATTTAATTGTATAGTTGTCTTATACTATACTGTAGTCCGATTCTTTCCCAACACTCTGTGTGTCTCCCCTGTTCCCTTGTTTTGCTACAGACACAATACTATTTTCATTAGCCCGGTTGGTCTGCCACACAAATGTCCAATAAATGTGTAGAAACATTGTGAGGAGATTGCTTTCTTAATACAAGGTTGGCATGCCTTGTTCCATCTGCCCCGAAACAAAGAGAGGCTAGACTATACTCTGTGTGAATAACGCCTGTGTGAGTACCCCCCCCCCAGGTACTTCTGAATCCAACAGTCAGTGGATGAATTACTGTCTGGGTCCACAGCACCACCGCAGAGACACAGTAAACCTGCCACCTACCAGCTGCTTTACCACAGCAGCCTTGGAGAAAGAGAGAGAGAGAGTGAGAGAGTGAGAGAGAAAATGAACAGATTTAATTGAGAACAGACTGACAGAAGGGGGGGCGGTTATCGCTGTGAAATAATAGAAGAGCCACATCAAGATTCAGCGAAGACATTGATGGAACAATTACAATAACAAGGAATAGCTGAGTGTGACAAAATTGAATGACATGATTGTAAAATAGATGGCATGGAAATTATACCCTATTTCCTGCACAATGACATTTTATGGCATCCAGTGCTGGACGTTTTGGTTTTATTTGCCAGTTTACAATGTTGTCATACAGACGCTACGCAGTTTAAATTGTTGTCATACAGACGCTACCCTGTTTAAATTGTTGTCATAAAGACACTACGCAGTTTAAAATGCTGTCTTACAGACGCTACCCTGCCAGGTGAGAAGTTGTGTGTCACTAGGCTAATGCTGTTTTCAACACATGCTTCCCCCAAGAGTCAAACACTCAAGAAATCATTTGGACAACGCTCATAAGTATTGCATTTTTGTTTTTGGCAAATAATCCAAACATAACTACACACATATAGAGTGCATATAAAAAGTGGATAAAACTGAGAAAGATACATCATGTCAGACCTTTCTCCACCTTCTCCACCACAATTCAGTTGAAAAAAAGAACAAAAAAACCTACGATTACCTGGTGCATAAGTGTGCACTCCTCTTATAACTGGAGATGTTGCTGTGTTCAGAATTAACTAATGATGAAAAGACGAGAAGAGGCTTCCAAAAGGCCTACAGCAACATTGAAAGAGCTGCAGGAATTTCTGGCAAGTTCTATGTGCTACATGTGACAATCTCCCATAGTCTTTATATGTATGCCTTTTCCTTACGAAGAAAAACATACAAGCCTGGTTGAAGATTGCAAAAACAAACATCAAGTACCCGAAAAGCATGTGGGAAAATGTGTTATGGTCTGATGTAAACCAAGGTTGAACTTGTTGGCCATAACTCCAAAAGGTATGCTTGGTGCAAAAACAACACTGCACATCACTCAAAGAACCCCATACCCACAGTGAAGCATGGTGGTGGCAGCATCATGCTTTGGGGTTGTTTTTCTTCAGCTCGAACTGGGGCCTTAGTCAGGGTGGCGGGAATTATTAACAGTTCCAAATACCAGGCAATTTTAGCACAAAACCTACAGTCTTCCGTTAGAAAGTTGAAGATGAAGAATAAGTTAACCTTTCAGCACGACAACGACCCAAAGAACACATCCAAATCCACAAAAGCATGGCAACACCAGAAGAAGATTAACGTCTCGGAATGGCCCAGCCAGAGCCCAGATCTGAATCTTATTGACCATCTGTGGGATGATCTGAAGAGGGCTGTGCACAGGAGATGACAGCATTGGAGCGCTTTTGCAAAGAAGAGTGGGGAAATATTGCCAAGTGAAGATCTGCCATGCCAATAGGCTCCTACCCCATAAGAGTGCTGTAATATAATAATAAAAAGATGCTTCAACAAAGTAGTCATTTTTAGGGGTGTGCACACTTATGCAACCAGGTCATTGGAAGGTTTTTATTTAGAATGTTCCCCCCTCAAAGATTTCAGTTTGTTTTTCAATTGAATTGTTCAAGTTATAGGTCACAATAAAGGTGGGAAAAGTTATGACATGATTTATTTTTCTATCATTTTTTTCACATCCCAAAAACCTGTGTAGACTTTTTACATCCACTGTATACTGATTAGCCAGAACATATTGACATCAGCAGCAGAGAAGTCCTGTATGTTGTGAGGTGAACCCACTGTGTATGAAATATACAGTTGTTACATATGCATATGTAAATAGAGAGAGCGAGAGAGAGATGGAAAAAGAGAGAGAAAGAGAGAGAAAGCGTGTGTACTTGTGGTCTGCCCACTTTATTTTAATTTAAGACAGGTTTTAAGTAATCGATTTCACCAAATAGGTGAATTTCTCGAAGGAAATCATCTTCTTGAGATATTCCACCTAAGTGATTCTGAATTAATGCAGTAATACATGCTTATTGAAATGAATCATGTACGAAATTTTATTAAACAAATTGATCAAGCACAGCAAAGCCGGCTTACTGGCTTAATAGTTAGACATACAGACCCCAATGTCATAGGCACAGGGAGACATTTATTTAGGTTCTCATTAATATTCTAAACTTGTATTTACGATGTGTGTCAGATGGCTGAGTGTGCTGGTAATGATATGCATCACTGTGGCCTCGCTCCGCAAAGAGTTAATGCCAACAAGATCATACGCCAATGATCCAATAAATAAATAAACATATTAACTGTTAAGTATAGTCGAAACAGGTACATGCACCACATTTATCTGGGGATATTAAAACATAGAATAGGTTAAAATGATTTTTGGAAGGAAAATCGAACCCACACTTTATTTTGTAGCTGGTCTGATACACTGTCGTACAGCAGCCCAGCAGGCCAAAACTCCATCTGTACACTTACTGCAGTTAAAACCCGAGAGGGAGTTCTCATCGTAATATTGATCGACGCTTATAGATACGATCAGTACAATGACCTTATATTGGGGTCTTTTTATCAGCTAATTAAAGGCAACAGCAGAACCTCATATTTATATTTGTCATCATTAATTCTGAACGAAAGTCCTCTTCAGTAGAACGGACATCAAGCAAGCTCTATTGTGTTTATTTGAAGAACTGGTGTATTGATTTTTGATAGTGTTCAGAGTTTAGAGGGGGAACGTGCGGAAATGCTTTTTACACAATGTTTTAGAAAGCATACGGGATAGAAATGTCGCTGGTGCTGCCATTTCCATTGACATTGGCATGACCCGACGGACCGACCCAGATCCGATAGTGGGCTTGGGTCCAGGAATACCATGGGGCAACAACTCAACTTAAATATAGTACGCTACTCAGAGCTACGTCACGCTTCACATTTCTTCACCAACCTCAGGCATTACGGACTTGGTTCACATTCTTCTTAGGCTTCCAAAGAGTTCCCGTTCTTCAGCAACAACTCTCTTATTGGTTGGCCTGTCGCCGTGTCGATGTGCCGTGTCGGGGTCGCACAGAGGTCGGAGCAATTTTCCAACACCGCTAAGGTTTGGGGTATTTCTAATGGATCACAGCTGGCTAGCGTCATTACGTTCTGGTGACTGTTTGCGGTGGCACGGCTGCCTGTGACCTCAATTACAGATGAGGATCAGGAGATCTCGGTACCTTCTGGCACATAAGGAAGCAGGACGAGGAGCAGAACTGAATCGGATGTGCTCCGATGGACACGTATCTCGACATCGACTGACCCGGGAGTTACAGTGGTCACAAATTAGATGTCACGAAATTGGGGGTCAAACCAAAGTGGGGAAAAATTCTCACGGCGAATATTACCAGAGAACATTGGTTATGAAAATAGTACCCCAAAACGTCGGCTAATCCACTGGATGCATCGAAATAGAGCTTTTTTCTCACCCCTCAATAAATCATTGTAGAAGACCGCTGGGTTTTCACTCTAGGTGAAATTCATCATGTTCACCCAATAATAGCCCACACTGATGACTACAGTTTGGCTCCCAAACATGTAGCGTCTAGCTCCGAAATATTATATTTGAGGATGTTTTCGTCTAATTCACATTTCAGCGGTCCGTATACTGGGGGCAACCAGCCTGCCCGTACCGGAGAGGGTTTTCTCAGGCTACGGATGAGAAAGTGATTTTGTCAGCGCCTCATTTGCTCAGTTGGATACTTGGAACGCTGCTTTTCAATCTATTGCCGTGTCTATTAACAGCAGGGGGTGTGCAAGGTGCTGCATTTTTTACTAACGCATATTAAATTGCTCAATAAATTTGCACGAAAAAAACGTACAGTAGGTAATGAACAAAAACATTCACAACAATTTTGGCTTATTGAAAACAATAATTTTTCAGGTCGTTTATTGTTTTCTTGAGGCGGCAGCAACACTGCGGACAAATACTTCACATCTCATTGTTCGGAGTGGTCCCTTAAAAAAACGAAGATTGATCCTTTACGTTTACCACAGCTATTAGCCAATCAGCTGGGGAGATCCTTTACAAACGAACCTGGATCGTTTACGTTTACCACAGCTATCAGCCAATCAGCCGGGGAGATCCTTCATAAACAAATCTGGATCTTTTAATTGTCAGACAATCAATCAAATGTATTTTATGATGCCCTTTTTGCATGAGCAGTTGTCACACGGTACTTTAACACAAACACCCAGCCCCATACTTTCTACAGCTTTTAGTCAGTCGTCATCCAGTATTTTAAGCACCTGGTGAATTATACAAATCAACCACCTATTAATAGAGACATACATCATTTACATTATTTTCATAATTGCCTGTGAGGTAAAACCATTTCAGACCGTCAGGAGCATTCTTGTCACCACTTACTCTACGAAATTAAATTGCACTGTACAATACTGTCTCAGGTGTTCCTGATTAATTCCATTTGGCAACCTGTTATAGTGATTTAGTACTCAATTAATACTTACTTAATACAGAATACATTTCTTCGTTTTGTAGATTTCCTATAATGTGGGTTACAATGTATGCATATTTTAATAGTTTTCAATATTGTAAATTATTGTAGAACTAATAACAAAATTTATGTGATTGATAAAGAAAAAACACAGTCATATAAAGAGGTAATGTCACAATTGGGTAAGCTGTTGTCACAGGGTGTTTAGGGGAGAGCACTCCTGTGTATCGTGTTGATTAGGAGCACAGCTGTTTTGGGTTTAGCTAAGCACCGGGCATAGGTTAGTTAATCAGTGGGCTATTTAAGGACCCTGGTTAGGTTTACGGGTGCTTGGCATTGATATATTATTGCGTGTCGTTATGAGGTGAGTGTTTCGGATGTTACCGTGCACCTCCGCAAACGTCATTTCTCCGCTCGGCGTTACAGGTTACTTCTATACTGGATACATGTTGTTAAGTGGCCACATTCCTCTCCTTCCTCTGTAATGTGGTGGAGGAATGAGCTAACAGCATTTCTTTCTGCTGTTTGACAGTCAGGAAAGGCACACGTTCTCACTCTCACGCACACACACACACAGAGACACAGCAACATGTGCACACACACATTTATAAACACGCACAGTGAGAATGAGAGAGAGAACCACTGCATTGAGCAAACAGTATCTAATAATGACGGCATCCCAACGAAGGCATATTGAGACTTCCAGTGAAATACGAGGAACTCATTACAACTGAAGATATTGTCGTCCTTAGTGACTAGAGAAATACACTCCACTTTCATGTTGTCAGTTGAGGCATAATTAATTCCTTTTCCAAAATCAGAAGATTTCAAAGAATTTGAATGCAGTTAAAGTGCTGATGAGACAACATAATAGTCACAAACGTAAAATATATTCACTGGCGAGTGATGCGGGAGGAACGGGCAGGAGTAAAGACCTGAAAAACTTTGTTATGGCCAGAGAACTGGGTCAGAGAATCTCTGAAACAACAAAGTGAGTAGCTACCGACAGTGGCTAGAGACAGGCCAAACCACAAACCGGAGACAGGGTGTTGGCCGTCCAAGGCTCATTGATTTCATACTGTATCCAACTAAAACGTTTACGACGGGAGGAATGTGTCACAACACACAGCTGCTGCATACGGGAGTTTGAAGCCGCAGGATGCATTATGGGTAGACAACAAGCCGCTGTAGGGACTGTCATGCTCTGGACAATGTTCTGCCAGGAACAGGAAACCCTGGGTCCGGGCATTTGTGTGAACGTCATTTTGACACGTGTCACCTACCTAATCATTGTTGCACAGCAGGGGCCCAATACCAGAACCAAAACCCAGTAATGCACAATAGGTACCAACAATCAGCCCAGATATATTTCCCCCATAATTGGCTGTATAATGTAACCGTTTATACACGGTTCTGTTCGCTGTTTGTTTCATGAAAAATATATTTTGGAGCCAGCTTGTAATTAACAATAAAACGACCCAAAAAGGCCCCGAGCATTTACAGCTCATTGAATTCCAACACAGGACAACCGTAACATTCGTTCAGGCAAGTATCCGAAAAATGTCAACCGTAGTTGTTGAAGACCCGTTTAGATTTATTTGTCCCCTTTGGTACAGAATTGTTTTTTTTTTTTAAATCTCATTCTTGGCAGTTCACGCGTGCTTTTATGCCAATGCAGTCGTCGCGATAGCATCACGTATTCATTGTCCAAAGGGTTCACCAGTTTCTTCAATCTGTCATCTTTAGCGTTCTGGTTGACCAAAGCTTTCTATTTGTTTTTTGTAATCGTGGGAGGCCTGAATCGTAATTTAAATCTAAAATTATATCAATTGCCCAGCATCAGCTCAAACTATCAAAGCAGTATGTTTAGTTTAATGCAGTTGCATAATGTGCTGAAGTGTTTGTGGGTAGAGACACACAACTCAACAAATTAAAGTAAACAAAGAACAAGGCAGCTTTCCCAAAAACAAATCTGACACGGCAACAGAAAAATAATCTGGTTCATACATAATTAACGTCGTCTGCAGCTTTTTTCGAGAAGTAACAAACTAATGTGTGGGCAAGGGCAATTATTTACTCAAACTAATCCCTAAACCATACACAACAAAGCTCTAAGTAATGAAAAAGGTATTTTCCTGCGTAGGACCTGAACAAACGGAAGGGTTGTTTGTAATTTCCGTTTAATAGCTTTATAAACCAACACATCAAGACAATGCAGAACACCAGATGGACAAAGTGGGCAGCAAGGTCACCGGGAAACGTTTTTCCTCGAAACGGAACAAAATTAATACGATTATTCTGTGAAGGGTTAGATTGCCGACAACCTAGGCGTACGCAAGGCCGTTGCTAAGTGAGTATGGGGCCCTTGGCTTCATAGGGCCCACTGAACGTAATAATATCAATATTGGCTACAACCAGGCGTGTGTCTTCAGGATCCCTGGCAAAGGCCATGTGCATAATTCAGCATTTTAAATGAGTTGTCTGTTATTTGTGATACGTAGGAATGTTATGTTCTATAACATTTGATTAATTAAAAAAATATATGCTTGCCCTATATACACAACCGGGAGGAAATAATTGCTACGTGTTCTGTGGAAATCTCTCAGTCGTTTGTGGTATTATTTAGTTCCTCAAGCATGTCAGTTGTATAATGTAAACTAGCCGAATACTGGAGTGATTTGCGTTTCTACGTTTGCCAAGAGATGTACCAACACGGTTCTTACTTTTCCTCTCACATGGCGTTTTTATTTGAAGAAAGCTTTGTGAGGTTTTGGAAAGTAAGTGCCCACAATAACAGAAAAATATGACTACATCAAAATCCACCCTAAAATGTTTTCATCAACGCCAGACTTTCGAAGCGAGCACAGACAGAGATAATTGTACCCAAATATCTTGCTATAGACGCGATATTGAAACGTGACATTATTTCCCGTCGGGGTTACAAGATGTTTCACGATAACAAACGTGGCGGACTGTGAGGGTGAAATGTAATAGAAGATGTTTTAAATCGTCCTTCTGGGCACCCGGTGTTTTCAAGAATCAGCGACAGATTGACAGACAAGACACAAACAATATGTAAGCAAATAGAGTATATGCAAGTGAGAAAATAGTTGTAATATGGAAATGGCTGTGGCCGCGGCAGGATTGGAGCTGCACATTAGGTGCTTTGCGCACACGATAAACCTTTCTACCAAGGCTAGTTTTGATGTGCGAGAGGTTGAGACGCGTGGCTCCTTTTTTCCGTCGGAGTTCAAAGGCCGCTGTGTTGATGTTTAAGCAGAAGCTGAAGCAACTGCCATCACACAGTTGCACTTTTAGTATTGAGAGAACACACCAATGACTACGGTTGCACTTTTTGTTTGCACTTAAAAAATGTATTCATTTGTATCTGTTTTTTATTTTTGCTGTTTATGCAGTTTTTTATTTTCAATTTGTGGAGAGAAGTTCAGTTAGAAGGTCACTCACGGCTTCAATTAATAGTTAGAAGAAGCAGTGCCGTAACTACCATTGAGGACACCGAGGTCATGTCCTCGGTATTTTTTTCTGTGATATATATTATTTGAGTAATTTCATTGTGAATGGAAAATAGCCGACGAGTCGAGAAGTCTACGGATCGTCGTCACGGACACGTAGCCTACTTGTCTTGTCAGTCAAAACAGAAATAGTTGGCTGTAGTCGTTGTCTTCAGGACTTAACTCGTCTAATATAAATTTTTACACATAGGCGTAATCCTATGGGGGGATGGCAGGTGGACACGTCCCCCGTATATTCAAAGAAGGACAATTTGTCCACCCCATATTGATCATAGGCTACTGTATGATTATGCGGGCAATATCGATGTGACTGCTAAAACATAACGTCTTTCTTTTCAGCACCGAAAATATAAAATCCCGGTCGGTCCATTTCACAAATCCATTTGACTTGCCTTACACATTAACAAAAGTTATTTCTCCTGAAATCCATGTCATGTTTTCCCTATACCTTTGTACTCTTGTGAGCGCAATGAGACAGACATGGCCCATCGATGATATTCAGTATTTGGTGAACATAATCCTTTAGATAACGACTAGGTGCATTTCACCAGAATTTCGAATTGTAGAATTAGTGCGAACTTCGATTGCAATACTATACAGCTTTAATGAATGGGACTTTAAAAAAGCCAGCTGATACTACCCAGGGACGGGCTGGGACTAAAAAAGTAAAAGCACAACATATTTCTTATTAGCTACTGCATGTGGCATTTTAGAGCTAAAATGTTGAAGTTTAGCTGTTTTAAATACATCATACACATGGTCAACATTAGAATTCAGAAAATAAAATCTAAAGACATAATATAGCATCTGGTAGGGGAATCGAACCCGCGTTGCCCTGATCCACAGGCGTGCGCACTAACCACAACTCCAACAGATTAGTGGGGAAATAAAAAGTGATAACTGTGTGTGATGGAGTACCAGATCACACAGATGGCCAGTCCGCCCCTGATACTACCTATATTACAGGTAGGTTAGCAGCATTTCGCAAACAATTCTTAGAGTACCCTATAGTGATTCATGTAAACAAACATACTAAAAATGGCAGTTGGGATTAGAATGCCGACACAAATGTGCACGGAACGAACAAACGCTAACAGAACAACACAGGCACGACTCTGCAAGCCAAAACATTGCCAGGCACTTCAGAGGGTCGTGTGAAAGCCCGTCAACAGGGTGCTAGACATCCGCACAAGGCGCTGTTAGAGGAAGGCACTAGAAATAGACGATGATCCCAGACGTCCAAGCCACAGATTGTTCTCTAGCCTGTCCTCTGGGAACACCCGGCCAGTCTGGGTATTTGAGCTAATCCTGAGCTAGCACACCTGCTTCAACTTGTCTAGTAATTCTCAGGTTCTTGATTAGTAAATCTGCGGCTCAGGGATGCTGGTTCAGGGCTACTGTCAAGCTGTGGAATCTCTGGGGTTCCCTTAGGAGAACTTTAAAAAACCCGCTCGACACTGTCAAATGTTTTATTTATGCAAATGTGCCTTATATGTTTGCATGTTATTTTCAATTCAGAATAATGGTTGAATACAAAGATTTTTAATATAACCTAGTTGTAATATTTCGTGTGGTAAAACAGGAAATATCTGTAATAAGAAAACACAGAAATAGTTTCTCCCCCACACACACTTCGATTGCCTGTTTACAAAAAATAATAATCATTCCCTGCAGATATATGGTGGGCATCCCAGCATGCATTGCAGCCGTTAACTCTGTTAGCGGTCATGTTTGCTGTGACTCTTTAGAAGATTCCAGTGATGAGGGCCTGCCTGTTGTTTATGTCCAGTGTTTCCTTTGAAAATTGTTTGGGGAGGAGGGGAGTGTTTGTGTGCTCACCAGAAATGGGAAGACTATTTGGTTTGGTGTGATTCGCTGTGGATGACACACACACACACAGTCACACACACAGTCACACACACACACACACACACACACACACACACACACACACACACACACACACACACACACACACACACACACACACACACACACACACACACACACACACACGCATGCTAACAATTTGCTACACACACACACACACACACAGTCACACACAGACACACACACACACACACACACACACACACACACACACACACACACACACACACACACACGCATGCTTACAATCTGCTACACACACACACACACATTGACCATGTCTCTTTTAATTTTCATTTTTTACAAGCAATTTTTTTCAAAAACATTTATTATTCTGGATTTTATTTTACAAAACTATCAGATCTGAAATGCAAGAAAGACAATATATATAGACTCTTCGGAACTGGTAAGAAATACAGTCAACAGAAAACGCATCGAGATCCTTCTACAGAAAGCTCCAGCTTATTACATTGAAATGCGTTGTATTATTTTTGATTCAAGAGGGTAAATGCTGTCAGTACAAGGCAACATTTAAACAGGCCAGGCTTAAGCAAGACTAGTTGTTACCTTTAGGCAAAATGAGAGGATTAATATTGCCCAATTACTGTCCTGGTGAGATAAGCAGACCATTTTTGTATGGAGCATTGATGACATGACTCTCATTTCATCAAATAAAGCGATTGGTGTTCTCTGTTAGATCAGAATATTGCATTTAATTGGTCTTCAAAAATGCGTTTGCGCGAGAAGTTCCGGTAAAAAGTATCGTTTGTAGAGAATCCAAGCATGTCAGAAAGAAACATGTGTCTCCCAGCATATGTATTCAGCTGGGAGTCCATGAAACAGATGTCAGGTATTTGTATCGGTCACAAATAAAAACCATTCACCATATTAATCATTTATGGTCATTAATTCTATTCTGGGGTTTATAAATGATTTCCATTGGTATAGAAAATTGCATTAAACAACAAAGTCATTTTTATAATCAAATTAGTAATTCATATATAATAAGTACTGAGTAAAACTCACTCTTGCAAACTGCATGAGCACTTCCCTTAGCAATTATTCAAAATTATTGGACACTTTTCCCATTTCCATGACTGATGGTGTTGCATAAAAACGTTTAATTACCAATGTAGTACTGTATAACTAAAATATACTTTGTAAATACTCTATGCTCTGCATAGTCCTGTTTGACATTCAATAAGTTAAACACTTACAGTATATTTAAATGATCACTCTGCAATAATTTCAGGGTTTTAAAATACCAATGATTTAAAAAGCAAAAGTATCAGTTTCATAAACAGTGTTTAAATGATTGCATATCATCTTAGTACAAACTGGCAGGGCAGGGAGAATATTGCTTCAGATTATATTTGTAGAAGTGGGTGAAACGGTGCTGTGTTTACATCCAGTGAGCCCAAGCAAATCGAACACATCATTAACAATAGTTATTTGCAGATGTGGGATGTAACTGATCGCCATTTGACGGAACACACACGCACGCACACACGCACGCACGCACGCACACACACACACACACACACACACACACACACACACACACACACACACACACACACACACACACACACACACACACACGTGGTTAACTATTACATAGAGCCCAAGCTGTCATATGGATAAAGCCTGAGCTGCAGTGTGAACCAGACTGGCCCTTTTTCAGAAACTCTGCACATCACATCATCCTACGTTGCGTACCCCTAAGGAACAACCAGACGAATGATGTCATACATCAACATAGGAGCCGTACTGTTCTGGGATGCAATATAACACAGACAGACAGGTGGACACGGAGCCTTTGATTGCCCTGTTATAGGGATCATTAGTGCTGATGTGTGTGTGTGTGTGTGTAGGAGGCTGATGTGTGTGCGATGTGTGTGTGTGTGTGTGTGCGACGCAGGAATACATGGTGTAACGACGTCCACTGAGTGTTCTGCAATACTTGTAACAAGATCCCCGGAGAGGATCAGATCAGTATTAGCATAAAGCCGACTCGTACAACACAAGATGAATCCATGCCCTTTTACGGACTTCATGATACGAATATTTCCTTTCATGATCTCTTCGTCTTATTAGCCACACGGCCGTGTTCCACTTTAGCCGTCCTCCGTTCTCGTCACGAGCACCTCGCTCAGCCGGTCCCACGTTCTCCTCTCGTCAGCCCGGTCCTCGGTTCTAGCCCGGCCGCGGGATCCTAATCTGCAGTTATGAGATTCACAATGAGATTCACACGCTGGATCTGGGTCAATGTTTCCAGTCTCCAGATGAATTTTACATGAGCCTGGTATCCGGAGGGTTCTCCTCTGGGTGCCACTTAACACACACACACACATCCAGCATGTTAACATATTAGTCCGTCTCTAATCCATTCCGCCTTCCTTCCTACCCTCCCTCTCACCTTATTCCTCTCTATCTCCCCCTCCTCTCCCGCTCTCCCCCTCCCCTCCCTCTCTCCCCCTCCCCTCCTCTCCCCAGACGTCGTTATTTTCCCGCTTTTACTCTACTGGAAACACGGTCGTTAGCTGGGATCCTGGAGGACCTGATGAATGTGCTGATGTGGTGGGAAGGAGCCCATTTGGATGTGTGGATGATTTAAGCTTTGGACACGCTGTGAGGAGACTAATAATGAGCTTCGCTCTGAACCCGGTTAGAGCCTCGGAGTAGAGCTCCCTTTCATATGGCTCGAACTTAGCTGCTTAGCATTTCTCCCTCTTTCTGTGTCTCAGTTTCCCTGTGTAACTCCTCTGTGTTGCTCCCCCTCTCCCCCTCTCCCCCTCTCCCACTCTCTCCCCCGCTCTCCCCCTCGTTTACTCTCAGATCTCCGTGGGCACCAGAGGAACGTCCAGACGTACCAGATCTCCTGCATCCTAGCACGAGCTGGCGTCACAGAGGGTGTGGGGAGGTGAGTATATGGAAAATCTCCGCCCATGCCAGCCTCTGGAAGAAATGTCACCGTGGATTTCATTTTAACATTCACCGGGTCTTGGCGCTCTCAGAGTGAGTCTGTAGGGAGCAGAAATATCCAGAACCCAGAATAAACTCGCCGTGGATGAGAGGAGCTGAAGGTGCGACTGTGGATAAACCCGGATCGACCAGAGCGGTTCTGTTTGTTCGGTGTATATTCAGTTCTACTACCGTCGAAGGAATGTTTGATCAGTGGACAAATACATCTTGGTCAGAGGAAAAGAGGAGTCTATGAGAGATATCATCAGTGACCCAACTCGGCTACCGCTGTGAATCACCTGGCACTGATAAAGTCACACTGTTCTCTGTCCTTCCCTGTCTGGCCCTTCGGAAGGTTTCCTGAACACAAATGTTTGTCGAGGGCATGACACATCTTGTACCTTACAATCGTTTATACAATAAGACCAAAACACAAGCCTTTCAATAAAATGTGTAGGCGGATCTCCTGCGGAATAGTTTATTTTTAAACTGTAACTACACCCGCCAAAATGATCTAATTAATACACGTTAATGACTGCCTAAACAGGTGGGTAAAATTATACAAACTGGTCCCGTAGCTCTTATCTGTTCCTATACACTCACTCTTATCTCGGATCTAGCATTTACATTGTACTGATGGACAGCCCTATCTTAATCCCTTTAGGTGTTTGATTACCGTGGGCTGAGATCAGACGGAGAACAGGATATTGATGAAAGCTAGTGCACTCGGTGAAGTGAAAGCTCATGTGTGACAACGTGCTAATCTGGGATCGGTTAGATTGATAGCGTATCTTTGTACTTCTGTGAGTGTGTGTGTGTGTGTGTGTGCACATGTGTGTATATGTGTGTGTTTGTATGTGTGAGTGTGTGTGTATATGTGTGTGTGTGTGTGTGTGTGCAGGAAGTGTGCATGTATCCTGGTTTCTGAATTTGATGAGAGATTGACTATGGAACATAATGTGTTGATATGGTTGTGCTCTAATTTCTAAATAGGGAAAGACCCGAAGCAAACAAACAGTGACATTTTTTTAAGCTCCTTACGTCAATACAGTGCAATTAGTAAAAAAGATCAACCCCCCCAGTCTAGTCTGGCATATATCAGCCTAGAGCTATTTCCTGGGGGTCTGCCCTCAGAAGTTTGCTTTCACTTTTCACTGCAGTATGGGCATGTAAGGGTTAACCATGACGCAAACACATTGTTACGGTGGTTTTGAATAAATCACAGAGTGTGTATTGATTTGTCATTTCGTGTCCGTGTTGAAAAATCATGAGACAATGAACAAATGCATGTTTAAAACGCGATCTCATCTTTGCTGCTGATGACATTTCCTGTCAATAATTCAAAATGCATGAATTATTTCTGAGGAATTAGTGAGCTTTTAAGCGATGAGAGCATTGGTAAATACTTGGAACATGTTTTTATTTAAAGTGTATCTCGCATGCGCATCAACACACACACACAAACACCCACACACACTTTACATGCAAACACCCACACACACACACACACACACAAACACCCACACACACACACACACACACACACACACACACACACACACACACACACACACATGCTACCCGCATGGTTTCGGTTGTTTCTGATGGTTTCAGCTGGTTCTGATGGTTTTATCTGGTTCTGATGGTTTCAGCTGGTTCTGATGGTTTCAGTTGGTTCTGATGGTTTCGGTTGGTTCTGAGGGTTTCGGCTGGTCCTGAAACCAGCTGATCATCTTGACCATGTCTACATTCCTACATATATTGCGTTGGTGCCACGTGAAAGTTGGAAAGGTGTTGCTAATGAAGTGGCCAATGAGTTTATATTTAGTGATTGTAAATGTTTTCCTCAACATAGTTTATAAAATAATAATCACCACTAAAAGGAAGGTCGAATGCTCCTTATTAACTAAAATACAACTGTGAAGAAAACCCGTTTCTCCAACTCCGCAATTTCTCTCTTTCGGGCATTTTCCTGGTGTTAACTGATGGGTAAACAAGGTTGATTTGGAACGTTTACGGTCAGCCTTTTAAGGTCCTTGGATGAGGGCGAAAGTGAATCGAGGAAACATAATTACGTGTTATTGTGCATAACGATTTAGATCGACGGGAGATCTAGACCTGAGATTAACGCTAGCTATAAACAGGAGCGAGTGGGCTGCATGGATATGTTGGTTAGAAATTCAGAAGATAAAACCCAATCATTTTTGGGGCAATTTAATTTTGGTGTCACAAATTACGTCGGAATCTTTTTTATTTTCCTCAACCAAGATTGATGCCACAACCACAATCCCTACAGGGAAACTAGGCTGGCTTTGACTATGCAGACTCAACTAAGCCAGAAGGCTGGATAGCGGCTTCTCCCCCCATTTTACGATTCTTCTCTCTCCCGGTGAGACTACAGGTATTAGGCTATCGTCTATGTTGGTAGGTGAATGGAGAGCACCACTCCAGCTACGTTGGACTACACCACTCTGCAGCACGTCCCGCGGTTTTTACCAGACCCAG
>CM055758.1:7282109-7419609 GCA_029465975.1 Dallia pectoralis
CAACCATGAATAGACAGAACGTTAGATTCATTAGTTCATCAGGATATGACCGCATGACCGTGGCATGATGTGTTTGGTTGTGTTTGAATGCTGCCTCTGGTATTTAGAGGCCCTATTGACGATGCTATGAGGAGTTGTGTCTGGCTGCAGCTTCAAGCCGGTTACTTGGACGGATTGGCAGGCCGGTCGAGGTGATGTACTGACCTGTTCCACAGTCTCATGGTATGCGCAGCTTACTGTCCTGCGTTCTGCGCTGGCCTTTATATTGTCTGTCACATAACATCTAGTGCCTCAGAACGCCCGAAGCTTGTAAACGGTTTTCAGCAATTCCATATGGAGCCTAAAAAGATCATGTTCTCCACGTTGAGTTTCTCCGTTAGCGAGGACTGTTTAGGTTGCAGAGCAGTCTTGATCTCCTTTGAGTTGCGGGAATCGAGGTATTCTGCGGGCCTTGCGAACGCCAGACGGGGAAGTTAGCGGGAGTCAACAGAAGTGGAAGAGGAAAAAACAGCCAAACCCCAGTGAAGCAGGATGGGAGGAGTCCAGAGGTGGCTTTTAAGTGCTCTGTTTACCACAGAAACAGCAACATGTACTATTTATTGTCCTCTATTGCCGTGTTTTCACTAATTGCACTGCTGTGCTTCCTTTCACGTGAGGAAATGAAGTCATATAAGGAATAGGAAGATATGTACGAAGAAGTAGGAATGTAATGGCCTTTAACAGTGAGGATGCCAGCTAGAGGGATGTGATTTCATTTAGCAGCACTAATGGCTTTCACACACACACAGTATCTCCCCGCGCACAAATGTGCACACACACATGTGCACACACACATATGCACACGCCCATTCCCCATCCTTTACACACATAAATTAGATGTAACCTCATCTGCAGGGATTGTGTCAGATGTTTTGTTACAGTATCTCCCCGTTCACACATGTGCACACACACACACACACACACACACACACACATATGCACACATAAATTAGATGTAACCTCATCTGCAGGGATTGTGTCAGATGTTTTGTTACAGTATCTCCCCGTTCACACATTTGCACACACACACACACACACACACACACACACACACACACACACACACACACACACACACACACACACACACACAGACACACACACATATGCACACATAAATTAGATGTAACCTCATCTGCAGGGATTGTGTCAGATGTTTTGTTACCTTATTCAGTCCCTCTTCACCTACAGAAGCATTCGGCTAGTTTAGGTGAAGCGTTTGAAGGAACAACAGGACTGTAGATCCAACAGGAGAGATCAGAGAGAAATACAAAAAAAAAACGTTTTATTTTTCTCTCTCACCCTGGCTTTTTCTGGGGGGGTTTCAAATAGTGAACAGCCAACAATAGCAAAATCGAAAATCCCCCTGGAAGGATCCCAACGACGAACAGAAATAGAAGTTAGCACGTTTCTCCTAGCGCTCGGCTTTGTCCCGATCTGTCATTTTGGTTAAACCGTATTAGCTGTGTTAATGAGGACTGTGTGGTACATTTAGGCCTTCCCCAGACAATTGTCAGATAAAAAGGAGGAAACCAAGCGAGAAAGTCCTTCTCTTGTTCCTCGTTCATTTGATTTATTCTGACTGTTGAAACCCAAAATCTCCAGCCAGTTCGATGCTGTTCAAATCACTCGGGAATGTAGATTTATTTTACAACCATAGTGAATTTGTCGAATATACTGTACAAGAACAGAATGAACACAAGATTATGAAGCTGAAAAATACTGTATCGTCAATATTTATTATATATAAAAACGCACATAATCTACTGTATGTAGGATAGAGTAAAAGCACATCACACACACACACACACACACACATACAATTAAAAGTTTTACCCTCAAATTGTGACAATATCATCCAACAAATATCATTGTAAATGCACTTTCCGTTTAACATCGCCGAAGCAAACCACTCCTCCACGACTGCCAATTATTTAATCATTGTGATAAATTTTCTCTGTGTGATTAAATGAGGCACACAATTACTCGCTGCTGAGAGTGCGAGTGGTTCTGTTCGAGTTCGAGTGTTTGTGTTACAGTTTTTTAGGATTGCTTAAGCACGTTTTTCAAAACAGGGGCCGTGTTTTCAAAACACTACACACAATTAGCAAAACCACACACACAATTCGCAAAACAGATCCTTTGCATAATTAAACACTCTTGTAAAAACTTTACACTTCTGTTTAAAAACCACACTTTGTTACCATATGAAACACACACGTTTCACATTACTATACTCTGTTTGCACGAGTTACACTCTGCTGTGATAAACCTAAAACACTTATAGCACTACTACTTCCCTATGATTAGAGTAGGCTACCATCAACAAAGTACAAATATAATGTAAATTCACCAAACACTACACAAGACCAATGTTGCAGACTGAAGAAACTAATTTATTTCTCAACACGGCCAAAATGTTGACATGGAGATTCATAATACTGTAACAAAATGTCACTTTACGTATTGTACTGTGAGTTTACTGTAAAAAAAAAACAAAAAACCTAGACATTGTCTCTTCGCCTAGCTGGATCTGGCCAGAGAATTTCATCAACATCGCAGGCAATGTTTGTCATTAGCAAGACACCTTGGAAAGAAACGTCTTGAATGACGAATCCATTCTTGCATTTTGTGAACATAGGAGGCCTTCCCCCTTGTCGTTCCTGACCCTCAATCCTATGTAGAAAAAAAACTGTATACAATAGTACAGTAATTTCACAGGAAAAGGTAACAATAGTGCAGTAGAATTCAGTACTGTAAGCAATTACTGAGACCGTGCAGATGTTTTTGATATGATGATATTTTTACAGTACAATACCTATTTTCCAGTTGCAATGTTCTCATCACACTTGCCACTGTGTATCGGCTTAGATTTGGCTGTACTCGCAGTCCAGCCTCCCTCAGCGTCAGGCCGTGGTTGACAACATGGTCAAACAGGGTTGCGCGGATCTCATTTGTCAGATTCGGTCCTCTTTGAGCACCTTCTTGTCTTTCTCTTCCTCTGTTGATTCCTCTTCCTCCTCTTCCTCCTCTTCATCCACCTCCTCGTTCTCCTCGTTCTCCTCCTCGTCTTACTCTTTCTCTGACTCTTTCCATTGTGCCTGAAGACCAATGAACTCACCTGCTGCTTTTTATAGTGCTTATACACCTGATTGGTGTGTCTACAATAAAGCAAACAAGTGTTTGAACTCCTGATGACTGTGTTGAACCAATTGGTTGGACGGTGCAGTAATTTGACAGTCAGTGTTTTGGTATTGCAAGGAAGTGACTTCATGATAGATTTTTGTGTGTAATGTATGTTAAGTGTGTTTAGTGTTTTGCAAATCACTGTGTGTAGAGGTTGACAATGTGCTTATAGCTGTGCAAATATGGGCTGATGTTTTGCTTCTTGAGTGTAAGGTTTTGCTAATATTATACTACTTTTAATTTTAGTGTGTAAGCAATCCAAAAAAACTGTAAACATGATTATGCATCTCTGTCTGTTTCTTAAATGGCCAGACACTTCCCTGTTGTCTCGAATCTGTCCGTTTCTGAATATGGCTGGATGAGTGTAGTTGAATGGCATTGTATTATTGGCTCTGCCTGTGTGTGTGTGTGTGTGTGTGTGTGTGTGTGTGTGTTACTATGCGCGAGTGACAGTTGTACAGCTGTAATCGGATTAAGAAGGAGTTAAAAAACACTTTGGCCTGGACCTCGCCCAGCTATAGGGTCACTAGAACAAATGTCTCTAATCTGTGTGTGTGTGTGCGTCTGCTGTGTGTACAGACAGAGGGAGATATATATATATATAGCGCGTGGTGAATAGGGAGATGGTGTCTCTCCATAAACAGATGACATGTCTGTACGCCCAGCAGGTGGGGTTGTGACAAGGGATAAAGGGATATACGGCCTCTCTGGAGAACCAGTGAATTCTGACAAGCTCCAGAAGGAGATAATATCATCTCTCCTGTCAACAACTCTCTCTCTCTTTCTCCATCCTATATCTCTCCCTCTATATCACTTCCTTTCCCATCCTCTATATATTTTACCTCCTCACACACATGCTCTCTCCCAGGGTGACTGAAAATAATCAGAGCATGAGTTGGAGGATAATGATAATCTAAGATGTGAAAAATGTGCATACATTATCTCTCTCTCTCTCTCTCTCTCTCTCTATGTCTCTCTCTCTCTCTCTCGCTCACCCACACAGAACATAAAGTAACCCTCCCACGCATTCCAAATTTAAATGTCCTTATTCCCTCTTTCCTTTCCTTACAATAGCGTCCTCCTTCTCCAGCTATCTCTGTCTCTCTACCAGTTTCTCTTCTCCCTCTGTGCTTATATCTCTGTCTCTCTCTTCTCCCTCTGTGCTTATATCTCTGTCTCTCTCTTCTCTCTCTGTGCTTATATCTCTGTCTCTCTACCAGTCTCTCTTCTCCCTCTGTGCTTATATCTCTGTCTCTCTCTTCTCCCTCTTTACAAACCCCTTCCGCAGTCGCTCTGTTGACAGTTTATCTCCTACTGTACATAGATTCCTCTGTCTCTGGACCTGTCCCAATTCTATCCTTCTGTTTCTGGACCTGTTCCAATTCCATGCTTCTGCATGTAGACTTGTTAGATTTCAAACCCGTCTGTCTCTGGACCAGTTCCATTTCAAACCCGTCTGTCTCTGGGCCAGTTCCATTTCAAACCCGTCTGTCTCTGGACCAGTTCTATTTCAAACCCGTCTGTCTCTGGACCAGTTCCATTTCAAACCCGTCTGTCTCTGGGCCAGTTCCATTTCAAACCCGTCTGTCTCTGGACCAGTTCTATTTCAAACCCGTCTGTCTCTGGACCAGTTCCATTTCAAACCCTTCTGTCTCTGGACCAGTTCCATTTCAAGAGGAAGAGAGGAAAATATAAGGATAGGGAGGGAGGGGGTGTGGGGAGAGAGAATGTTGGGACTCCCCCACATCAATGTTCTTACTCCATATTTCTGGTCAACATTCTTCACACTTCTCCTGTAAAGAGAAGAGGCCCCTGCAGCGAGCCTGAACCAGATTCCTTCACTTCCTGTCTGGAGTGTGTGTGTGTGTGTGTGGGCGTCTGAGTTTGTGTGTGTGTGTGTCTGTGTATGTGTGTGTGTGTGTGTGTGTCTGTGTTTGTAGGCCTGTGTTTGTGTCTGTGTGTGTGAGCTTGTGTGTGTGTGTGTGTGTGTGTGTCTGTGCAACCCTCATAAACCAGACGTAACATAGCCTGCATAAATCTTGGACACATATTTTTGTTGTATGGTTTGTGCTGTTTGGTTCAACCAGTAGGCAACAGTGAGAACTCTTACACATGAAATATATAGACTGGAGAGATAACAGGAAACTGGAGCATTGTGTGATTGCAGTTTGATCCACAGTCTCACTCCGAAGCACAAGCTTATTTTTGGAACAACTTTTATTCCGTTGAAATTGCAATATAACCAAATGTAATGTATCAAACCAGATTACTGAGGGCCAGGTGATTAAGGGCCAGGTTAGTATAGAAGTGTGTGTGTGTGTGTGTGTGTGTGTGTGTGTGTGTGTGTGTGTGTGTGTGTGTGTGTGTGTGTGTGAGCCTTAGGTGTTCCATTATGTCTTTATGCTCTAGTCCTTGTGAAATTCCCACAGTCATCTATTGAAATGGGAAAAGTGAGTGTGTGTGTGTGTGTGTGTTCGTGTGTATTTGCACGTACATGCATGTATGTGTGTGTGTGTGTTTGTGTGTATTTGCACGTACATGCATGTATGTGTGTGTGTGTGTGTTTGTGTGTATTTGCACGTACATGCATGTATGTGTGTGTGTGTGTCTCACCGCCGACACAGTATGTGTGCTGGAATGAGATTCTAAAATATTTATCAGGTCAATAAAGGACCGTGAGCTTAACCGAGGATGTGTGTGAAGGTTGTTCTGGTGTGTGTGTGTTATATGTAGACAGTGTGTGTGTGCCGGTTAGCGTGATAGAGAGTTGAGAAGAAATGGCACCAAGGGACCATCTAAACATCCAGAAAACATTTGATCAGATTTCCAGGTGTTGAGATTAATTCCCCAACCCAGAGAATGTTCCCTCTGTGTCTGTTCGACCTTGCACAAAGACCCACCCTGTTCTACAGTTCTGCAGTCATCCACACATTTCCATACGTATAAGGACAGAGTAACCTCGCTCTCCAGAGGCATGGCATAATATCTAAGGAATATTTAAAGAAATCTTTTGTTACTGCCGTATGCAGTCACTCAAACAGAGCCATGGTCGTATTTTTACATGCGCTCCAGCTTCCAGTCCAGAATGGGATGAAGTGGAAGCCATATTATTCCAGCATGTTCCCAGTCTCTATCCAACGTTGTGGCCCCGATGCTAAAATATCCCTGAATCCCATCGACCTTAAAAGTTGCTAAAATATCTAAATGCAATTTCCTGGTAGTCCGTTGGGTCAATTAGAAAAGAGCAATTAACTAGCTGTTTACGACCTAGCAGTGGTGTGAGTAGCAGGTCCCGACGCCAGTCTGTAATCAATTAGATTTTCGATCAGATTTGTTTATGACGCACCTTTTCCCGTCAGCAGTTGTACCCAGCCTGAAAAGAGGCACCCAAATAAAAATGGTAAAGGCTGCGCTTTTATATAGCGCTTTTATCCAAAGCACCTTACAGATCCTGCGTCACATTCAGCCATTCATACACTGACGACCGCAACTACCATGCAAGGTGACTGCAGGCTCGCCAGGAGCAGTTGGGGTTAGGTGTCTTGCTCATGGACACATCGACAATTTCCCAGGAGGAACCGGGGATCGAACCACCAACCTTCCGATTGATAGACAACCGACTCAACCCACTGAGCTACTGCCGCCCCGAAAGAGCATGCAAGTGGATGCATAGTGGTACGGACTCCAAATATGGTAAAAACAATTAGGAAGAAACCTAGAGAGGAACCAAGCTCTGGCTGTGCACAGTGAAGATTATACAAGTGTGCATGATCTTTTGGGGTCGCGTGCACGTTTTTGCAGGTTCAGATGACCAGCATGTCAAAAAATACAGGCAGGTTGTATGCAGAGTCATTGGGCAAAATCCAGGTCAGCTGCACAACCAGGTGGACAAGGACAGGGACGACCAGGTGCGCTGGGGAATGGGACGGTGACTTTGTGCCGGGGCAGCAAAGAGATCCAAATTTGCTGATTACAAAAAAGCCGCCAGCGTGCAAAATTATCATCAAAGCTAAAGAAGAATCTAAAATATTGTTCCCATTGGTGTTATTTCACTGCAATTGCTGTCTTACCGACTATAACACACGGTGGAAAACAAAACAAATAAAGATATTTCCTAAAAGACGAATATTTCCACCCTAGAGTACAAATTCAGAAACCGATGACCAACTTAGTACGTTTATCGGGAAACATTGAGCCGGTCAGGAGAGTTCGGAAAAGCTGCTCCTGTATCGCTTCACTTATTCTTCACTTATTCTTAAAGAGACGGTGGCAATCAAAGTATGGAGCAAATGCATATAGCATCATTGGTCTGGAACATTGGTACTGTGTGTTGGCGACGTAACACAAGCCGCACAGACGTATTATACCGTTATTAGACGTGCATATTGGAGTTGAAAATCATCCAGCTACTTCCTGGACATGAACCTGCTAGTGTGCGCAGGTAATACACAGTGACCGTATAGGCTCTTTTCACTGTTCCTTCTCTCGCTCCTTCTCTATCTCCCTTTCTCTCTCTCTCTCTCTCTCTTTCTCCTCCGCCTGGTTCTCGTCACCGCTCTTCTCTCCAGACTGGCACCCAATGTGGCCCCTAATTGGCGTGTTCTGACAGCTAACCGATGCGCCTTGAAAACTTTTAACGACGCGGCTTACTCAAGCGGAATTTTGACTACTGCCGCGAAGCTTTCCTGGAGCTTTCCATGAATGCATGAAAACACACACACACACTTTACATACTTTATATACACGCACACGCGCGCACGCACACACACATGGGCACACACTAGCCATGGTCGAACATCGATGAGCACAGTGTCTGTCCGTCTGAGTACACATGCTTGTGCGTGTTTATCTCGTCTCTGTGCTCTGAAACGTTTGAACAACTCTCGACAGTGTGCAACGTGCAGCACGAACGCCGTTTCTTTGTTATGCACTACGGGGTCAGAATCGCCGCAGTGTATACACGGTTTTCACATGCTGAATCTAACCCACTCACTCGTAAGTCATTCAGCTCCTAAATACTGCAATCCCACATTTTGCCTTATTGTTTGTTCTTGGAGATATAAATGTAGGGCATCATTTTTCTTCTTTTTTTATAATTTCAACCGTAGATGAAAAACAACATATGATCTGATTTAAAACAGCCCAAGAAAAGCAAATTAGATTAATCATTAATCAAGCAATCACACACATGCTTGCGCAGCCACACACAACCACACACACACACACACACGCACATCTACACACAGACACACACTTGAGTCGTCCTGGGATTGGAAACAAAGGGAATTGGCTTGATTATTCGACTGTCTTTCCCTTTCCATTTCTAGTCCTCCCACTTATTTTCTCTCTTCCATGCTCCCACTCTCACAATCACTTTCTCAGTCTGTCTGCACTCTGTAACTCTCTCTCTTTATCTCACCTTAACTCTGACTCTCTCTCTCCCTCTCTCTCTCTCTCTCTCCCTCTCCCTCTCTCTCTCCCCCCTCCCTCTCTCTCTCTCTCCCTCTCTCTCTCTCCCCTCCCTCTCTCTCTCTCTCTCTGCCTCTCACCCTCTCTCTCTCCCTCTCTTTCTCTCTCTCTTTCACCTTAACTCTCCGTCTCTCGTGTCCCCTATGTACAGTGTGCTCTATTGCAGTTGGCAAAGAGACTATCTGGCAAAGACCTGACCCACGCTATTGACTAGAGAATCAACCTGTCAGGATACAGTTGTTTCAAAGAAACCTGTCTCTTTTCTCCCCCCTCCACCCTTCTCTCCCCCCTGCAACTGGAAAAGCCCCGACGGCCTTTCTGACAGATTCAACACCGGTGGTACATCAGCTTTACACAGAACAGTCTGATGGGGGGGGGACGTGAAGACGTTGAGTATCTACTGCTGGGTGGTGACAGGAGAGAAGAAAAGCTGGTAGGAAGGGTGGGAAGTGCATTGTGAAGACAGACAGGACAAGATCTATACGTCAAAGGTATTTCATTTACTATCTTTCATCTGCTAGGTCTGGACTTTCTGTTAAAAACAGGGAGAGAGTGAGACAGATAGAGTAAAATGGGAGAGAGTGAGACAGAAAGAGTGAACAGGGAGAGAGTGAGACAGGTAGAGTAAAATGGGAGAGAGTGAGACAGAAAGAGTGAACAGGGAGAGGGTGAGACAGGTAGAGTAAAACGGGAGAGAGTGAGACAGAAAGAGTGAACAGGGAGAGAGTGAGACAGGTAGAGTAAAATGGGAGAGAGTGAGACAGAAAGTGTGAACATGGAGTGAGTGAGACATGGAGAGCGACCAGGGAGAAAGTGAGACAATGAGAGTGAGCATGAGAAGAGTGAGACGGGGAGTATGACAAGGAGAGAGTGAGACAGGGAGAATGAACACAGCAAGAGCGAGAGAGAGAGAGATACACGAGATATAGAAGGTTAGACAGAGAGGAAGACAGAGAGAGAGACAGGCCGATACAGGAACAATCCATCCAGTACTTCTTCCATTCCGTTTTCCTGTCTCCTCTACCTTTTTCCCCATCACTCCTGTTCGCCTCTGGGTGTGACTGCGAGGCGGATGAGTGCTATTGATCGTCAGGAGGAACCAAGGAGTTTGGGTCTGATCCAAGCGAATGCTTTTAGATAAATCTGCTGCCATTTCATCATTCATCCTCAGACTCTACCTGTATCGCGTCTCTCAGTCGCCAAGCCCCAGATAAGAACACATGGAATTAAATAGCAGTTCACAGTATCCCGTTTTACAATTGCCCGTCTGCAGTTTTGGATGTCACGAATGCTCCTTTAAAGCCCGTGAAAGAATACATGATGTGTAGCGTTTGAACCCGGGACGGCGAAGCATGAATTCTACAGGGTATTGCCAACATTGTTACTCTGAGCTGACGCAATGGCATTACACATTTGCTGCCGATAGAACAACTGTACATTGTATATAGCCCATTTTATCCATCTTTTCCCGGAGACAAGGCATTTGGTTATGTCCTGGGGACCGTGGAGGCCACGAAAGACCACTAAACCAGAGTTTGTTAGACCAGACAATCTTATTCCACTGTGCATTTGTTCAGTGTCGGAGCTTCCCAGTTTAACTTGATATGTGTGAAAATGATCTGGTTGTCCGCTGTCAAAGCTTATCTGTAACCAGGGCTGACATGATGTCCACACTCCACAAATGTTCTTCACTGCATTTTCCCCGCGTGTTTGTCCAGTCTGTTAATTTGCACCGACGTGTGTGAGCTTTGTGTTACTGGCTGTGTTCAAACCCTGCGTGCTGATGTCCTGTGTGCTCCAGAACAGAAATATGACCAGTGTCCGTCATCTAAAAACGTTTTTATAATGAAAACATTCCAATGAGATGTTGTTTCTTGACCAGCAGCGGTTAATTGGCAGGTCCCCACAAACCACCTAAATGTCTTAGTGTGACTATAAACATGTTACAGACACAATCTCATGTTATGTTTGGTCTCATATACCACAGCTTCCAGCCAATCAGCATTCAGGATCCCAATCATCAGGTTTATTACCTGACGTGCACCACGCCAAACAGAATAGCATGCCATTTAGTCAAAACTAGTGCACTAAATGGAATGCTATTCTTCAGTGCACTAGTGTTGACCAAATGGCATGCTATTCTGTAGTGAACTTGTGTTGACCAAATGGCATGCTATTCTGCAGTGAACTAGTGTTGACCAAATGGCATGCTATTCTGTAGTGAACTAGTGTTGACCAAATGGCATGCTATTCTGTAGTGAACTAGTGTTGACCAAATGGCATGCTATTCTGTAGTGAACTAGTGTTGACCAAATGGCATGCTATTCTGCAGTGAACTAGTGTTGACCAAATGGCATGCTATTCTGTAGTGAACTAGTGTTAACCAAATGGCATGCTATTCTGTAGTGAACTAGTGTTGACCAAATGGCATGCTATTCTGCAGTGAACTAGTGTTGACCAAATGGCATGCTATTCTGCAGTGAACTAGTGTTGACCAAATGGCATGCTATTCTGCAGTGAACTAGTGTTGACCAAATTGCATGATATTCTGTAGTGCACTAGTTTCTGACCAAATGGCATGCTATTCTGCAGTGGCCCAGAGGGAATAGGGTACCATTTGAGGTGGACACACACTGAAAGGCTGAGAGGAGGAGGTTGAATAATTAATAAGCAACTGAGGCACAGCTGTCATTCTCCATTGAGAGGTGGCTGGGTTCAAATGAATTGTAAAAAATACAATAGAAAGAAATCAAAGTGTGGAATACATTTGTCAGATTGTGGGACTGTACACACACACCCAGCGTCCTCTACTGTCTGACTCAAGTCTTTCACTCCTTCATTGCTCCCGTCGACCTTTCAGTTGGAATAACTCATATCTCATCTATTTGTTTTTAATCCTCAAATGGTGAGAGAGCGTTGGCCTTGGTTTTTCATAGTTTGGAAACGATAGCCAATTGGGGAAATGTACAAATATATTTCCAATTAAACCAATGTGTTGTAATGCATTGTGTTCATGTGTGAGACACGCAGAAGCCCACAGAATTACACAAATGTCTTTTCTTCCCGTCTGTCCTAGTTGGCTCGCCACCTTTTCAACAATCCTACTATCCACTCAGTCTGAGGAAAGGCATGAGCAATAGAAACTGGCACATTTGGTTCATTTGAACTCAGCAGATCTCTCTCTCTCCACAGGCACTAGCTTACCCCACACCCTCAAGATGGCCACCAGAGTGTAATCACAACGTGCACCTTCTTACTTTCCCTTTATCGTTGTTTGGTTTAAAAGACCCTTCCCGTTATTTACAGAAAGCCCGCCCCTCAACACTCCCAGGAGAACTACAACTGAGGAGCTTCGGAAGGGGATTCATGCTTTAGCATTAAACTTTCATGATATCCTGTACTGAGCGGTGAGGTAATATATCCTCTGTAGAAATGGCAGCCGATCCTCGCCGAGCGAAAGCCTCATCAAGCGGACCGCATCGCACAATTTGCCCGTTTAGAAACGTTTGTCAGAGCGGGAGGCACTTCCGAATGTCCAATCGCGAGTGAACTCGACTAAATGAAAACACGATGAAGATTAGTTCCTCGGGGGTCGACGGTGGAACGTCGCGTCCCGTCATGGCTAGCGTTTGTTATTTGTCACGCAGGTCTCAGAATGTTTGCTGGAACATGACAGTGAGTCCCGTTAAATACTTAAGCATCTAGCACAGTCCTCCGAGAGCAACCCAACACAACATCTTTGGGACGAGACGGAACCGGCTGTTCACAGCGTGAACGCACTGTTGTCCAATCTGTGTGACGGCATCTTTGTGGAATATTTCTCCTTTTGGAATAAATTCTCCTGAAGAATTCACACGGTTCTGGATATGAAGAAGGATCGGGCCTGGTACTAGATTTCTCTGGTTTATAATTAGGACAGTATGCAGTCCTTAAGTTTCTACCACAATTAACAGTGAACATATAGACAATTGGTACCAATTTGTGTGTGTGTATGTGTGTGTGTGTGTGTGTGTGTGTATGTGTATGTGTGTGTGTGTGTGTGTCTGTGAATGACGATTACCGGGCATGATCTCTATGGGTTTAACAGGAACTGATATTGTAATTATCACCTCTGACTGGATTAGTGAATAATGTCTTAAAATCCCTTTCTCGTACTTGATGCGATAAAACATCATGTCATGTCTTTCTTCAACACAACTCCTGTAGTTTAATCTTGTGAAAAGACTGAGCCGATGTGCCCTACTCAGAGACTGTGGGGTTCCTGTCAGAGAGACCGAGCACATCACACAGCTAGACCAGGAAGAAGCTCACTGATCTCCACAACGTGGTGTGTGTAAGGTGTGTGTAGGTGTGTGTAAGGTGGATCCCGGTTGCGTCAGGCAGTGAGAAGGGAAAACCGCGGGCTCACAGGAACTCATCATCTAAGAAATCTCCCTTTGTCTTTGAAGATGCGAAGCCAAGAAATTCCGTCGGGACGTATTCACGTCAGACGCGGTCTCCTTCTTGAACATTACTCTAACATTAATCCTGCTCTGATGATCATTTCACAGAGACAAAAACATTCGCTGAAGAACTTCAATTTAATGTCATGGTGGTATTTGGTTTGTGCCTGGAAGATCCTCCAATCCAGAGCCCGGTCGTTGACCTTCACCCCACATGACAGACACCATCCTAGCAGGGGCCATCGCAAAAGAGATGATTCTTCTGCAGGACAACACGGTTGAGAATCATTTTATTGTGTAATTCGAGTTGTGCGTCTCGTCAGAACGTAACGGGCGCAGGAAGACATGACCGCATGTTTGATGAAGTTCAACCGGACGAGTTTCTGGGAACAATAAATGTTAATGAGTCCACCTCTGAGCCAAACACGGACGATGTTCGTGCGTTGGCTCGTTAGCGCGTTTCCTCCCATCAGAAGCTCAGCGGTTTCAATGTCGACACCGATGCTAATTGTGGTGATGGTTGAATCAATTGCTTTGCTGTGCAACAAATTGCCACTTAACCGAACCTGACCTGACCTAACCAGCGTTCGGAATAAACGCCAGAGTAGGATTGTTGACATTTTTGAGACAGCGGAACGTTTTCCCTGTTCCAGAATCAGTCTAAGGTAGGACTTCAGTAACAGGTGAAAGAGTTTTCTTTTGGCCGTCATTGTTCGGTCCTAGTCTAGGCTTGAACGTCGCCGGCCGAACTGACTCTACGTCGGTGATCCAAACTGAAACAGCCATCCCAGTAACCTCCCTTTAATTGGTTCCTATGGCGTCGCTGTTCACACACACACACACACACACACCTCACACATACGGAGCTATACGTCTCACATCCCACAGAGACAAATAGATGTCCATTACCAACATATGGGCCCGTGTCTCCCACATGGCTATACCGTTCTGCGCTGTGCGATTTGGTGTAAGCACCAGTTGGAGCCAATCGGCTGCAGCGATCAAGACCCGGGGCACTATGAGGGTTGCTGTGGAAACCAACACCAAGGTATCGCTCCGGCAACAAGGTGAGAGAGCCTTTATGGCGTCACATTAATTTAAAATGTCACCGCGGACCTTAGGGAAACCTTTAACACACACATAACCTTTAACACTCACACACACACACTCACACATACACACACAAAGGCTTCTCTGCTCTCACCAGAGTAACTAACGACCACCAGACCAGTATTGTCTAAGTGATTTCTAAGAGAGCAAGTAACTGATTAATACATATCGCGTGATCCACAGAGCACCGGATCTTTTACATTACTTTGGAGCAGCAGACCATTTCCATATAGAGTAGGCTATTGGTCCTTTAGGCCTTGCTTGCCAACCCCGTTTCTAAATACCAGCGTGTGGGATCTCCCTGGAGAATCAGGAACCCCGGGTTCTCTCTCTTTTAACCGCTCGTCATGTATGTCGTCATGTATGTCTGCGTGTGAGACTGGGGTCATGTGACAACGACTGTGTGTGTCTGTTCATAAATATATGGATCGGGGGAAAAAACGTTCTTATGGAGGATGTCTGTGACTATATCTTCACCGTATAGCTTGGTAAGACGGAATGCCACGAACATGGAATGAAATACACCAAAAACGTTGGCATCTGTCCGTGCTCCATCGTTGATCTGATTACCGATTGCTGCTAAACGGAGAATTTCGACATCCTTGTAAAACGTGATCCGACCGCACGCAAAACAATGAAACAAATTCGCCGAAGAATATAAGACTAAACAAATTCCTTTGTATGCGTGAACAAACTTGCCAATCAATTTCGATTCTGATTCTGACTTTAACAAGCCTCAAATATTCAGACATAATACCTTAATTTTATTACAGGGGCCCTAAATAATAACACAACTTAATCAGCCTTCACGTCTCGTTAAGCGCGGGTGACTGCAAACTATTGTCTTCTACATTATAACCAGTCGTCATAAACAATGTCCTCGACACTAGGGCACACAGCTGTCAACTGCCGGTCCGACCCAGTCGTCACACAGTACATCAATCACATATAAAAACCTCCCACCACTCTGTTCCATTGGACAGCACACGCTGTCCCGCGTCCTTTAATTGTATCCAGCTTTTACATTAGCCCCTCGTTTGTATCTGCTTTTATGCAAATGGTCTTGCTATTTTGATTTCTCGCTTCTAGTTCCCGATTAAATGAATCAACACATTTAGAGCGCGGTTAAAACGAACCGACGCAGAATTCTGACACGCCACAGACCCAACGATCCTTTCAATTAAACACAGGGAAAACACAGCTAGGCTGGCTAATTAGCCACCTGCTAACACACACACACACACACAAAAACACACACACACACACACACACACACACACACAGACAGACACACACAGTTGAGTTTCGCTAAACCTTTGAGGACTTTTTGGGGACCAGAATCCTATTATGCCTGACCACTAACCATGAATCTATCAACTTTAACCTTAAACACTTAACCCCTAACAGCCATTGTAATTCCACCTCTAAACTCCCCACCTTAACATGGCTTTTGTCCGAAGTTGACAGCTGTAATGCATGGATATAATAGAAACCAACAAGCAGACTGATCGTTCTACAAGACAGTAGATTAACACCACATGTTAGATGAAGGCGTTTGCCGTGACCGAATCAGGGCCTGCAGACGCAAATATTTAATAAACCGAAAGACAGAAACATATTGACCTAAAGACAGGATGAGAACCCAGTCTGTATTCCCGGGAATACAAAACACTGTACATCGAGAGACGGAGGCAAACACAGAACACATAAAATATTTAGCATTTTTATGCTAGCATCTGGTGCTTTCTGTTCTCCCTCTCTCTCCCTCTCCCCCTCTCCCTCTCTCTCTCTCTCTCTCTCTCTCTCTCACCCTTTTCACTCTCTGCCCCACCCTACTTCACTCTTCCCCACACGGAACGTGTACTGGCACGGCGAACTAATTCAAAGACTCGGCTCACAGCACCTCGTATCTGCCGTCGCTCAACTTTGACTAAACTCTTTTAGCCCCTGTCGTCGATGCGTTCTTAGTTCAAAGGAGACAAAGGGAAAGACGTCGCCAGGCAGAGATTCGCCTTCGACTTATGTGAATTCTTTAATCATGCCACAGACTGGAAGTGTTTCGCTTTTTTACTCTCCCTTTTTAGCTCAGTCGGTATTTCACCCTCTCCCCTTTGTGTCTCTCGCTGCATCGGTAAACATTCCTCTCTTTTCGTTCGCTCTTCTTTTTCATCGTTCGCCTCCACCGACCAACCTCCTCCTTCATCTTTTTACAACTCACTCCATGTTTGCATTTCATCCAATCCTCTTTTACCTTCTTTACATCCCCTCCATTCTTCCCTCCATCTCTTGTCTTGTCGCATACAGTCTTAATGAGCACGGAGGCTAGGCCTGTAAATTATTCAACGACGATGAGAGGAATCTCTGATTCCGTCACTCCCGCCTTTCCTCGATCCCTAAATAGCCTTTTTTCTTGCACGGGGAGTGGAACTGTTAAATAGTGAATGAATAGATAGTCATCTGCTTCGTCCCTAGATCATTCACCTGCTACACGTGCTAACAGACAGGACATCATACAGCTCTCATTACATTAGACCATTACGGTAAGGCTTCGTTTGTTTCACACATTCCTCCAGATATAGTTGAATTAGACAGCTACTAGACAGCGGTGATTAAAGACATAATTTTTACATTAACTGTATGTCATACTGCAGTACATATTCCTGAACAACACCAAGACAGTGTAAACAGGCATGATTAGATTAAGATGTTTTAACCCTGTATTTGCTCTTAAATTATACTGAACATTATGTATATTATTATAACTGTACAGAAATACATTTTGGGGGGAAAAGCATCAGAAATAGTGAAGTCAAGCTAGTTGTAAGTTAGTGATAGATAGATCTATTGAACACCCTAGGCATGGGAAGTGAAATGAGCAGCTAGTGATTATTGACTTGTTCTCCCACTGTGTGACTGTGTGTGTGTGTGTGTGTGTGTGACTGTGTGTGACTGTGTGTGTGTGTGTGTGTGTGTGAGTGTGTGTGTGTGTGTGTGTGTGTGTGTGTGTGTGTGTGTGTGTGTGTGTGTGTGTGTGTGTGTGTGTGTGTGTGTGTGTGTGTGTGACTGTGTGTGTGTTTGTGTGTTTGTGTGTGTGTGTCTATGTGTGTGTGTGTCTATGTGTGTGTGTGTGTTGGTGTAATCCAGGTGCGTACATGGTATTTTCCCACATTTTTGGAAGGGTATTGTCTTAATTAATTGTCTGAATAGGGGTTACTTTTAAATGTAGGTCATGTTATGGGCTAGGTTATAGGTCAGGTTATGTGTTAGATTATAGGTCAGGTTATGGGTTAGGTTATAGGTCAGGTTATGTGTTAGGTTATAGGTCAGGTTATGGCTTAGGTTATAGGTCAGGTTATGTGTTAGATTATAGGTCAGGTTATGGGTTAGGTTATAGGTCAGGTTATGTGTTAGGTTATAGGTCAGGTTATGGGTTAGGTTATAGGTCAGGTTATGTGTTAGGTTATAGGTCAGGTTATGTGTTAGGTTATAGGTCAGGTTATGGGTTAGGTTATAGGTCAGATACTGATCACACAGTTCACAGGGATCTGGGGAGTCTGATCACACAGTTCACAGGGATCTGGGGAGTCTGATCACACAGTTCACAGGGATCTGGGGAGTCTGATCACACAGTTCACAGGGATCTGGGGAGTCTGATCACACAGTTCACATGGATCTGGGGAGTCTGATCACACAGTTCACAGGGATCTGGGGAGTCTGATCACACAGTTCACAGGGATCTGGGGAGTCTGATCACACAGTTCACAGGGATCTGGGGAGTCTGATCACACAGTTCACAGGGATCTGGCGGGTCTGACCAGATTCCTAAGCATGAACACGTCCAGTTGTCCACCAGCGTTCCTCATGAGGATGTTGGGAGTTCTTATGGCCTGTGGGACCTCAGCTGGATAAGACAGGAGACTGAAATCACGTTGTCACTATCTAGGTTGTTCGACCGGTGGGTAATTCTAGTAAATCTACTCGACACTCACAAAACGCAGATCCTCTTGTTCGACCACAGGAACAGATAACGTCAAGTGAATGTCTTTATGCTTGGCTCCTTTCTTACCACTTAAAGAGTTATGTTGATAATATTTCTCAGGCACTTGTTTTAAAATCAAAACAGCATTGCCATTTTGAGGCTTGACTAGGGCCACTTATTCCACAAGGCTAAGGTTCATGACCGCATGCCGACGAGAAAGATAATGTGCTAAACAGCCACAGACAACTGTATGTTTAACTCTGATTCGTTTATTCCTTCCTGTCTATGTTGGGAATTATTACTGTTAGTCTGGTAGCATCAGTCGCTTTCTCCCGTTGCATCTTTCATAGAGACATTTGCACCTTAGACGATTACAAACAGTTACAAACACACACAATCACACACACGCACGCACACACATACTCAGACAGACACATCTACGTTAAAAGAAATGCATATGCCCCACGTTCAACAAACATTCAAAGATCATCCATCTTGTTGGGTGTTACACATTTATTCCTTCTACTACCGTCCCTCGCTTTCCCTCAATCGTTCTTCTATCTTCCTACCTCCTTCGTTCCTCTCACTACCTCCCTCGTTCTCTCTCTCCCTCCATCCCTCCCTCTCTCCTCTCTCTCATTCCCTCCCTCTCTCTCCCCTCTCTCCTCTCTCTCATTCCCCTCTCTCACTTAACCCCCCTCTCCTCCCCTCCCTCTCTCCATCTGCACGGAGGCATTAATCAGTTTATTCATTTTCAGCTCCAGAACCTGATATAATGAATCCCCTTCTCAATGGGATAAACATTCTCCTCGCTCTACATTCACGAAGCACGCGTTGTTTGCGGTCAGGCTAAAGCGAAGTGATTGTTTCTGGCACAGTGCACGCTGAACGGTTATCCATCCAAATCAAATCTATGCACAAGACAAAAAGCTTTTCTGAGGGAAATATAATATGAGGTCTCCACATAAGATCACACTCAGGTTTGTTCTAGTCTATATGTTTTCCCCTTATGGTTGGTATGTTGAGAACATGGGATAGAGAGCATCTAGGAGGGAGAGAAATTATAAAAGGCAAGGTCAAATTATTTGTTGAAAGGTAAGTAAACAGAAAAAGGAAAGATGAGAGGAGGTAAGAAAAACATGGGAATAATTGTGATAAACCGAAGAGCGAGCCACGGCGCTATTCTGCGAGACTGAGTGGAGGTGGCGGAGGAACGAAAGGAACGGGGGAGGAGAAAAAAAGGGAGGTGGCGCCAAACAAATTGCACCTGCTAGGAAATTCCCTCGGTGATCGTTCGTGTCAAGGCCAGGAAAATGGTGTTTGATAGGAGGCATTGTTTTTCATGAGGCCGCAGTGGCCTTTGTCAAGTAATGGCATTCCACCCTGCTTCCAGAATAGTTCTTGGCGTGGTTCTGTGCTCCGCTCTCTGGATTTAGTGGTTTCTGCTCTAATCTGGCCAACGTCAGTGAGACCGCAGAATAAAAACCTGGCCTGTGCTGCACTGCATCAATGCGATATTATTTACTGGTAAAATATGATTGGTAGCTTAGGATTATGGATGCTTGCCTTTTCAAGCCATCGTTGGGTCACCAACAGTATCTAATGAGATGCTGAGTGAGTGTGGCTCTTTACAGGTGTTTACTGAGATCTGACCAGAGCAGGTGTTTACTGAGATCTGACCAGGATTTGTCTGTAATTTCTAACCAGTCCACTCTATGTCCCGGGTTCCACAGCCCCCCCTCCCCCCCTCCCACACCAAACAAGTTTTCAACATTCCTCAGAATTTAAATATAAATATGATAGTATCCTGCACAACTCTGACTGGGCTCTGGCCGGTTATTTGGTGGGAGAAATACCATCAGGAATGGATAATTTTGATTAATCTCCAGTTCGAATGTCGTGCAACGGTTTACAGTGTCAACTAACAAGAATTGTGAAAAATGAGAAAGAAAATTAAAGAAGTATTGAAACAGAGAGAGATAAATAGAGAGAGAGGATATACATGTAATGGCGCTCTTTTTGTAAGCCTAGACATTAATGACTGGTTTGTTTTGAGCTTATACTTCACAGAACACCGACTTCCAGCAAATTGTATTTGTGTTTATGTGTGTTTGTGCATGTGTTTGTCAAGGCTAGTGTCTTGTTAGCATTACATATTGTTAGTGGGAAGAAAACATCCAAAGACCTTTTTCACTGACACGTGAGGCGTAAAAGAATCACTTGAAAAATGGATAATATTACAATCTAGCTGGTCAACGAGGGTTCTCTCAATTTAATTCGGTTAGTTAACAGTTTAGCTAACAGTTTCCACTACCGGTACTTGTTTACGTGTATCTGACACGATCTCTGTTCAAAAAACGGCCAGAGCAAATGTCATTAATGCGATCAGTGCTCGATGGCTAATCACAGTGTTGCCCTTGTGTTTGTGCGCACATCAATGGCTGTGTGGCTCCTAGTTGGGTTTCTAAGGTTTCCAAAGTTTCTAGATGAATTACACCATGCTGCCTCTTCCTCGTGAGATAACGCCAGATACACCGTCGAAGGTCTTCTCACCAGCTAACAGATAAGGAAATGAAATCACAGGACAAAGAGACCTGGTGGAAAAATCTATGATTGTCTCTCGTTTCCTTCGTATACCATTTCTAAAGTGCGTACAGCGATCATGCATGTCAGAAAGCTGCAAACAGAAAGTTGTCTTGCACCTGTCCAGATGTCATTACTATGGCTATACTACTATTATTTGCTTACTACTATGGGGGTCAGTACATCTACCTCAATAGACAGGGGAGCTGCCCTACAATGACTGAAGTACTGTAGCTAACGTTAGTCGTGGCAACTGATTAATAACTGATGACGTTGAAACGGTTTGTCAGGACACCTTCCGTACTAAAAGTGTACAATATGCATACTTCCTAGAACAGTGGCCTTCTCTTTTTGCATACTCTCGCTAAATCCATCACGCTGTCTGTCTCTATCTGTCGTACACGCTGTCGGTTTCTATCTGTTGTCCATTCTGTCTGTCTCTATCTGTTGTCCATTCTGTCTGTCTCTATCTGTTGTCCATTCTGTCTGTCTCTATCTGATGTCTTCTCTGAACAGGCCATTTACCTGGAAGAACAATTACATTTATTCCTGGGAATTTCCTGAAGAAAAAAGCTGTATAACCGTGTGTCTCTGAAAGGGCAACGAGGTTAACATGAAACGCTGACATGAAGACAAATGGCAAGAGCGTGTTAAACGCGTGTAGACAGAGCGTTCGGGGAGAAGATCGAGGACCATTTAGACCGAGAAGACGACTGTGAAATGGAACGACAGGACAGTAACAGATTAAAGAGGTAAGAGTGGCAGCGTTTTGATTGATTCCGAGTCTGAACGGTTACGTCTTCCTGGTGTCACCATGGTGGTATCAGCTCATTAATCCCAGGAACAGACAAGCAGACGGAGAGACCATCAATCCCCAATCCCAACCTGGGCCCCACGCTGGCGCGGGAACGACTGCCGAGTCATCACAAACTGTTCCACCGGAAAGGTTGCAGAATTGATTTGAGAGCAGGGTAGCAGATGAGGATCCCAGAGTGAGGAGTCACATAGTCAGCTTGTCAAATCACCGTCCTCAAACACCCATAATGCAATGCAAACCCCGGTTTGAAATGAGGTAAAACAGGTGGAGCACAAACTGCAGCTCCGCTTACGTTGCTCTTTCTGGTTCCGGGTCAGGTTTGGGCTCTGACTCAAGGTCTGGTTACGTTGCTCTTTCTGGTTCCGGGTCAGGTTTGGGCTCTGACTCAAGGTCTGGTTACGTTGCTCTTTCTGGTTCCGGGTCAGGTTTGGGCTCTGACTCAAGGTCTGGTTACGTTGCTCTTTCTGGTTCCGGGTCAGGTTTGGGCTCTGACTCAAGGTCTGGTTACGTTGCTCTTTCTGGTTCCGGGTCACGTTTAGGCTCTGACTCAAGTCCTGTCTCAAGGCATCCACAGACTGTTCTAGAAACCACTACATAATTGTCTCGCCTCTGTGCATTGTGTGGTTGTCCTGTAGGAAGGTGAACCTTCTTCTCGGTCCGAGGTTTTTCGAGGATCTGTCGGTACGTCGCTCCCTTAATCTTTTCCTTGATTCTGTCTCTCAACCCCACAGCTGAAAAACCTCCCCAGAATTATGCTGCTACCACCAGGCTTCACTGTTAGGTTGGAATAAGCCAGGTGATGAGCTGTGCTTTCCTCCAGATGGGACATGTGCTATTCAGGACAAATATTAGTTTCATCAGAACAGAAGATTGTTTCTCATAGTATAAGATTTATTCAGGAGCCCTTCCTCCTAGCCACTATTTCTCATTACCTACCTCTATACCTACCTCTACTAACTACCTCTACTATCTACCTCTACTACCTACCTCTACTACCTACCTCTACTACCTACCTCTACTACCTACCTCTACTATCTACCTCTACTACCTACCTCTACTATCTACCTCTACTACCTACCTCTATACCTACCTCTACTACCTACCTCTACTATCTACCTCTACTATCTACCTCTACTACCTACCTCTACTACCTACCTCTACTATCTACCTCTACTACCTACCTCTACTATCTACCTCTACTATCTACCTCTACTACCTACCTCTACTACCTACCTCTACTATCTACCTCTACTATCTACCTCTACTACCTACCTTTATCTACCTCTACTACCTACCTCTACTACCTACCTCTACTATCTACCTCTACTATCCACCTCTACTACCTACCTGTACTATCTAGCTCTACTACCTAGGTCTAGCTTCCCAGACTTCAAAATATTCCTTCTAGTATTACCATGTCTGACTTCCTTTACCCTTCTCTGTCACAGTTGTTTACAAAACACTCTGACAACCTTCATCACTACGTTGACAGGTTGGATAGGAACTAACTGCGTTTTCTCTGCTGGCTGTTTGTCTGGATCCACCCTTATCACAGCCCAACTGCGAAGAACGATGTACAAACCTGTGCTCAAACATTCACAAAAGAGGTACGAAATGCTGCCAGACCCCTCCCAGGTAACTACCCCATATGCCACAACGTAACTGACATACAAGCACACGCACATATGGGACAGACGCAGCCACACACAGAAACAAAGAGATTCAGCGAGTCTTCCCAGTTTGCCTGAAAACCTAGACACATTCCACACCGTACGCCGTGATATATTTGAGTAACAGTACATAGAAACCCAATTAGGGTGCACATTTGACCAATATTTTTGATCTGTCGTTACAAATGTAGACGTATCACAGCACCATAAGCTCTAAACGGAAGGACAACGCAGTGAACACACTGCTGACGAGGACACAGCTCAAAACGCCTGAAGACTAATTACTATAGAAGTAATTCAACAGTGAACATCTCAGATCTAACACCCCTCTTTCACTCTCTCTGTGTGTGTTTGATGGGCATCAATGGGCACTGGAGGGTCGGAACCAGACATGGAGGAGTAGAAGAAGGTCACCTGGACCAATGGGACCTGTTTTCTTTTACCTTACAGAGACGTCCATGTACATATGTGCTGGTTTGCACATACACTGTGGACAGACGTCAAGCTGGTGGAGGTGATGTTCTGATAGTAAACCCTGGGTCCAGGCATTCACGTGGACGTACATTTGACGCGTGCCTAAACTACCTAAACTGAAAATGTATTGTCCTGGCCTCTAAATTCCCCAGATCTAAATCTCATGGATAATCTGTGGGACGTGCTGGACCAACTTGTCCGAGCCATCTCCATCTCATGTACGGGACTGTCTAATGTCTTGGTGCCAGATACCACAGGACACCTTCAGGGGTCTTATAGAGTTCATGCCGCTTTTGGAGGAACACGGAGGACCAATCCCATCTTAGTGAGGTGGTTCTAATGGTTTGGCTCATCGTTATGTGTGTATCTGTAGAGGTATTGTATGTGTGTATGTGGGTGTGTACATGTGTGTGTCTGTGTTTCTCAGCTGTTTCTAACAGTCAAATGAAGCTCCCTTATTAAGTCACTCCGTTATTTCATTTTATCATGACTTGACATCTCTCAGCTTATTTAAATAAAAGCAAAAGGCAACGCCAATTACAGAGAGAATCATAGGGTGGGCTGTCGAAAAAGAGGTCAAGGTTCACCTTGATTGCTTCTCTCAGATACAAAACATTGTATGATGCAGCAGAAATACAATGAGTTCGACACGGAGAGGACAGGGAGCAAAGGACAGGGAATTGAGGAGATGACAGCGGGCACGACAAAGGACGGGGAATTGAAGAGAGGACAGGGAGCAAAGGACGGGGATTTGAGGATAGGACAGGGAGCAAAGGACGGGGAATTGAGGATAGGACAGGGAGCAAAGGACAGGGAATTGAGGAGAGGACAGGAAGCAAAGGACAGGGAATTGAGGAGAGGACAGGAAGCAAAGGACAGGTAATTGATGAGAGGACAGGAAGCAAAGGACAGGGAATTGAGGAGAGGACAGGAAGCAAAGGACAGGTAATTGAGGAGAGGACAGGAAGCAAAGGACAGGTAATTGATGAGAGGACAGGAAGCAAAGGACAGGTAATTGATGAGAGGACAGGAAGCAAAGGACAGGTAATTGAGGAGAGGACAGGAAGCAAAGGACAGGTAATTGAGGAGAGGACAGGAAGCAAAGGACAGGTAATTGATGAGAGGACAGGAAGCAAAGGACAGGTAATTGAGGAGAGGAATTAGTACATTAGTACAAAGTACATTAGAGCTTGAGAGAGAGAGACCCGGTATTAAGACAGAGAGAAAAGTGGTGACGGCGAAAGAGAGTGAATAAGAGAGGAAAAGGAAGAGAGTGAAAGGAGTGGGTAGCAGGTAGGGTCCTAGCTGAGAGTGAAAGACCCCGGCGCTGCTCCTCCAGATGGCCTTCATTGATTATTCATTGAACGCGATGGCTGCCGCTGTCTCTACTCCCTGCAATGCCTCACAGACCCGCCCTGCTCCCCACATTCCACCCCCCGCTCTGCCCCCAAGGACATGGGGGTGGATTCAAAGGGGGTGTGTGTGTTTGTGTTGGGGGCGGGGCGGGGGGGGGCGGTGTTGTTGTCGTACCACACATTATGGATTCATACAGCCAACCCCCGAAAAAACGCCCCTTTAATAAAAACGCCACTTCTTGGTTACAGTGTCGTATGACTGGGACCTGGGAAGACGTAAGAGATATGGTGGAGGCAGGGAGAGATGGGAGGCTTTAATGGATCCACCTGCTGAGTGACTTGTCACTGTCAGCCCTTAATGCTCCAGCATGAATCACATACTGCTAAAACCCACCATGTGTGACGCTGAGGTGTTAGCCGGTGACTGCTGCAGACCAGTGTGACTGGATCTGAGGTGTTAGCCGGTGACTGCTGCAGACCAGTGTGACTGGATCTGAGGTGTTAGCCGGTGACTGCTGCAGACCACTGTGACTGGATCTGAGGTGTTAGCTGGTGACTGCTGCAGACCACTGTGACTGGATCTGAGGCGTTAGCCGGTGACTGCTGCAGACCAGTGTGACTGGATCTGAGGTGTTAGCCGGTGACTGCTGCAGACCAGTGTGACTGGATCTGAGGTGTTAGCTGGTGACTGCTGCAGACCACTGTGACTGGATCTGAGGCGTTAGCCGGTGACTGCTGCAGACCACTGTGACTGGATCTGAGGCGTTAGCCGGTGACTGCTGCAGACCACTGTGACTGGATCTGAGGCGTTAGCCGGTGACTGCTGCAGACCACTGTGACTGGATCTGAGGCGTTAGCCGGTGACTGCTGCAGACCAGTGTGACTGGATCTGAGGTGTTAGCTGGTGACTGCTGCAGACCACTGTGACTGGATATAACATGTGTCGGGTCACATTTTTAATCTCTGTGTGGTTCACTGGGGTCCTCGCCACTAGATTGGGACTTTGGCACAAGGTCAAGAATCAGTGGAGGAAGCGTGTGTTTCACACAGAGATTATGAATACACACATGCTCACGCACACACCCACACTGTTCAATTACCATCCAGGCAGGCCCCGTTACACAAACTGAGACAAACAGTTTGGCTGAATTCCTCTGATGGATTTCAGGATTGGTCTGTCATTTCTAATTAGCATTATTATAGAGGGAGAGAGGTGGCAGGGAATCCTCTGATTATAATCTGTTTTATATAATGTGTGTATCTGTGTGTGTGTGTGTGTATCTGTGTGTGTGTGTCTGTGTGTGTATCTGTGTGTGTGTGTGTGTGTGTGTGTATCTGTGTGTGTGTGTGTGTGTGTGTATCTGTGTGTGTGTGTTTCTGTATGTACTGGTCATGTGTTGAGGAGGGTTACAGGTGAAGTTTGAGATTGGAGAGATGGACATCAACCTGTACAGGAAACTCTTCTGCCATTGCTCTCTCCTTCTGGATATAGTGTTATTGGCTGAATGCAATGGAAGAGGTGTGTGTAGGTGTATTATAGTGTGTGTGTGTGTTTGTGTGTGTCAGGCTAAACTTACCTGACACAGAGAAACACCATGCAGATGGACAGGATTCTGCAGTGGACCTCTAAACCCTCCAATCGGTGCTGTTCATTTGGATCAGGTGGTACCAATCGACGGAAATAAGCAACGCGCGCGTGTGTGTTTTCTCGCCGGCACAATAATGACGCATCAGCAGTAGAAATGTGTCCCACCTTTAACAAACATCAGCATTCGGCTCTTGAGCGCGAACGCAATACAATTTAGAAAATCCATTTGAAATTCGATAGAAGTTCCTGAACTTAATAGCGGCTAAATCTGGACGTGTTCAGACTTACACCAGCCTGTTCACCGTGGGGCTCTTCAGAGTCTGTGTCTTTTGCACGACAAGAATTTACTGGGCGCTCTGTGCCAACGTATGTTCGCCGGTCACACTCCCCTGGGTCCGCTGGCACACTTTCTGACGTGGATCAGGATACGAAACCTCCCGTGTGCACAGATGGTGCTCATTTTTCTCGTCACAGCTCGTGTCGCGAGCTCACGCGCGCACAATTTTCTCTCACACACACACATAGACACACACACACACACGCTTACACACACACACAAGCTTGACCCTTGGTGGAATGCCACTATATTGTCACAGCAGGTTTACTGCAAGCCTGTAATGTCCATTGAGATCAAACCGTACCACAGTACACACACGTATACAAGCACACACACACACGTTCACATGCACACACACACGTACACATGCACACACACACACACACACACACACACGTACACATGCACACGTACACTCTCATTCTAAACTCCTAAACCTAACTCACAGTATAGAAAAGCATTTAGGAGGAAATTACACAGAACTTGTGAAATAAAATGTAGAGAAATGGATGAGATAAAAACACACACACACACACACACACACACACACACACACACACATGTGTTTTTTCGTCTTAGGTCCCTGGGAGGGATGGGAAGCAAAACCCAGCATTCTTCATGCCCCAGGGCTTTCTGGAATTAAAGCTTTAAAATCTACTTTTTTGTCTTAGTCTGATATAGGGCGCTATAAAAAAAACGGCATTGTTATTCATGGATGGTTTGTGTGTGCGCGATTCCCCTGTGAGCTGGAAACTCCTTAAACTATACTTATCCAAAATAATTATAAGCAAAAAAGTTTTTGCACAGTTGTGTGTCCGGGTGTGTGTGAGAGAGACTGAGAGTGGCTGCGTGCATGTATGCGTTTTTCCTCATTGACGTAGTCATGGAGATTGAGGTAGACATAGTAATTGAGGTAGACATTGTGAATGAGGTAGTCATGACGATTGAGGTAGACATTGTGTTTGAGGTAGACACTAGAGGGTGAGGTAGTAATGGAGATTGAGGTAGAAAAGGCGATTGAGGTAGACAGTGTGTTTGAGGTAAACATGGCGATTGAGGTAAACAGTGTGTTTGAGGTAAACATGGCGATTGAGGTAAACAGTGTGTTTGAGGTAGACATGGCGATTGAGGTAAACAGTGTGTTTGAGGTAGACATGGCGATTGAGGTAGACAGTGTGTTTGAGGTAGACATGGCGATTGAGGTAGACAGTGTGTTTGAGGTAGAAATGGCGATTGAGGTAGACACTGCTTGAGATAGACACTCTGTTTGGTTTGGACAGCACTGAGGGGCTGCACATTCTGTGTGCAGTGAGAATGTCAGCCCATATTCTCCTAACTTTTTATCACACCATAATTAAAATGAATTGCTTTTCTGCTATTTTTTATCCCAGTATACTAGCGATATGCTTTTATTGATTTATCTTAGGCAGTTATTTCAATCCACACTGGAGTTGTAATAGTTTTAGCTCTGAACGCTCCTAGATATGGAACTGCAACTTTTTATTTCTGATTCCTCCTGCTGCTCACAAAACTGATGAATTTCAATAGGAAGGTAGAGTAGCCTAGTCAACGGAACAAAACAGATAAATGAGTTATTAGTCATTCTGTAATAACCGTTATGAGACTCAAAGTAATTGCTAGAGAGCTGCACAAGTCAATGCTAAGTCTGTACAAACGTAAAGACTATTTAGTCTTCCAGCTTTTGAATTTGGCAAACTTTGATATCTTCAATGGAGTTAGCAACGCGTGATGGGAGCTGTCCATCCAGCACACACACACACATCTGGACAGTACGGGAGCTGTCCGGTCAGCACCACACACATCTGGACTGTACGGGAGCTGTCCGTTCAGCACCACACACATCTGGACAGTACGGGAGCTGTCCGTTCAGCACCACACACATCTGGACAGTACGGGAGCTGTCCATCCAGCACCACACACATCTGGACAGTACGGGAGCTGTCCATCCAGCACACACACATCTGGACAGTACGGGAGCTGTCCGTTCAGCACCACACACATCTGGACAGTACGGGAGCTGTCCATCCAGCACCACACACATCTGGACAGTACGGGAGCTGTCCATCCAGCACCACACACATCTGGACTGTACGGGAGCTGTCCGTTCAGCACCACACACCCCTGGACAGCCGTCCCAGACAAGCACACCAATAGCCTTACCAATTTCAGCACATACAGCATATATGGGGGCGATGTCAGCTCAGATGATAGGTGATAGGAAATAATTTCGTTTTCGTTACAACCTGCCAGTGGAGACCGATATTTCCGTTTTTACTTTCTTTGTGGGGACAGTATACACACACACACACACACACACACACACACACATCAAATATAACACAAACACACACATCAAATATAACACAAACACACATCAAATATAACACAAACACACACAACACACACACACACAGACAGATCACATACAACACAAACACACACACACTCACACACACACACACACACACACACACAACACACACACACACTGCTGTACGGATGGCATTAAATGTCACCACTAAGTGTTTTTGTCCTTGAAGGATGCTGAAGCTGGCTGGCTCTTGACCCAAACAAGGCCAATGGGTCAGGAGGTGGAGCTGTGCTGTCCACCCCTCCTCCGCCCCGTACCCTCTAGAGTAATTGTGTTCCTGATGAATGAAAATAATAGCGTTATGAATATCCTAGGATCATGAGTCCTTGAGAAAGGCACGCTAAAATCTGTACGTCACTCCGGACTCCCTGAGAAAAATGACAAGCCGATTGAACCTGGAAAATGCAGAACAGACAAATTGATAGAGGAGCAAACAACGCGCAAACGATGAAACGAAATGTAACTGTCCGAGATGCTGTGGCGCGTGAGTTGAGAAGAGTACGTTTCTGATGCGTGCGACTGCTAATCACATTCTTCAACATAGCAATCAATACATTTTATTTTCTCTTCCGACTGAAGTCTATTTCAAAACATGTTATATCCTTCTCGCACCTTTTCCCTAACTCTTCTGGTCCTTCCCCCAGCTCTCCGTGTCATTGTGGAGCCCATGGCCGCTCATATATCGGGCCGAGCACACGGACTGAAAATAGAAGCAATCATTTATTCATCGATTGAAACCTCAGCAGACAAAGAGAGACAATGAGGGAGAGATGAAGAAAAGCTGAAGGCTGTGGGAACATTTTTAATTTAATTCAAGGTGATCGGGGGAATACAGTGTTTGAATGATGCCGCGCGTTATAATGCCTTGTGATGTTAGTCGTTAATTGTGTGATGATGCGGTCGTGAACCTTACGTCACTGTAATGGGGGTTTGTGTTACCCAGATAGGCTGGGGATGGAACAGCCGGCGCACCTCGAAGAGGTGGGATTAAACCCCATTATGGTAGCATGTTGTTCGTACAATATTTAATAACAATAAATCAAGAGAGGAAACATAAAAAAAAATAATGTTAAAAAACACCTTGTAAGCGAAGCAGCCCCTGTTCATCTCCTTCACACGCCTTTGAACAGATTCCTCGCGGTGGTTCTCCCCAGCAACACTTTAAAGCAAGAGCAGGTCATTTTGCCGGAAGCGGTCCGTGTGGTAGCCTTGTGACAGTGGCCGGTTGTCCCATTGAGCCGGGCCAAACAGAACGTACGGTTGTGTCACTAGCTGAGTCACTAGGAGTCCGTGGTGAGAACTCTCAGGGGCCCCACGGTGGGGTGTTGAGACCTGCTTTTGTTTAACGGCAATCTTCCCATGTTAACGGCAGACAACAAAACACCGGGCACTTCACTGCCGGCACTCCACTGCTGGATTGGCTGTGATGCCATGAAGGGTCTGTCCAGGTCTGGACTGGTACATCAGATACTGCACGATGTGATGTTTTGGGGCAAGTGGGGGCACTATTCCCTCTGGTATAGAAAAAATCAAATCCCATTGACCCAGGGCAGTGAAGGGGACATTGCCACGTGTATGCTGCCACCGTTCAGATGGGATAATAAATGAGTAGTGGAGGGAGGAGAGCCGGTGTAATCGCTGGTGTCCTTGCCAAAAAGTAATGAACTTCAAATAGGCTTATTTATCTATGCATTATCTATACACTAAATGCATGCAATTCATTATGCCCTGTAAGCAAGGATAGAGTGCAGTAATCCATACTGGAGTCCCAATGGCTTCCTGTACCTAATGGAGCTAATGATAAACTAATGGTACAATCACTTATTTATCAGGGTGTTACTTACCGGAAGTCATTCATATAGGTGTTATATACAGTCAGTCATCTACCATAGATATGTGGGTGTTATATACAGTCAGTCATCAACCATAGATAACCCCTGTGGGTATTATATACAGTCAGTCATCTACCATAGATATGTGGGTGTTATATACAGTCAGTCATCAACCATAGATAACCCCTGTGGGTATTATATACAGTCAGTCATCTACCATAGATATGTGGGTGTTATATACAGTCAGTCATCTACCATAGATATGTGGGTGTTATATACAGTCAGTCATCAACCATAGATAACCCCTGTGGGTATTATATACAGTCAGTCATCTACCATAGATATGTGGGTGTTATATACAGTCAGTCATCTACCATAGATATGTGGGTGTTATATACAGTCAGTCATCTACCATAGATATGTGGGTGTTATATACAGTCAGTCATCTACCATAGATAACCCCTGTGGGTGTTATATACAGTCAGTCATCTACCATAGATATGTGGGTGTTATATACAGTCAGTCATCTACCATAGATAACCCCTGTGGGTGTTATATACAGTCAGTCATCTACCATAGATATGTGGGTGTTATATACAGTCAGTCATCTACCATAGATAACCCCTGTGGGTGTTATATACAGTCAGTCATCTACCATAGATAACCCCTGTGGGTGTTATATACAGTCAGTCATCTACCATAGATATGTGTTATCTTAGGGAAGTAATCTACATTCTGGGAATAATAATTTCTTAAGTTTTATTTGAAGCAGGATAAGCTCATGGCAATATATGACCTCAGAGTACGTCTGCTTGGCCATCACCGTGTCTCTGTAAGCTGTGGTTAGACGGTCCTGTGTGACTCTTTATCTGCTCCGGTGTGACTGCATTTAATTAGCCATTTAAAGACACAAAGATTCTCTTTTTATTTGACACAAATCTTTTACTATCTCTTTTCAGATACAACACACGTCCAGCGAAAGCGCAAAAAGAGTAAAAAGCCATTGTTTTTTCCAAAACATTTAAACAGCATTATTTTCAGCTTAATGTTTTCGAGGAGGAGATACATTTAAGAGCCTTATCCCTAACGAGGAGAGATACTTTAAACGATGCCCGCGACGATTCGGTTGAACAGAGGAGAATCATACACTCAAGTCTTCAGGACACATATCATGACATTCTATTATTTTTGCATCCTTCAGAACGGTATAAGCTGGACATGAGCTAGGACCCGCCCACATACATACTAGGACCCGCCCACATACGGTAAAACTAAACATAGACAGAGAAGCAAAGCCAGTGCAACACTACGGAGGTGATACGTGAACACTAAAAAGATCGCCCGAAGGAAAAAGACACATTCTAAAAGTAAAAAAGCAAACATCTTTACAACCCCGTATCCCGCGACAACCAACAGGTAACTGCACTAACCCCCGGCCTGTTCCACTTTTTTTATAGGTATAGTATCATACAGACATACTGAAGACATTCAAGAGGGGTAGCAGACCGGAGTGGTAGAAAAAACACCCATGCAAATCGAGGCGGTGCCCAAGCGGAATCACAAACGCAGGAGGGGCGTCGGCCGGCGGTCGATCGTCGAGGTTTGTGGTAGCGCGGCAACGGCGCGAATGCTAATGTTAGCGCTCTGGCCGCATTCACGGTACACAGCCTTTTGGAATGCCACGTGCGCTACCACGTGCGCTACCACGTGCGCTACCACGTGCGCTACCACGTGCCTCTGCAACCAACCGGCCAATCGTCTCCTGGTACGGTACAACAATGTTCTCCAACAGTCAGTGCCTTTTGGGAGCCAGCATGGAGGTGCTGACCTGGAGATCACAATTGCTCTTTAAACTCTAACAAAAAAGAGAGCAGGGACCTGATCCCAGAACAGCACTCCCGAGCTGAGACCCGTTGTGAATACGGGCCTAGGTCTTACTATTGATATTGATTTCACTGTTGTTATTACACGTTTTTATATTTCTTTATTTGCTTCAGAATGAATAAAAAGGATATGTGTGTTTTATGTCTGCTGTATCATTCCCTGGTTCTCCTCATTGTATTTCCAAATTATGACCAGGTACTTTCAGTTCATATAGCCTCTCCTCGGTTCTCCCCTTATCCTACCTGGAGCGGGTTCTCCATCTGTCAGAGGCCCAATGTGGTTCCGGTCGGCAAAACGTTTTTTAACCGATGTCAATGTCTTTTGTTTGGACCCCGTGACAAGCGTAGAGTTCTGCCGGGCAAAGAGTACGGTGGTGAGAGGAGTCAGGACGATGGAGGTGGGAGGAGGGAGGAGGAGAGAGAAGGGGGGATTTTGGAGGTTACCGGAGAAAGCTCCAGTAGAGAGGCAAATCCACAGAGACACTCCTACCATGATAAACCACACACTTAAAAAAAGAAAAGGCGTGATGATTTTTTGGCATCTTATCTTTTCAGTTCAATATATAGTTCAGAAACGTCGGACGCTTCGTGTTTTCTTTTATTATGAGTATTATCTTTTACCTCCCATCGATCTGCACGTCCATCCACGTGGCCATTCCAGTCGCGTCCAAAAGTGATCCTCTCCCAAAACAATGCCACCATATATATCGCGAAATGTACAATCCGCTCTGTAAATCCGTCCTCTTAAATATTCGCTTTTCATACGTATACGACGATCGCTGTGTCTATAGTTTCCGCGGTACGTCGGGTTACAATTCCTGGGAGCTGATGACGTGGAACAGCGTGACGTTGTACAGGACCTGGTGGCCGTTATTCCAGGCGTAGAGAGCGCGGTCACGCGGGTTGTAGTCCAGCATGGAGATATGGGAGTACTTGTTCTGGAAGGCGATGTCGATGTACTCGTACGTGGACGAGTTAGTGCTGTAGGCGTAGTACACCTTGGTCCCTCCGGAGTATCCGTTGGTGACGTAGAGAGTGCCGCATATCATGAAGGCCTCGCCGGCGCTCCTCTTGGGGTGGTCCGTGGTCCAGCTCTTGATGATCTGAAGCGTGCCGGGGTTCAACTTGCTGATCACGATGTTCCCGGCGTTCTGGTTGGTGGCGTAGACGGCCCAGAGGCCGCCCTCGTCCACCATGAGGTCGATGTCGGAGTGGCCGCCCCAGGCGTAGTGGTACATGTTGTTGTAGCCGGCGTTGTCCAGCTGCCGGGACTTGCTGATCGCCGAGGTCTTGAAGTCGAACTTGATGATGACGTGGCTCTGGAACTTGTTGAAGTAGATGGAGCCGTTGTAGACCACCTGGCCAGTGCCTGACCACGGGTGGGGCAGCCGGTACGACGTGAAGTTGTCCGTCGCTATGAAGTCCGCCATGGACCTGTACTCCCGCACGAAGCGGTTGTTATGGTAACCGTCCATGTACCACACCTAGGAGACGGAGATACGGAGGAAACACCGACAGGGTCATCAAACACGCCCCGTGGCGCCCCTCGGAGCCGCGCATCAAACACCCCGCCGCACATTTAGTAGACGGCGCCCGTACACGTGCGGATCACGCGCTATTTCGCACACTGTAAATCAAATCGCGCTGTCAACAGAGAGCCTAATTAAATCGGCTTAGAGCAGAGCAGGAAGCTGCGATCCTGCCTGCTGCTCCGGAATACAAACAGCCAGGAATTACCGGCCGCCTCGGGCGGAGACGGGCAGGGATTTGGGATGAGCCCCGCAGGGATAATGCGGATGATTCCAGATAAAAGGCTAGTCTCAGCTTCCATCTCCCCGCAGTAACCCACGGGCCCCTGTGGTTCTGGTCGGGGCATTAAGGCGGATGCATCCGGAGCTTCTGCCGGGACCTCTCGGTCCGTTTCCCCTACTGACTGCGAAATCTGACAAACCATAACACCTCAGCCGGAGTTTAAAAACTCATCCATTCCCGCTCCGGGTGCGCGATTGGCTAATGAATCATTGAGGAGCAGGAAGGAAAGGCCCCGGGAGGTTCTGGAAACCACAGCAACGGCCTCTTATGTTCTCCGGTTACGGAGACAGATCTTTTCTATTGTGATCAATTTAATTGAATCTGTTTTCTTGGTGCCATTAGAAACACAAATTCTTCTTATGGAGGTGAACGATAGCATATCCGGTCCCGTGTCTTACTGTACTGTATCAGTATTACTATAGCTATCACTCACACAGAACCATCTAAAGTATTGTAAAGTATTGTTTTAGGTCATAGGAATATATTTTTGGCTGTCATATTAGCATCCTGGGACACTTAATCCCTCCATTATTAATGCTCTTTAGTAAATGGAATATTTGCCTGTTAGTTTATCAAACAGATTCCTGGCCTAGGAAAACTCAATGATGGCAAAAGTACAACAGACATACATACAGACAAACATATATACATACAGAAACAGACATATATACATACATACATACAGACATACAGACATACAGACATAGATACAGACATACAGACATACAGACAGACATACAGACATAGATACAGACATAAATACAGACATGCAGACATGCAGACAGACATACAAACATAAATACAGACAAACAGACATTCAGACATACAGACATAAATACAGACAAACAGACATGCAGACATGCAGACAGACATACAGACATACAGACATACAGACATACAGACATGCAGACAGACATACAGACATACAGACATACAGACAGACATTCAGACATACAGACATACAGACATACAGACATACAGACAGACATTCAGACATACAGACAGACATACAGACAGACATACAGACATACAGCATCAACATTAGTGCACTAGTGTTGTTGACGCAAACACACTGTCATGTCAAGCATCCAGTGTGATCTTCAGAAGCAGGAAGTGGGGAACATGGCCAAGCTCTGGAATGGATTTATGTGTGTGTGTGTGTTTTGTGTGTGAGTGTGTGTGTGTGTGTGTGTGTGCATTATTTACCCGCGTATCTCCCTCTGGAGCAGCAGGGTCAGTCATCCAGGACCCAAACCTGGACCCGGACGTCTTGATAGTGACCGGATCGCTGATGCCGGTCAACTTTCCACATGCTGCAGAGAAATAAGTAACATGGAAACACTTCTCACACTCCTCAGTGATTCTATATCTGCATGTGTGCCATGTATACGTGGCATCGTCCCGCAATACACACAGAAATACATCACGCACTTGTACACAAGGCCATCTTTTACTAAACGTTCACTAGTAGCTTCGGTTCCCATAATCCGAATATCGTGTTTGCGGTAAACATGTTAGGAGGTGCTAAGGGCCTCGGCCAATACAATAACAGGATACGGTTAAAGATAAGGCATGTGGGTCAGCTGAGGCTTACTCAAGCTGGGAAACCAATAATGCATGTCCGATTATAGGTGAGGGAGAAAATTAGAAAGCACTGTAGAGAAAACGAAGTGTAGGCTGTGGATTTATAGTGATCACGTGCCCGGAGAAGAACCAGCTGCCGTCTCTGTTAAAGGTGTTAAAATAACGTTCATCCCAACAGCTCGATGGAGAGATAAGAAGGCTGGGTGTCTCTCTGTCGGTCTGTCTATCGGTATGTGTCTCTGTCTGTCTCTCTGTCTCTGTCAACAATAGATAATGACTATCGGTATTCTGTTCTTGTGTTTGTTGTTAAAAGATGTAGAGAAAGGCAGATGTTGACCGAGAAAGATGCATTGTGCTGCGGAAGTTTCTTTAAAGGTGTGTGAGGCTGAGTGAATCGTCAATTAGTCTTGGATGAGTTGCTCATTTGAATTTGGACCGCTGAACATTTAGTCGTGTCTCGTCCCCTGACGGCAGTCGTGTAATTGAACTAATCAGCCTCTTATTAGGAACACCCTAGAAGCTCTATTTAGGTCTTAATGGCGGCTAAACAACAAACTGCTCACTGACAATCAGACGTATTCCTTTGAAAGGGTGTGCATTTGGAAAAACGGATTTAACGTTTTCTTCGACGTGCAAATGTGAATTCGATCAGAGGACTATCTTGATTTCATTTAGGTCGGTGAACTTTTTGGTACGCTAATGGATGAAGAATAAACAAACAGGTCTCCAATTACATTCACATTTATCACTCTATTTATTATACGGTTCAATGATCATTTATGCTTATAATGTTCTTTAATTCTTTCTTTCAATGCTTCTCCCTGTCTTTTTCTAGTTCTTTCATGTCGTGTCATTTTCTCTCTTCTCTCCCTCCCCTTCTCATTATCTCCCTCCCCTTCTCATTATCTCCCTCCCCTTCTCATTATCTCCCTCCCCTTCTCATTATCTCCCTCCCCTTCTCATTATCTCCCTCCCCTTCTCATTATCTCCCTCCCCTTCTCATTATCTCCTCCTCTTCTCATTATCTCCCTCCCCTTCTCATTATCTCCTCCCCTTCTCATTATCTCCCTCCCCTTCTCATTATCTCCTCCCCTTCTCATTATCTCCCTCCCCTTCTCATTATCTCCCTCCACGTCTCATTATCTCCCTCCCCTTCTCATTATCTCCCTCCCCTTCTCATTATCTCCCTCCCCTTCTCATTATCTCCCTCCCCTTCTCATTATCTCACTCCCCTTCTCATTATCTCCCCCCCATGTCCCCATTCTCATTATCTCCCTTCCCCTTCTCATTATCTCCCTTCCCCTTCTCATTATCTCCCTCCCCTCTCATTATCTCCCTCCACCTTCATTATCTCCCTCCCCTTCTCATTATCTCCCTCCACTTCTCATTATCTCCCACCCCCTTCTCATTATCTCCCTCCCCTTCTCATTATCTCCTCCTCTTCTCATTATCTCCCTCCCCTTCTCATTATCTCCTCCCCTTCTCATTATCTCCCTCCCCTTCTCATTATCTCCTCCCCTTCTCATTATCTCCCCCCTTCTCATTATCTCCCTCCACGTCTCATTATCTCCCTCCCCTTCTCATTATCTCCCTCCCCTTGTCATTATCTCCCTCCCCTTGTCATTATCTCCCTCCCCTTGTCATTATCTCCCTCCCCTTGTCATTATCTCCCTCCCCTTCTCATTATCTCGCTCCCCTTCTCATTATCTCCCTCCCCTTCTCATTATCTCCCTCCCCTTGTCATTATCTCCCTCCCCTTCTCATTATCTCCTCCCCTTCTCATTATCTCCCTCCCCTTCTCATTATCTCCCGCCCCTTCTCATTATCTCCCTCCCCTTGTCATTATCTCCCTCCCCTTCTCATTATTTCCCTCCCCTTCTCATTATCTCCCTCCCCTTCTCATTATCTCCCTCCCCCTTGTCATTATCTCCCTCCCCTTCTAATTATCTCCCTCCCCTTCTCATTATCTCCCTCCCCTTCTCATTATCTCCCTCCTCCTCTCATTATCTCCTCACCTTCTCATTATCTCTCTCCCCTTCTCATTATCTCCCTCCCCTTCTCATTATCTCCCTCCCCTTCTCATTATCTCCCTCCCCTTCTCATTATCTCACTCCCCTTCTCATTATCTCCCTCCCCTTGCCATTATCTCCCTCCCCTTCTCATTAACTCCCTTCCCCTTCCCATTATCTCCCTCCCCTTGTCATTATCTCCCTCCCCTTTTCATTATTTCCCTCCCCTTCTCATTATCTCCCTCCCCTTCTCATTATCTCCCTCCCCTTGTCATTATCTCCCTCCCCTTCTCATTATCTCCCTCCCCTTCTCATTATCTCCCTCCCCTTCTCATTATTTCCCTCCTCCTCTCATTATCTCCTCCCCTTCTCATTATCTCTCTCCCCTTCTCATTATCTCGCTCCCCTTCTCATTATCTCCCTCCCCCTTGTCATTATCTCCCTCCCCTTCTAATTATCTCCCTCCCCTTCTAATTATCTCCATCTCCTTCTCATTATCTCCCTCCCCTTCTCATTATCTCCCTCCCCTTCTCATTATCTCCCTCCCCCATCTCATTATCTCCCTCCCCTTCTCATTATCTCCCTCCCCCTTCTCATTATCTCCCCCCCTCTTTATCATATTCTTTCTCTGGGACTAAAGTGCGGTGGGAAATGCAATTACTGGATAAAACGAATTGAATCCAGATTACATTTCAGATTTAAATTTTCCTGTAATTTTTCAACTTCCCACTTTATGTTCTGTCTCGCACCCACTCTAACAACGTTAAACTTGGATCAATTGTTGCTTTTAGCACACTGGTAATGTAGATGCAAAGTGTGTATCCCTCTGTCGACGTGTGTGTTCGTGCTTAACGTTAGGTGTTCATGATTAAGACAAGGATTAGGAAATGGTTCAGAGTTTGGTTTAGGGTTTGGAAAAATATATATTTTGGAGTATCATGGGGGCCCAACAGCGACTGTGAAAAGGTGTGTGTGCGTGTGTGTGTGTGTGTGCGTGTGTGCTCCTGTTAATATGTACACCTTCACAACCTCACACGTGTGTGGATGTGGCACGACTTGTGTAGGTGCAGCATTAAGCGAAACACAAACCCCTGTGCAGCTCTCAGTCTGTTACATAACACCTCCATCTGGGATTACACACTCTAAAAATCACTAAAAATCAAGACCTTTATTTCTTTATTTATTTCCACTAATCAGTTCCTATGTTTAGATTACAGTCTATCAGTACCTCAGGGAGAGAGACTGTCATGAGGTCTACTCTAATCTCCTATTGGCCTGAATATGGTTTCAGCCAACCACATTTAGACTCTGCCAAATATAACGGACTGGCATTGAAATACCCAAACACCCCCCAACCAGTCATTCTGGAGTGGAACGGCGATTTGAGGATTAGTAAATCAGTGAATGAACGTGGACATATATATATATATATGGGGATATAGCCTGATCCAAATGTAAAGGGTTCTGCAGGGTTCTAACCCAAATCCCAGAGAGAACTGGTTTTGTGATCACTGGGTCGCCCCATCCAGAGCAGGGACGTTTACCGGATAAAAGGGCAGAAGGAGAGAAAAATACAGCAGCAAAAGTGGAAACAAGCAATGATGTAATGTAGAATATAACGATGCATAGAGTCAACAGGGAAGAGAAAGATTTGAAAGAGCGAGAGACGAAGAGTGCGTGAGAGTGGGTGTATTCATGTGTGTCCGTATATGTGTGAGAATAGAAGACAAAATGAAAAATAAAGAAGCGAAAGATGATGGGATTAGAGGTTAACAGGGATATATAGATGAGGGACTAGGGGTTAACAGGGATATATAGATGAGGGACTAGGAGTTAACAGGGATATATATATGAGGGACTAGGGGTTAACAGGGATATATATATGAGGGACTAGGGGTTAACAGGGATATATATATGAGGGACTAGGAGTTAACAGGGATATATATATGAGGGACTAGGGGTTAACAGGGATATATATATGAGGGACTAGGGGTTAACAGGGATATATATATATAATGGGACTAGGGGTTAACAGGGATATATATATGAGGGACTAGGGGTTAACAGGGATATATATATGAGGGACTAGGGGTTAACAGGGATATATATATGAGGGACTAGGAGTTAACAGGGATATATATATGAGGGACTAGGAGTTAACAGGGATATATATATGAGGGACTAGGGGTTAACAGGGATATATATATGAGGGACTAGGAGTTAACAGGGATATATATATGAGGGACTAGGAGTTAACAGGGATATATATATGAGGGACTAGGGGTTAACAGGGATATATATATGAGGGACTAGGGGTTAACAGGGATATATATATGAGGGACTAGGAGTTAACAGGGATATATATATGAGGGACTAGGAGTTAACAGGGATATATATATGAGGGACTAGGGGTTAACAGGGATATATATATGAGGGACTAGGAGTTAACAGGGATATATATATGAGGGACTAGGGGTTAACAGGGATATATATGAGGGACTATGAGTTAACAGGGATATATATATGAGGGACTAGGGGTTAACAGGGATATATATATATAATGGGACTAGGGGTTAACAGGGATATATATATGAGGGACTAGGGGTTAACAAGGATATATATATGAGGGACTAGGAGTTAACAGGGATATATATATGAGGGACTAGGAGTTAACAGGGATATATATATGAGGGACTAGGGGTTAACAGGGATATATATATGAGGGACTAGGAGTTAACAGGGATATATATATGAGGGACTAGGGGTTAACAGGGATATATATATGAGGGACTAGGAGTTAACAGGGATATATATATATATAATGGGACTAGGGGTTAACAGGGATATATATATATGAGGGACTAGGAGTTAACAGGGATATATATATGAGGGACTAGGGGTTAACAGGGATATATATATATGAGGGACTAGGGGTTAACAGGGATATATATATGAGGGACTAGGGGTTAACAGGGATATATATATGAGGGACTAGGGGTTAACAAGGATATATATATGAGGGACTAGGAGTTAACAGGGATATATATATGAGGGACTAGGAGTTAACAGGGATATATATATGAGGGACTAGGGGTTAACAAGGATATATAGATGAGGGACTAGGGGTTAACAGGGATATATATATATATATAATGGGACTAGGGGTTAACAGGGATATATAGATGAGGGACTAGGGTTAACAGGGATATATATATGAGGGACTAGGGGTTAACAGGGATATATATGAGGGACTAGGGGTTAACAAGGATATATATATGAGGGACTAGGGGTTAACAGGGATATATATGAGGGACTAGGAGTTAACAGGGATATATATATGAGGGACTAGGGGTTAACAAGGATATATATATGAGGGACTAGGGGTTAACAGGGATATATATGAGGGACTAGGGGTTAACAAGGATATATATATGAGGGACTAGGGGTTAACAGGGATATATAGATGAGGGACTAAAGGTTAACAGGGATATATATATGAGGGACTAGGGGTTAACAGGGATATATATATGAGGGACTAGGAGTTAACAGGGATATATATATATGAGGGACTAGGAGTTAACAGGGATATATATATATGAGGGACTAGGAGTTAACAGGGATATATATATATGAGGGACTAGGAGTTAACAGGGATATATATATGAGGGACTAGGGGTTAACAGGGATATATATATGAGGGACTAGGAGTTAACAGGGATATATATATATAATGGGACTAGGGGTTAACAGGGATATATATATGAGGGACTAGGAGTTAACAGGGATATATATATGAGGGACTAGGGGTTAACAGGGATATATATATGAGGGACTAGGGGTTAACAGGGATATATATATGAGGGACTAGGGGTTAACAGGGATATATATATGAGGGACTAGGGGTTAACAAGGATATATATATGAGGGACTAGGAGTTAACAGGGATATATATATGAGGGACTAGGAGTTAACAGGGATATATATATGAGGGACTAGGAGTTAACAGGGATATATATATGAGGGACTAGGGGTTAACAGGGATATATATATATATATAATGGGACTAGGGGTTAACAGGGATATATAGATGAGGGACTAGGGGTTAACAGGGATATATATATGAGGGACTAGGGGTTAACAGGGATATATATGAGGGACTAGGGGTTAACAAGGATATATATATGAGGGACTAGGGGTTAACAGGGATATATATGAGGGACTAGGAGTTAACAGGGATATATATATGAGGGACTAGGGGTTAACAAGGATATATATATGAGGGACTAGGGGTTAACAGGGATATATATGAGGGACTAGGGGTTAACAAGGATATATATATGAGGGACTAGGGGTTAACAGGGATATATAGATGAGGGACTAAAGGTTAACAGGGATATATATATGAGGGACTAGGGGTTAACAGGGATATATATATGAGGGACTAGGGGTTAACAGGGATATATATATGAGGGACTAGGGGTTAACAAGGATATATATATGAGGGACTAGGGGTTAACAAGGATATATATATGAGGGACTAGGGGTTAACAGGGATATATATATGAGGGACTAGGAGTTAACAGGGATATATATATGAGGGACTAGGGGTTAACAGGGATATATATATGAGGGACTAGGGGTTAACAGGGATATATATATATAATGGGACTAGGGGTTAACAGGGATATATATATGAGGGACTAGGGGTTAACAGGGATATATATATGAGGGACTAGGGGTTAACAGGGATATATATATGAGGGACTAGGAGTTAACAGGGATATATATATGAGGGACTAGGAGTTAACAGGGATATATATATGAGGGACTAGGGGTTAACAGGGATATATATATGAGGGACTAGGAGTTAACAGGGATATATATATGAGGGACTAGGAGTTAACAGGGATATATATATGAGGGACTAGGGGTTAACAGGGATATATATATGAGGGACTAGGGGTTAACAGGGATATATATATGAGGGACTAGGAGTTAACAGGGATATATATATGAGGGACTAGGGGTTAACAGGGATATATATGAGGGACTAGGGGTTAACAGGGATATATATATGAGGGACTAGGAGTTAACAGGGATATATATATGAGGGACTAGGGGTTAACAGGGATATATATGAGGGACTATGAGTTAACAGGGATATATATATGAGGGACTAGGGGTTAACAGGGATATATATATATAATGGGACTAGGGGTTAACAGGGATATATATATGAGGGACTAGGGGTTAACAAGGATATATATATGAGGGACTAGGAGTTAACAGGGATATATATATGAGGGACTAGGAGTTAACAGGGATATATATATGAGGGACTAGGGTTAACAGGGATATATATATGAGGGACTAGGAGTTAACAGGGATATATATATGAGGGACTAGGGGTTAACAGGGATATATATATGAGGGACTAGGAGTTAACAGGGATATATATATATAATGGGACTAGGGGTTAACAGGGATATATATATATGAGGGACTAGGAGTTAACAGGGATATATATATGAGGGACTAGGGGTTAACAGGGATATATATATGAGGGACTAGGGGTTAACAGGGATATATATATGAGGGACTAGGGTTAACAGGGATATATATGAGGGACTAGGGGTTAACAAGGATATATATATGAGGGACTAGGGGTTAACAGGGATATATATGAGGGACTAGGAGTTAACAGGGATATATATATGAGGGACTAGGGGTTAACAAGGATATATATATGAGGGACTAGGGGTTAACAGGGATATATATGAGGGACTAGGGGTTAACAAGGATATATAAATGAGGGACTAGGGGTTAACAGGGATATATAGATGAGGGACTAAAGGTTAACAGGGATATATATATGAGGGACTAGGGGTTAACAGGGATATATATATCAGGGACTAGGAGTTAACAAGGATATATATATGAGGGACTAGGAGTTAACAGGGATATATATATGAGGGACTAGGAGTTAACAGGGATATATATATATGAGGGACTAGGAGTTAACAGGGATATATATATGAGGGACTAGGGGTTAACAGGGATATATATATGAGGGACTAGGAGTTAACAGGGATATATATATATATAATGGGACTAGGGGTTAACAGGGATATATATATGAGGGACTAGGAGTTAACAGGGATATATATATGAGGGACTAGGGGTTAACAGGGATATATATATGAGGGACTAGGGGTTAACAGGGATATATATATGAGGGACTAGGGGTTAACAGGGATATATATATGAGGGACTAGGGGTTAACAAGGATATATATATGAGGGACTAGGAGTTAACAGGGATATATATATGAGGGACTAGGAGTTAACAGGGATATATATATGAGGGACTAGGGGTTAACAAGGATATATAGATGAGGGACTAGGGGTTAACAGGGATATATATATATATAATGGGACTAGGGGTTAACAGGGATATATAGATGAGGGACTAGGGGTTAACAGGGATATATATATGAGGGACTAGGGGTTAACAGGGATATATATGAGGGACTAGGGGTTAACAAGGATATATATATGAGGGACTAGGGGTTAACAGGGATATATATGAGGGACTAGGAGTTAACAGGGATATATATATGAGGGACTAGGGGTTAACAAGGATATATATATGAGGGACTAGGGGTTAACAGGGATATATATGAGGGACTAGGGAACAAGGATATATATATGAGGGACTAGGGGTTAACAGGGATATATAGATGAGGGACTAAAGGTTAACAGGGATATATATGAGATATATATATGAGGGACTAGGGGAGGGACTTAATATATGAGGGACTAGGGGTTAACAGGGATATATATATGAGGGACTAGGGGTTAACAGGGATATATATATGAGGGACTAGGGGTTAACAGGGATATATATATGAGGGACTAGGGGTTAACAGGGATATATATATGAGGGACTAGGGGATATATATATATAATGGGACTAGGGTTAACTAGGGATATATATGAGATGGGTTAACAGGATATATATATGAGGGACTAGGGTAACATATGAGGATATATATATGAGGGACTAGGGGTTAACAAGGATATATATATGAGGGACTAGGGGTTAACAGGATATATATGAGGGACTAGGGGTTAACAGGGATATATATATGAGGGACTAGGGGTTAACAGGGATTAACTAGGGATATATATATGAGGGACTAGGGGTTAACAGGGATATATATATGAGGGACTAGGGGTTAACAGGGATATATATATGAGGGACTAGGGGTTAACAGGGATATATATATGAGGGACTAGGGTTACAAGGATATATATATGAGGGACTAGGGGTTAACAGGGATATATATGAGGGACTAGGGGTTAACAGGGATATATATATGAGGGACTAGGAGGGGATATATATATGAGGGACTAGGGGTTAACAGGGATATATATATGAGGGACTAGGGGTTAACAGGGATATATATATAGGGACTAGGGGTTAACAGGGATATATATATGAGGGACTAGGGGTTAACAGGGATATATATATGAGGGACTAGGGGTTAACAGGGATATATATATGAGGGACTAGGAGTTAACAGGGATATATATATGAGGGACTAGGAGTTAACAGGGATATATATATGAGGGACTAGGGGTTAACAGGGATATATATATGAGGGACTAGGAGTTAACAGGGATATATATATGAGGGACTAGGAGTTAACAGGGATATATATATGAGGGACTAGGGGTTAACAGGGATATATATATGAGGGACTAGGGGTTAACAGGGATATATATATGAGGGACTAGGAGTTAACAGGGATATATATATGAGGGACTAGGAGTTAACAGGGATATATATGAGGGACTAGGGTTAACAGGGATATATATATGAGGGACTAGGAGTTAACAGGGATATATATATGAGGGACTAGGGGTTAACAGGGATATATATGAGGGACTATGAGTTAACAGAGATATATATATGAGGGACTAGGGGTTAACAGGGATATATATATATAATGGGACTAGGGGTTAACAGGGATATATATATGAGGGACTAGGGTTAACAAGGATATATATATGAGGGACTAGGAGTTAACAGGGATATATATATGAGGGACTAGGAGTTAACAGGGATATATATATGAGGGACTAGGGGTTAACAGGGATATATATATGAGGGACTAGGAGTTAACAGGGATATATATATGAGGGACTAGGGGTTAACAGGGATATATATATGAGGGACTAGGGGTTAACAGGGATATATATGAGGGACTAGGGGTTAACAGGGATATATAGATGAGGGACTAGGAGTTAACAGGGATATATATATGAGGGACTAGGAGTTAACAGGGATATATATATGAGGGACTAGGGGTTAACAGGGATATATATATGAGGGACTAGGGGTTAACAGGGATATATATGAGGGACTAGGGGTTAACAAGGATATATATATGAGGGACTAGGAGTTAACAGGGATATATATATGAGGGACTAGGAGTTAACAGGGATATATATATGAGGGACTAGGGGTTAACAGGGATATATATATATAATGGGACTAGGGGTTAACAGGGATATATATATGAGGGACTAGGAGTTAACAGGGATATATATATGAGGGACTAGGGGTTAACAGGGATATATATATGAGGGACTAGGGGTTAACAGGGATATATATATGAGGGACTAGGGTTAACAGGGATATATATATGAGGGACTAGGGGTTAACAAGGATATATATATGAGGGACTAGGGGTTAACAGGGATATATATATGAGGGACTAGGAGTTAACAGGGATATATATATGAGGGACTAGGGGTTAACAAGGATATATATATGAGGGACTAGGGGTTAACAGGGATATATATATATAATGGGACTAGGGGTTAACAGGGATATATATATGAGGGACTAGGAGTTAACAGGGATATATATATGAGGGACTAGGAGTTAACAGGGATATATAGATGAGGGACTAGGGGTTAACAGGGATATATATATATATATATATATAATGGGACTAGGGGTTAACAGGGATATATATATATAATGGGACTAGGGGTTAACAGGGATATATATATGAGGGACTAGGGGTTAACAGGGATATATATATGAGGGACTAGGGGTTAACAGGGATATATATATGAGGGACTAGGGGTTAACAGGGATATATATATGAGGGACTAGGAGTTAACAGGGATATATATATATAATGGGACTAGGGGTTAACAGGGATATATATATGAGGGACTAGGAGTCTAACCCCAGTCTGATGTAGTTATAATAACCCCAGTCTGATGTAGTTATAATAACCCCAGTCTGATGTAGTTATAATAACCCCAGTCTGATGTAGTTATAATAACCCCAGTCTGATGTAATTATAATAACCCCAGTCTGATGTAGTAATAATAACCCCAGTCTGATGTAGTTATAATAACCCCAGTCTGATGTAATTATAATAACCCCAGTCTGATGTAGTTATAATAACCCCAGTCTGATGTAATTATAATAACCCCAGTCTGATGTAGTTATAATAACCCCAGTCTGATGTAGTTATAATAACCCCAGTCTGATGTAATTATAATAACCCCAGTCTGATGTAGTTATAATAACCCCAGTCTGATGTAGTTATAATAACCCCAGTCTGATGTAATTATAATAACCCCAGTCTGATGTAATTATAATAACCCCAGTCTGATGTAATTATAATAACCCCAGTCTGATGTAGTTATAATAACCCCAGTCTGATGTAGTTATAATAACCCCAGTCTGATGTAATCATTATAACGCTGGACTGATGTAATTATTGAAACCTAAGTCTGATGTGAATTACTGCATGCCTGGGCTTGTCCTAATGTACAGGGAACACAGCCAGGACACAGCAAGGACACAGCCAGGACACAGGCAGGACACAGCCAGGACACAGCACAACAGGGACATTCATTTATTAGACGATATTCCTGTAAGGTGCTGTGCCCTATTGATTGATGGCTATAGTGTCCCAATAGTCACCTGGTTGTTACTCACCCTACCACAAAACCAGCAGCTACACACTCTAAATCACACTGTCTTTGTTCTCATTTCCACTTTGCGGTCGTTTGTCATTCTCCACATCACAGTGTCCATCACTCCCTGCTGTCTCCCGTTTCGGCCCTTTACTCACTTCTATGTCGGTCACTGTTTCATTTAAAAAGTTTCTCCTATTATCGTTCACCCACTCTCTCTCTCTCTCTCTCTCTCTCTCACTCTATCACTCCCTTCTTTTCAAAAAGTGAGGGTAGCTTTGGATTTCTTTATCCTTAAGAGGCATTAGGAGAAGACAAGAAGATACGATCCAATGCCATTTTGGAGTTATTATAATGGGGTCTAGTCAAACTGAAACTGGGAAACAAACCTGTACATTTGCCCATATTGAATTCAATGTCCTTGAGAAACAAGAAACAAATCTAAACAAAACAAATCCATGCAATGTTATTACAATTCTGGCGATGCAACATAATACATTTCCAGCTAAATATATATATACTTTAAACAGGTATTTTCCGGATACAACAAAGTCCCGAGCGCCCAAACGACGCCTGCTCCCAAACTAGTGGAGTGATGGACCGGGGCACTTAGTATATTGAATTAGCGGGCTATTGAAATGGAAACCCTCGTACAGCGTTACACGCTGTACTCCATCACCCCGCCACCAGACAGCCTCAATGGGGTGGGTGCTGTTATTAACACAGAGACTGAAGAGGCTGGTGAGCCCTGAAGTTGGCTACTGGTTGTGAATGCAACTTACCCGTGTGTGGTCGATTATCCATTTCATCTATACCACTATGGCTAATTATGCACACAGAATAGATTTTGTGTTATTTCTCAATGTGATTAAATAAAGGCATTGCAGGACTGTTTTTTCAGTCTTCCACATAGGTAAAAAACATAGAGAAAATATTTGGAATGAATAGATAATAGATCAGTAGCAGTATACGAGTCAGATTACCTGTGGCCGTGTCAAACGTAGCTGAGGTGTTTAACATTGCTGAGGTATGTGCGAGTTGGGCCCGAAGCTTTCTAGTCTAACAACATACAGCCGTTTTCCCGGTGAACATGCGTGTGTGTGTGTGTCAGAAGCTTTCTTAGCCTACCTAATTTTTGCATGCACGCACGAAGCCTCTCCTCAAGATTTGACACTCTGCTGTGGAGCTCCTCGTAGTCATAAGCTCCCATCTCTTCCTGGAGATCGCTTAGAACTGACGTCAGATTCTGGACCTCTTCCTTAAACTGCAATACCAATTTGGCATCGGCCTTGTACTCCTCCAACACTGGTATCAACGGCCTAAGCTCCTCCATTTTCGCTTTTATGGCCTGGAAGGATTAAAATAAGCTGGATTCAGTGTGATGCATTGCGACAAAAAGAGAAGAGACTCCGATAAAGTCCCCCCGAAATGAGAAAACCCCTATCTCTCCCTGACTACTCTTGCCTTGCCTACACTGATGGTATTTCATAGCAACATATCCCTGTGTGGAGGCGTTTGAGGGTGTGTGTGTGTGTATTTGTGTGTTTGTGTGTGCGGGAGGTGTTTGTTGGTGTCTGAGCGAACAAACCCAACGCGTGCGTTCCGCCGTATCAGCGACGAGCAGAGGCTCGGTTCTGACGAAGACGAGCCTTTACGTTAAAAACACAAGCCCTCAGCAGACCAGGATACAATTGGGAAATGTCTTTATTGGTCATCACTGTTTAAAATGCAACATCTTTAATGGGTTACATGCTCGTTTACATGTCACACACAACAAGGTGTTTTCGATTTTATCACCACTAACGTTTATAGGTACGTAGTCTTTATGAAGCAAATATGCATAGACAAAAAAAAGAAAACAAGATTTCAAAACAACAACAATTAAAAATAGTAATAACGATAATTAATAATAAACGACTAAGTTGTAACTTTTGTAAAAAGATTTCTGGACGGAAAACGTTGTGACAATAACATGCAGGAAGATATCAGTGGTGGATAGGTGGGAGTTGATTGGCTGGCTGGGAAAGGGTAGGCGGGTCTTGTCTTAGAGGTACTACTAATTGGTCTAAAGGTAAATCATAAACTGTTTGACGGCCGTAAACCTCTCAGTACTGTTGTGGCCCCCAGTTCAGGTGGAACATGGAATTGACCTGCCCACTCTTCTCTCTTTACATGTCCTAAAGTTAGCCCTGAAAGCAAAAACATAGCACACTGTTGACATCTAGCTTACTGACCTGTCTCACAGACACAGCACTCACGTGGCGGAAACACACAGAGACATTTGACATTTCGAGGGACTATGAAAATGACGTCACTTCAGGATGAGATGGGAGGGCATGGGGGAAGGGGGGGAGGGGTTGTCACTGACGCGACTGATTATACTGCGATGGGTGTAAATGTATTCGTTCAGTCTGTTATCATTTCTGTTAAACCCAAAAGGACTGCAAAAGTGTCTCTCGTAGTTTCAAGAAAACATGGATTGATTTTTTTGCAGCGACTGAACCTGTAGCTTCTGATTGTGCAGTTTTGAATTGGCAGTTTGCCATCTCCCATTAATTACTTCAATTAATCAGTCAACAATGTGTTGTGCTACATTGTCAGTAGTGATAATCAATCAGGGGAGGAGATGACCGGAGGAGGGGGAGGAAAAAAGCAAAGGATGATTTTTTGTGCCCACTTAAATGTCCAGTTTCCCTCCAGCATATTTATTGTGGTTACTGGTATCATCTGTAGCAGTCTGAATACCAGTAACAGTGCTGGCAATAGTCATTGTAATTATGTCTAAAAGGAACATTTGTTTTGAAGGAGGAAGTCTATTTGTCCGTTTGAAAACGACTAGAGAAAAAAAGGTGTCCAAACGCCTACAAAGAGCTATTTATTTTGGTAGTCTCCTTCATTTCAACGACTCACTCCAGAATCAAATATATTATTTCTTTTGTGTGGGAATGTTTTTTGTCTATAACACAATGCTGGACTTTCTTCACAGTGGGCACAAATATGGTGGATGGAGGTGGCTCTATCGGAGAAGCCCCAGGTGGTGGTGGCTGTATCAGATGAATGGTGGGACTGTCCCCCATGGAACCACTACGGTGGGGTTGGGTGTGCCGGGCTACGGCTACGACTGTACCTTGTATTGCTTGGCGATGTTCTGCTTGTGGTTCTCCTCCACCTGCCGGAACTTGGTCTCCAGACCTCTCAGCTGCACCTCCATCTTCTCCACATACTGCAGATCTCTCTGGGTCCGCTGGTCCAGCACCTGGATGGACTGGGTCATGTTCTGGACCTATCACAGCGGGGATCCGGGGGACATGAATATGTACACACATTGACATCAGTAGCATATCCTAGTGATTCCACATCTACAGGACGTGGCTTCTAGTGTGAAGTCGGCAGGGCATAAGGCGAGTCGGTGAAGGTTTGGCACTGGAACTTAGATTGGATTCACAGTATACGACGGCGTTTTGTCAAAGTGTATTGACCCTTTACTTGGAAACCTGCCCGTAAAGGAAATGCATCACAGGTAGCCTTTCTGAAAGACCATTACTTCTATTTGGATTAGCAGATGCCAATAGCAAGCCAAAGACCACTTAGGGTCCTACACCAGCAAACCAATCAGTAAAACCGCCCCATTAGTCACACTTAACAGACAGCTTTCGTTGTACTATTTGTACAGATTTCCTGTCCTTGGGTGGCCCAATCAGCTGAGACCATTAGATGGCCCAATCAGCTGAGACCTTTCGTCATTACCACCATATTGTTCTCCGTAAACCCTGCGGCTGGATGGCATCATCTGCCGAGTGTCGTGGGCCTGGTGGGGACACAGTGACTCCCATGATGCTCGCTGCCTGCCCGGGGTTTCTAGGGAACTCATTAGAGGCTGACTGGTTCCTGGTTCCCAGGCTGGTCAAACAAGCAAGAGGGCGGAAAACGATCCTCCCCAGAAGGGTGTGTGTGTGTGTGTGTGTGCGTGTGTGTGTGTGTGCGTATACACTGGTTTTACAACACTTGTAAGTACAAAAAGACCTGTATGGATGGTAAAACAAAAAACAACGTGACCTTGTAGAGACATTTCTGGAGGCCACGTGAGGGAAAAGGCTATTATCGGCTCAGGGGTGAATCTAACGGAAGGGTGTGTATGTGCGTGGGCTGCTGTCCACGGGGTTTGTGTGGGAGCAGGGTTATGGAATAACTGCTCTGGGGTCAGTGAGATAGCACTAGGCTAGGATGATTGGCTGACGTGCATATGGGGCAGTGGGTTGTCATAGATACCTTCTCCAGTAGTTGCCTCAGCTGCTTGGTGCGGGCATCTCGTGAACACATAGACTGCTGGGGAGCCACCACGGTGCACACACATCTGCCCTCACTGTCCTGGGCTGAGCTGTACACCTGCCATGACTCCTCTGGGTTAGCTGGCAACACCTGAAGAGGAGAGGGAGGTGTGGGGTAAAGAGGTGAGGGAGGGATGAAAGTGGTGAGGGAGGGATGAAAGAGGTGAGGGAGGGATGAAAGAGGTGAGGGAGGGATGAAAGTGGTGAGGGAGGGATGAAAGAGGTGAGGGAGGGATGAAAGAGGTGAGGGAGGGATGAAAGAGGTGAGGGAGGGATGAAAGTGGTGAGGGAGGGATGAAAGAGGTGATGGAGGGATGAAAGTGGTGAGGGAGGGATGAAAGAGGTGATGGAGGGATGAAAGTGGTGAGGGAGGGATGAAAGAGGTGATGGAGGGATGAAAGTGGTGAGGGAGGGATGAAAGAGGTGAGGGAGGGATGAAAGTGGTGAGGGAGGGACGAAAGAGGTGATGGAGGGATGAAAGTGGTGAGGGAGGGATGAAAGTGGTGAGGGAGGGATGAAAGAGGTGAGGGAGGGATGAAAGTGGTGAGGGAGGGATGAAAGAGGTGAGGGAGGGATGAAAGAGGTGAGGGAGGGATGAAAGAAGTGAAGTTGTAAAGAAAGAGGTGAGGAAGGGAAGAAAAGGGTGAGATACATAAAACACATGAGACAAGAGTTTATACTAATACGTTTATATACCTGTCTGTGAATCAATTATTTGACAAATAATTGATTCAACCCCATTCGTTCTCTATATAAGTATTCCAGCAGCCCGTTTTAAAGCCACAATGTAGGCTACTGGTGACGTGATGGAGTCGTGTTAAACCATCGCTACTACATTTGTTTTTTCACACAGAGAGCGCTTGCGTAATGTCAGCGTATCTGTGAGAAGCACATGCACACAGAACTACACACAGCACAGTGCCATCTGGCCACAACCAGAACCGGTAACCCCTCCCACCCCGGTTCATCCAGTCAAAACAGGCCAACAGACAGGAGTTACAGCCAATCAGAACTTGCTGACACTTGACTAGATGCAAGCACAGGTATTGGTGTATGTAATAGTCAATGCCAACATAAAAAAAGTGTGTAATGAATCTTGTCCCTGAGTATTAATGGACATGTTTCCATTACATGAAGATATTTCTACATTATTATATTAAAATAATTCTCATTTTCGGATGGGATATTGTTATTTGTTATTTGCTATTTTGGCCAACTGATTGCTATCACATCAATGAATTTAGAAAAAAACTAATGACTGATAATAAACCACAATCAGCGTGAACATTTGAAGAGCTGAAAAGCTCAGGAAATATCTGTTCACAAATGAACAAAAGGGTGATTAATCTGTCATAAAGTGTTACATACAAGACTGAATTAGGAATTTTGGATCTAACTCAATCTAACTCGACCTGCTAGTGCCTCCAACAGTAAAGTAGGTACTGAGGCATAGCATTGGTAGTGAAGTACAGTGTCCCAATATCACAGGGACCTGGCTAGAATCATGTGACCATTCAGCTTTAAAATGATGTTAAGAGAAAGACACTTTACTTGAGGGTGAACTTCTCACAAACACACGCCCTGATCCTGACACACACACACACACACACACACACACACACACACACACACACACACACACACACACACACACACACACACACACACACACACAGTCAGATGTTAATTTGAGAAGTGCCAGTTAACATTAAACTAATGCATATTTTCTGATTTGTACTTTAATTTGCCCCACCTTTGATTATTTCATTCAGGGAGAAAAACGATACACATTTAGCAGACGGATGTAAGTGAGAGTAGATAGTAGCATTTTTATAGTAGCATCTCGAGCGAGCTACATCCGTGAAGGACTGTAGGGCCATCCATCCGTCTCACCTATAAGAGCTGAATATAAAGATGCATGAATATCCGACTAAAGTGGAACCGTTCCATGTTAACTTCAAAAGCACTGACGTAAGGCAGTCCGGGGGGGTCGGTACTGACTATCATCCCCGTGATTAGAACCAGATTCCCAAAGGCGGGGTCCAATGGTTTGGTGTTCCATCAATAATCCCTAAGGAGTTCACCTTAAAGACAAAGTGAAAAGCTCTACAATGCAATTGAACAACATTTGCTATATTTGATCATTATGCAACAAGACAAATGTTATAGAACATGTTGTATAAACTCCATTCAATTCAGTGAATATAAGGCAATTATAAATATTGTAGGCTATACGTGAATATTCAGTAAGCTTTTTCGCCAAATGCCCGAATGCTTTTTCAACGATTTCTTTGTCCAGCTTATTGCGTAAAATCACTGTGGCAGATTATTAAATTCGTTTAGCAATATTTCAGAAACTATAAACTAATTGATGTTGATTCATTATGCAAAAATGCAAAACATGGCCAATACCTGATTATACATCTGATCGCCTTATGTGTGCACTGGGTGGTTCCCTGCAATGGTCTGGTGGATAAATGTTGTATTGACTTAATTTTCACCTTGCATTGTTTTATCAATGACAGCATTGGCGCCTATTAGTGCGCCCTTGTTCTCCACCTCTAATGCAGTGCGCTCCCCCGCCCTCACTCGCAAATACACTCATCTACTATCTCTCTATCTAATATCTCCGTCTGTTTTATCTGTCGATTGACAAGTCGAGACACAATATTAATCTAACCTTAGGAATGACATTTTCTCTAAAATCTGACAAGCAACAGGCGACTGATTCGCAGTCTATAAAACACACGCTTGTTTCCCATCAACGCTCAGAAGTAGAGAGTAGGCTAAATGAGGCACAAATAAGACCCATTATACTTCTTTTAACAATGCATATACGAGCGAATAACAGGAAAAAAACACCATACCGGGAGTGGAACACTGCAAAGCCACTGTTCAGTGCAGACAAAATAAACCCGCAGAAAAAAATCTAAGTTGCGCGGCGGCAGCACCACTTACTCCGGTGCTTCTGTCCGGGTAGCCTGCCCTCTCCGCGGTGAGCTTGGTGGTGTTGAGCCCCACCAGCGAGGGCAGCGTCTGCGACATCCAGTTGGTGATCATCGCCATGGTGCTCAGCACGACGCCGATCTTCAGCAAAGGCACCGACATCTCTGCTACGTTTAACCCAGACCAGCTTCATTCTATCGCGGCACAATTCGGGGAGAAACGAGCGAGGCAACCCATGTTGCCCGGTGAAGCCCTAACCTGCTGGGGGAGCACCCGTAAACCCGTTCCGCTCGGTCGTTCCCTGGACATAACTGGAGAACGGCTGGTTTCTGGAGGTGTTTCAATGTGCAGGGGGCCACTGATAAGGATCAGGTTAGTGATAATAAACCCTCGATGCGGTATCTGGTGACCCGAAACCCGGGAGAAAGTTAAAATGAGGAATGCGTCAGAAATGAAGAACCATAAAGCAGCGGTCTATATCTATATATCTCCTCTCTATGCGCTGTCCCACGATCTGGAGGCTTGATCCGTGCGTTGTTCTTCCAAGCGCTCCGTGATTAAGTGCGAGTGAATACACACGCACACACAGACACACGCGCACAGGCTGTTCAAAGAGGATGAAAGAGGAGAGGCGGGGTGCCCACCGATCTATATAGCGGCGTGAGCAACGCGCGTTGCTGATGATGTCAGGCGCATGTTCGTCCTGCCTGCTGTTTTATAAACGTCATATTCCCGTGTCACACCGGGGTCTCGGAGTGGTCTGCTATCGAGCACGGACGCGCGTCCCCGGAGAGTTTGGGGACAGAGCAGTTATCTGTAAGGTCGTGCCACTCATGCTCATCCGGATTGGGCATCTTGCGGGATTGGACAAGTCACATTTCACTCTCTTCCACCTCCTTGGTGAGCAAGCTGTCGGATAGCACGACCTGAAAGAACTCAACTTGAGTGTAATTGAATGAATTGAACCCAATTGAATCCAAATCCAGTCTATTTTTACATAAATAGACTCCTCCTCTCAATTAAAATCAAATGTTGCGGTTTATGTTATTGACATGGACATCATACTGGCAAACGCACAAAGATACGCATAATAAAGCACACTGCAACGATAAGAAACAAGCATAATCAAAAGATGCAATAATTGAGTAAGCATTTGAATACAAAACATGCTCTTGGCTACCAAAATCGCGCAACTATATTGCCCACTGGACTACCGTAGATAATGATCCAAAACTGGGATTGAGGCACATGTAAAAGTCTCTGGCGCCATCGTGTAGCTAAATTCGGTGTTGCTGGTAAAATAAAACGGTCTTAAAGGGACAGTCGTGATCAGCTGTCATCTACAATATTGTTCTCAGTAGTAGTGAAATATCAAGTCATGACACATTTCAATACGTTTTGTGAATTAATCATGCAAACGGTGGCAACTAATAAATCACAAAAAACACAATCCAACACAGACACCCGGCTATCTTTTTATTTATCAGCCGACCTACTTTTGTTGTCTGTGAGAGAGAGTTTTAGATAGATAGATAAAAGACAGGCAGTGCAAGAGTGAGAGATTTTTATATTTAATACCAAATACAGTATACCCAGACAGCATCTCTGGACATGCTTGCTGAAGTCTGACAGGTCATACAATGCTTTGATAGATATGTCAACCACTGCAGGCATGTGTGAAAACATCTCCATTAGCTTGTAGGCAATACTAGGCATCGCATGCATCTCACAGCTTTTTTCTAGCATTAAACACTACTGACTAACCTTTGCTGTGTCCGTATAAATTATAGGATTAAACAGCTCCGATGTTGGTAAAGTTCACTTCGGTACTCATGCATTGTCTATATATGAGCATTGGTGCTGAAGACGCATTTACTTTTAGGCTAACCTATAGACAATACATCAGGCTAATTGTGAGATTGCAGTGTGTAGTGTAATGCAGTTGTAACTCTCACCCTGGCTGAAAATCTGTTAAAAAAGTACAGTACCAATTGTGCACAAAACAGGAAAATTAATACAAACGTTATGTGAATATAACAAGGTAAATTCTTTTTATTGGTAAAAAATGTGTCAACCGATAAGTTAACTGCTCTGTCGTGAAAAAGCTGTTGATGCCAAGACCCGGTGGCCCTGTCTGGAACGGCGGGAGTTTCTATAGCAACGGACACGGGAAGGCCATTAGCTGATGTCGGTAAGCTACTTTATATTCATTTCCGACAAACAACTATGACCTTTTATTGTAGATTATATTTTGTTGTGATTTTAAAAGCCGGGAACATTTAATGTACACTACCACTCAAACTGATGGGGTCATGTAGAAATGTCCCTGATTTCCATGAAAACAAACTCCAAATGAGGAAATCGAGCAAATTGAATAGGGAATATAGTCATTGACAAAGTTTGAGATAATGATTTTCATTGAAATAATAATTGTGTCCTTCAAAATTTGCTTTCGGCAAAGAATCCTCCATTTGTACGAGTAACATCTTGCCGACCTTTGGCATTCTAGTCGTCAATTTCTAGTCTGGAGTGATTTTACCCAATCCTTCCTAAAGCACCTCACACTAATTGGATTGGCTTGATGGGCACTTCTTACGTACCATACGGTCATGCTGCTCCCACAACAGCACAATATGATCCGATGACTGTGCTGGCAACTTTATTATACCAGCTGACTGCTTCTTCCCAATATAGTTATTGGATAGTTTGGAGCTGTGCTTTGGGTCGTTGTTTCGGTTGTAGGAGAGAAATATGGCTCAAATCAAGCACCATCCATAAGGGAAGGGCATTGCAGTGCAAAATGGAGTGATAGCCATGCCTTTTAAAGATCCCTTTTACCCTGTACAAAACACCCACCTGACAACCACCAAAGCATCTGACCTTCACATTGCCTCCTCCATGCTTGAAAGATGGCATCAACCACTCCTCCATCATCTTTACATTAGGACAGCATCTCACAAATGTTCTTCTTTGTGATCCAAACACCTCGTACCACTCATAGTCTGTCCATAACACTTTTTTTCCAAACTTCCTCTGTCCAGTGTCTGTACCTCATCTTAATCTTGTCTTTCTATTGGCCAATCTGAGATTAAGCTTTTTCGTTGCAACTCTGTCCTGAAGGTCAGCAGGTCACCTCTTCACTGTTGACATTTGGATCTGTGTTTTTGCGGGTGCTGTTTAATAGAGCTGCCCAGTTGTCAAACTGTGGGGTGTCTGTTTCTCAAACTAGCCACTTGTAAATATTTGTCCACTTGCTCGCTTGCGTACTGAGTCCTCCCTCTCCTATTTATATTTTCAGTGTCTAGTCCATTTCCCTTTGTGTCACTCCCAGTTGTGCGGTTCTCTTCTGTGTATCTACCTCCCTCTGTAGTCCTCTCAGGTGCAGTGCATCAGCACTGATGAGGGTGTGGTTGCCATTACCAACCAACCAAGCCTGCATAAAAGAACCATTCCCTGTCGGCACAGGGAGAGACATGTTCTGCTGCGTGGTGCAGATTCTGTGGGGGTTGATTTCTGCGTTAACCCAAACGCTGGAATAGCATTGTAATTGAAGCAAATCTCTGAAAGTGTTTGTTGTGTTTTCTACAAACATTTTCATTTTGGAATTGTGAAAGTTTATTCCGTTTCAGACTGAAAAACCTGTATAACTAGAATATGATTTTATAAATTCTAATGTTTTATCTTCACATTTGGAATTGCGGTACAATTAGCAGATTGCGTAGTGTGCTGCCATAATGCATTCTCTAAAACAAAGCATGGTTCGTTGTTCAAAAAGTACGGAACGCCATTAAAAGCAACCTAATTCAGATTAGTCAAGTGTTATTATTTAACTAGCGTTTCTGGGTGAAAGCGCAGCATCCTGAATAATAAAAACTGTTATTCAGAAGCAATTATTTGAACATTTACAATTCCCATGTGAACTCAAACAAACCTGATCCAGCAGCAACACGAAAACAGCATCTTAGGATATCAAGTTTTTCTTCCATATTATTTTCAATCTGAATATGATTAAACGAACATCAGGATCAAGTGCTCAGTTTTTGTTTCTGTAAAATTATATGTATACGTATTCCTAACCTCTGCCGTATTTATTAATGCCTGTCTTATATGAACATCCTGGATATTCTGGGCACTGAGTAAACCATTACAGTTCAGGAGTAGTGCTCTCTATATAAGATCTAACAGCCCACTGGACAGTATTTCACCAGACCTAAAATATCCAATAGGCTTTTAACATGTCCTCCCAGTAATGTTTTATAAATATAGAAATAAAAGACTTGACTCAGTCCCCCATTATCTCTCACCCCTCCCATCTCTACTTCCCCCGTCTCTCTGCTCTGTTTCTCTCTGTATCACTCACTGATTCTGGCATTCGGTTTTTCCCTCTGTGACCTTTCTATGTGTACAGTACACAGTGTGTGCAGGACAGTGTGCGGTGTGAGTGGGAGTCATCTTACGTTTGTGCCAGCTCTCTACTGTGCTGTTTATACCGGCCCAATCTGACACATCCCTGTCCTGTTTATACCGGCTCAATATGACACATCCCTGTCCTGTTTATACCGGCCCAATATGACACATCCCTGTCCTGTTTATACTGGCTCAATATGACACATCCCTGTCCTGTTTATACTGGCTCAATCTGACACATCCCTGTCCTGTTTATACTGGCTCAATATGACACATCCCTGTCCTGTTTATACTGGCTCAATATGACACATCCCTGTCCTGTTTATACCGCCTCAATCTGACACATCCCTGTCCTGTTTATACTGGCCCAATCTGACACATACCTGTCCTGTTTATACTGGCTCAATATGACACATCCCTGTCCTGTTTATACCGGCTCAATATGACACATCCCTGTCCTGTTTATACCGGCTCAATATGACACATCCCTGTCCTGTTTATACCGGCCCAATATGACACATCCCTGTCCTGTTTATACCGGCTCAATATGACACATCCCTGTCCTGTTTATACCGGCCCAATATGACACATCCCTGTCCTGTTTATACCGGCTCAATATGACACATCCCTGTCCTGTTTATACCGGCTCAATATGACACATCCCTGTCCTGTTTATACCGGCCCAATCTGACACATCCCTGTCCTGTTTATTCCGGCTCAATATGACACATCCCTGTGCTGTTTATACTGGCCCAATCTGACACATCCCTGTCCTGTTTATACCGGCCCAATCTGACACATACCTGTCCTGTTTATACTGGCTCAATATGACACATCCCTGTCCTGTTTATACCGGCCCAATCTGACACATCCCTGTCCTGTTTATACCGGCTCAATATGACACATCCCTGTCCTGTTTATACCGGCTCAATATGACACATCCCTGTCCTGTTTATACCGGCTCAATATGACACATCCCTGTCCTGTTTATACCGGCCCAATCTGACACATACCTGTCCTGTTTATACTGGCTCAATATGACACATCCCTGTCCTGTTTATACCGGCCCAATCTGACACATCCCTGTCCTGTTTATACCGGCTCAATATGACACATCCCTGTCCTGTTTATACCGGCTCAATATGACACATCTCTGTCCTGTTTATACCGGCTCAATATGACACATCCCTGTCCTGTTTATACCGGCCCAATCTGACACATCCCTGTCCTGTTTATACCGGCTCAATATGACACATACCTGTCCTGTTTATACTGGCTCAATATGACACATCCCTGTCCTGTTTATACCGGCCCAATCTGACACATCCCTGTCCTGTTTATACCGGCTCAATATGACACATCCCTGTCCTGTTTATACCGGCTCAATATGACACATCCCTGTCCTGTTTATACCGGCTCAATATGACACATCCCTGTCCTGTTTATACCGGCCCAATCTGACACATACCTGTCCTGTTTATACTGGCTCAATATGACACATCCCTGTCCTGTTTATACCGGCCCAATCTGACACATCCCTGTCCTGTTTATACCGGCTCAATATGACACATCCCTGTCCTGTTTATACCGGCTCAATATGACACATCTCTGTCCTGTTTATACCGGCTCAATATGACACATCCCTGTCCTGTTTATACCGGCCCAATCTGACACATCCCTGTCCTGTTTATACCGGCTCAATATGACACATCCCTGTCCTGTTTATACCGGCTCAATATGACACATCCCTGTCCTGTTTATACCGGCTCAATATGACACATCCCTGTCCTGTTTATACCGGCTCAATATGACACATCCCTGTCCTGTTTATACCGGCTCAATATGACACATCCCTGTCCTGTTTATACCGGCTCAATATGACACATCCCTGTCCTGTTTATACCGGCTCAATATGACACATCTCTGTCCTGTTTATACCGGCTCAATATGACACATCCCTGTCCTGTTTATACCGGCTCAATATGACACATCCCTGTCCTGTTTATACCGGCTCAATATGACACATCCCTGTCCTGTTTATACCGGCTCAATATGACCCATCCCTGTCCTGTTTATACCGGCTCAATCTGACACATCCCTGTCCTGTTTATACTGGCCCAATCTGACACATCCCTGTCCTGTTTATACCGGCTCAATCTGACACATCCCTGTCCTGTTTATACTGGCCCAATCTGACACATCCCTGTCCTGTTTATACTGGCTCAATATGACACATCCCTGTCCTGTTTATACCGGCTCAATATGACACATCCCTGTCCTGTCTGTACCGGCTCAATCTCGCACATTCCTTGACACAACGCATCCTTCTGCATGTGTTGGAATGTTCAGCTAATTCTGGACAAATCCCTGCAACAGTTCAGCTAACACTGAATACATCACTGAAACAAAGCAGTTATGAGTGGACGAATCAAAGGAATAAACTAACTAATACTGGACACATCAGTCCAAAGGAAACTGTTAATACTAGAAAAAAATATCTGGGGATCAAAAATAGGGACCAAACTTTTTTTTATATTAAAGATGTCTGAAATATTAATATAATTTACTTTGGTAGAGAGAGTATTAGCCATAACATAATGTAACAGAGACAACCTAAGGTGGGGTAGATATAGCAACAGATTTCTCAAATAGAATTCTCTGTTTGCACTTGTAAATTAATGCAAATTACCACAGCTTGTGCACTGTAGCCTTTTTAAGGTCTAAAGGCCATGTCAAGCTCAATTGTCCTTGTCCATGGCTTCAAATAAAGGTATGTTGAATTCGTTACTGACAAAGAAAACCAAAATAATTGTAGCAACCCAAAAAGACATTTGAAGCTTATTTTGGAGCTTCACAAGGTTAAGAATCAACACGAAGCAACGAACTGTTCAATCGAAACAACACACTATGATATGCCAAACCATTGTAGTTCAAACAGTCTTCACAGACGTGCATTTTGACAGACAATCAGAAAGTACCGCATGTTGAGAAAATCCAGTGCTAAACACAATTATATGCACCAGCTGTAGATGTAAACAAAAGGGGATTCCTTCAAGCTTTCATGACTAACATTACGGAGCAAACGATAGCAGAACAGAAAACGAACAGGAATGTCTAACATGATCTATAGCTAGCAGAACATGAGCAAAACGCTGTACTCGACTGCCTTCCGGTGCCTGATGTTTAGGATGTAATTTCTAAAAATGATCCTCCTGGCTGGAGATGGCTTACAAATGTTGCCCATGACAATCGGTTTTGGGGCGTGAAAACCAAAACTCATAAAAATGTTTTCAGTGATCACAGTTAGTAGGCCAACTGTTTCAAAGTCACATAGTCCTATGACATGGAAACTATATATTTATAGCTAATTAAATGTTATCCATGCTCAGGAGCATATGGTTTCAAATTAAGCCTGCAAATGTATATGGGAAATGTATATAATATGGAAACTATTTTGAAATAAACGGACAAGATTGGTTCTTATTTCCACACACATCCTCAAGGTAAATACACATGTCTCATTAAGTCAGAGAAGGTAATCCCAAATAAAATGACTACATTCTCCCATGTTGTACGAGTGTAACCAGATGGCGTTGTTCACGTAATGCCTCTGACGCGTCCGCCTCATCTACATGTACAGCTGTGAAAACCGCCGTTACATGATTGTTAATCATCTTCACCGTTGAGCGAAACGGAGACGTGCCAATCAAAACGGGCGACTTACACAACACACTACTACTACTACGCTTCTATGGTGATTGTAAATGGACAATATGGCGTTTTCCCATAAGTTACCGATAAGCAATGACTGGCTGGCACCTCTCCAGCACACTGTGATGCCGACTCCCTCGATTCGTATTCCCTCACGCTGAATTATGAATACGACTAATTCCGTCCTGCCAATCACACCGTAATCCGCTGCAGCTGCGGACGCACTCTGTCTTTCTCTTTTATCTTTCTCATCTTCCCAACCGCTGAATGGATTTTAGTTTTCTTTACAAACACACGTTGTGCCGTTTGTCTCATCTTCTTACGAACATTTGACATTTTTACATATTGAAATGTAAATTTACAATCGACATATACTGTATGATATGCATATTGTGTGGTCTGAAGTGCCAAAACATGATCACCTGCCAAATATGCTGTTGGTCCTCTGTGTGCCGCCAAAACAGTGCCGATCCACAAAAGAGGCTACGTCCATCAGGGAATACCATGGCTATGAAGGGGTGTACCTGCTCTGCAAAAGCGTGTGGGGCATGTGTCAAATTGATGTTCCACACATTAAAACGGGACCTGGTTGTTCGCTAACCATCTGATCTACCCAGACCTAAACACGCGCCTTGTTAAGAGGTGATCAACGGCATTCACTTAACCTTTGGTCATAATGTTTTGGCTCATCAATGTATAACCTACATGTATAAACGTATTCCGGTATGTCTTTTTGAATGCCTGCGTAAATGCGCTCACGACCTTTGAACTTGTTTAGTGCTTCCTCATGTGTCGATGAATGAGTCTGTACGTGTTTGCCAGCGTAACATATGAAATATCTCCTTGAGTGAGCCTGTGGGTTTGTGCATCTAGCTGTGTAGGATGGATTAGAATGGTACGAGGCAGTTGGCTGTAGGTGGGTGATATAGCGTGTGGGGGGGTAGACCAGAAACATTTATAGTCGCAGGCGAGTGGGCAGTTGAGCCAACTGAGTTGACTTACACTGTCAGAGAATCGTGTCTGGGCTCAAACACTTTTTGAAATCTTTCAAATACAATCAGAGTGGCGATAACATATTTAATAATGCTGTATGCGTAACTTCTTGAGCAAGTTCAATCCAGCCTGTGGTAAATATTTTAAATATTTCACTTAGTATTATCTATCCACCCAAGAAATTGAGAGGTGGGGGGGGGTTATGGGTGTAGAGATGGAGGGTAGTTATGGGTGTAGAGGCGGAGGGAGAGGGAGAGTGAAGGTGAGTTGAGAGAATACAAGCAAACTTTGGACCCATCTTAAGTCTCTGTTAGACTGATGGAAGTGTGATGTATAGTTGGTCTGGTGCCTTGAGGAAGTTGTCGGGTAAACAACTGGCCCTTCTCTGCATGAGTGACGATCCGAACCAACGAACAAATCATCCGCAGGCACAAATACGGCCCTTGTCACAGTTTCACTAATACAAGACACGTTCATTGAGACACCACAAATTCTGCTCACCCCTGCTGAGCTCTGACTGCTGGCTCAGAAAGGAACTCTGGGATTCAAGGTGCTCTGGAAGGTCTGAAGTATATGTCAATATAGTTTATGCTAATATGGCATGTGACAAGGAGAAACGAACACAAACGGATTTCAGGGTCCCACCTTTGTCCACAGACGGGTGCGTGCCTAAGTGGTGACACGCTCAAATTGAGACTGTTACCTAAATACTGCAAACGCAACACAGCTTAGATCGAACCGCAACGCTGTCTACTTTCTCATTCGTTTGCTGTGAGCGGGTTTATACGCGGGCTAGGACTTGGTAAGGCTTAGAACAAACGCATGAAAATGACTGTGATTAAACGTACGCTTCACACTCGCGCCCACATTATATATAATACCGTGTAAACATTTCACAGATTAGTGATGTTTAAATTCAGATGGGAACTGCCACCTCCTCAATGAATAAAAAGACCGAAAGAATAAGTTGGATCCTGTTTCTGTCTTCATTTATTCAATTTTCATGTCCTTTCTTCTTTTTTTCCTTCTGTGTGTTTGTGTGTGTGTGTGTGTGTGTGTGTGTGTGTGTGTGTGTCGTTATGTAATTGAAAAAAGGTGACTGTGAACATAATTGTGTGACAGACAGCGGTAGAGAGACAAATGAAACAGGCGTATACGTGATTTGTTGTTTTTCTGCTCCAGACAACAGCATCTGACACAAATGATCATCAACCACACACGCATAAATAATAGATTTCCACTAACTGTGCATCATCAAGCTCTCTAACCCAGTTCAATCAGAACCACCGCCAACAACCCAAATCTAGTGCATCTGATTCTAGCCACTTGCCAGAGCAGTAGAAGAAGTAGAGAATTGGGTAAGTTACAACTGTGGTTAGAGTTGTGTCCTACAAGAGGATAGTACTCCAGGAACATGAAGACTGAAGGTTAAACATTAAGGTTAGATTAAAGACATACAGTAGGACTGCACACCACGAACAGGGGACATGGTTAGAGTAAAGACATAGGACTGCACACCAGAAACAGGGTTGGAGAGCTTGTGCACACTGACCACGTTCACGACATATACAATATACTATCAGTGTGACACAATAGCCAGTATTTGCAGGGCTTTCACTATTGTCTCTGTCAGGGGCCAGGCGGGAGGGGAAAAGAGGACTGACATATTGAATCAATGTCGTGGGGACATGCTGTATTGATACTTGTGTAGAACACAATGTGACCGTTAAATTGCTTTGCAAATGAAGCAATGTCCTGCTCTCTCTCTCTCTTTCTTTATCCATCCATCTCTCTACCTGTCTACCTGCCTGTCTGTCTACTCACTCACTACTATCTTTCTCTATCCATCTCTCTACCTGCCTGCCTGTTTATTCACTTACTAGAATCATTCTGTTTCTGTCCGTCACTGCCAATCCTTTTTTTCCTTTTCATCTCCCGATTTTCCTTTCACCCCCACTCGTTCCAGCTCCAGAACACCCTTTTTCCCTCTACCTCAGCATCCAGAGTGTGATGGCTGGTGCTTGATGCTGTACGGTTTCTGTTGTCTGTTAAGCTATAAATAGTCGTCCACTGGGAGTATTACCGCGGTCCTGATAAGGCTGATGCCGGATATTGACTGACCTTGTTACAAATGACATCCATCCACACATGCACAGTTAAAAGCACACAATCCCATCAACACCCAACACACACACCCAACACACACACCCAACACACACACACCCAACACACACACACACACACACACACACACACACACGCACACACAAACACACGCACACACACACACACACACACAAACAGCCTCTGACTGATACACTATACAGCAATCTAAAGCCTATAGTTCAGCTTCAAGCCTAAACTGTAGCCTGCATATTTCAGTGTCAAGAAGTGGCGATTTTAGACTTTTTTTCAGGGTGCTCAAGCACACGTACATTTAATCTCAGCACCTCAAAAAATAATAATAATAACAAGAAAATTCAGTGCAATATCTCAGAGCTCTAAGTTAGAGTTTGCAAACGTGTCTGTTAGTGACAGTCTCAGAGGAGAAACAATTACAGGTTCAAAGTGCTTGAAAATGATTCTTATTGTTGATAAATGTTCTCATTATGGGGCTCAACCCCCGTGAAGGTCTGGTCCTGAAATCACCCCTGGTGTCAAGCCCAAACTGAAGCCTGTATCAGTCAGAGCCAAAGTACAGTAGAATCGTATGGCATTTCATTCTCCATCAAAGATCGGATGAGCAACATGTAGGACAAAGCGAGAGAGAAAGAGAGAGGGAGAGAGGGGGGAGACGGGAGACGACAGCACAGTGTCTGTGTGATTTGCTTTGGGTCTGCTATTTCCCTTTGAAGCCTAATGTGTGGCCTAATGTGTATAGCAGTCAACACACACACAAGCCCAATCCTCTGATTAATATTTGACCGAGATCTCCAGTAGTATTAATTGCACCTGAAATTAAATGTGGAGGACTGGCATATTGTTGAATTAATTTAATGTATGTGGTCTTTGTTTACACTTTGCCCATAAGGTGTTTCACATAACGGGTCAAGTTGTGTGAAACTCATGTCAACAATGTACTCATGGTAATGCTGTTTGTCAACCTGAAGTCAACTTGTTTATGTCCATGTTTTAATGACTATGTACTTCTGTGGCAAATGATTGAAGTGGAGTTTTGAAAGACATACATAATGCAATAGAAAATTCAAGCAATATTGGCTTGTAAAAATGTCAAATGGAGCAGTAGAGTTAAATTGGCACATGTTTCAAAGCTGTCTCAAAGGTACATCAAAACACTGTAAACAGTGCAGAAGTAACTTTGATTATGTTGCACACTGACAGGTCCTGCTGGTGATTTAGACAGAAAACAACATCAGCCAACATTGACCCGTCACCATATCAACTTACGCATCACAGCCATAAATCCATGTTTGGCGATTACATTTACATTTTGGGTGAATACTGGTTCATGCTAGTGACAAACACCATACACTTTCTTGGTCAGAAGAACGAAAATACCTCAAGTCTGGTCACAGGAGGCAAGTTCCCCATGCAGCTCCACTACTTCTTTGGGTTCTCTTCAAAGCACCAGCTGTGCTACTTGAAATGCAATCATCTTTGACTGTTAGTCTTTCACAACTAACGACACATGAAGTGATCCACTCCAATCAGACAAATTATATTTGATTTGCAATTTAAAACGATATTCTTTCTGACACAACCCTGAACCGTGTTTATTTGCTTGGATGGACAGTGGGAATCATTAAAGACAACTGTTGATCATTTGTAAACGAGTAGTCTATATCTTCTATGTACTATTTGTTGATAATCATATTGTATGTGGGACTATATACATTCACAAGTATCCCTGCGCGTTAGAGTCTGTGTAGGGTCAGACTATGTGCGCCCGTCATGCACCCTGTTTCCATATCATCACCATGTAATCTCACGCGTTAATCAGTTTAAGTGCGGAAAGGAGCCAATCCACCGGGGCTGACTCCATCTAGGCTACCGAGCGGAGGGCTACAAATCTCTATATTGAGCCAATTAACCAGCTCCCAGCACGGTCTCTCGCTCTATTACAGCGGTGGGAAATGGCGTGTGTGTGTGCGTGTGTGTTCAGACCTACTTGGGTGAGTTCTGTGCCCATCAAGACGAGGACAAGGATAAGACTCAGGATCCTGCTCGAGGGCTGCATCTCTCGTGCCTCCGGTGAGTGGGAGCCGATACGCGCACACATGCAGCTCGCTCTCTCTCTCCGCGTGCCCCCCCCTCGCGACGACGGTCCTCACCTCGTATCCCTCAGCAACCAAAGAGTGGAGCGCGAGAAATGTCGGTTACGGAATCACAGCCTCTTCGCATATTCATTTCATCTCGGCTGCTCGTCTCGACGTTTCCGCCTTTGCCTGCCTCTTCTTTCGTCCTCTTCGGGTCTTTTCAATCGACACACTGGTCGCCGCTGAACATTTGCCGAGACAGGCGTCGGTTGACGGTACGGAAAGCAGTAGCACTCAGATATTGCCCAAACTTTGCCTCCCCTGCCGCCTGAAGCCGCGGAATAAGCGAATGTGGGAAAAAAACGCGACGGCGCAGCTGTCCGTGGTGCTGAAACCGGAAGTGACGTTCCGGAGCGTGGGAAATTCAAAAATTCACAGCATAACAGATATTATAATTTGTATAATTAGGAATACATAACATGTCAATAAATTTGGTAATTCATGTATTTGTTTCTGTTATTTCTCTAGAAATAACTATAGGTTAAATATATATGTATAGTTTGTAATATGTCCAATTAGAGTTATTTTTTTATATTTATGGTGATAGTCTTCGTTTGAGATTGACATACACAGAACACATAGCCTAGATACATTTATCCAGCAGCAATGGCAGTAAAAGTAGCTTATATGGCCAGTGTTGACAGTGTGACATTTCCAGTGTCTCAGGAGTTATGTTCCCTCTGTGAAAAAGTGAGAGAGGAACGCTACTTTGTGTTAAACTGAAGTATCAGTGTTTACCATCTTGTACTTTGCGAAGATAAATAACATCCACTTCTTTATATTTGTCATTTTTATGATGCCCATTAATAAAATCACCATTCCAGTGGAAATTGTTTACGCTGTCTTTTTCACATTTTTCTGGCCCTGACAGCCTGAATGCCAGTTGCAAGTGAATAAAACGTTCTAACTGTTGGCTGGAACCCAATAGGAATAACACATCACTTTGCAAGCCAAAATAAGTATCCCCTTTAGGCAAGATGTGGCCTGTGAAACAAACATTTTCCGAACTACTGCGTTAGGCTAAAACAATAAAACACGTATAGGTCAAATATTTTAGGTGAAAGCCAATACCACTGTCACCCTGGGAAATAAGTAAATAAACCCTCGCATATCAAACCGTTTAACTCCACTGTAGTGTGTTACTCAAATGAGTTCACACTGCCATGCGAAAGCACACCTCTATTTGTTTTCTCCAGAGTCTAGTGACATCCATCCAGTGTAAAAGTAAGATTACACGATACATCTTGTGTTGACATTTCACTAAATTAAATCTTCAATTCCCTCATTCGAGCGCAAACAATTAATATCCACAGGCTTGTTGGCTGAACTGACAATAACCTTAGTTGTGTTTAAAATTACAATGTAACACGTCATGCCTTCCTTTCCTATGTGTGATCTACAATGTGTTACTGGGCTGTGTAAAACATAGCTGGCAGCGTATAAAATATTTTATAGACTCTGTCACTGGGAGCTGGTTCATGTCCTTCCCCAAAGTAAAGTGAAATAATGGCGGTGTGTTTGTGTGTGTGTGTGTGTGTTATTGCCATTAACATTAACCTATATTTCCATTGTGTGTGTGTGTGTGTGCTTGTCAGTGTGTGCCTGTCAGTTCAGTGTTCTATTGAGCATTCACATTCTCCGCCGAGCCCGTTTCATTGTGTTCCTCGGTAATGCCCTCCTTTTATCACAGACCAAATGCAACGAGTCTGCCAGTTGAGTGCCGGAGAAGTCTTTCATCCAATCCCGTGACCGCCGGGCTGCCTGCGTCTCCGCTGAGATGTGTCGTACACTAATAGCTTAAAGCTATGTAGCGTCAGACTCCTCGAGACAACAGCTGTAGCTGGACACATGTGAACAGGTCACTTATATAGACTCTGGTTACACAGAATTGAGCCCAAGATGGAGCACTATTCAGGGACAAGGGATGTGCTCACGTTAATGTTACAAATGCTTTCGCTGCTTCATTCACATTCTCTTCAGATAGAGATAGATATATATATATACACACTGTGGGAAGGCCTGTTCTGAGTGGATCCTGTCCTGTTAAACTGCTGTATGGTCTTGGCCACGGTGCTGCAGCCCAGTTTTAGGGTCTTTGCAATCTTCTTATAGCCTAGGCCAACTTCATGTAGAGCACACAGTTATTTAATTCAGATCCTCAGAGTTCCATGAGGTGCCATGTTGAACTTCCAATGACCAGTATGAGAGCAATAACACACATTTAACACACCTGCGCCCCATTCACACCTGAGACCGTGTAACACAAACAAGTCACATGACACAGAAGAAAATGGCTAATTGGGCCCAATTTGGACATTTTCACTTACGGGTTGCCAGCGGTTCAGACATTAATGGCTGTGTGTTGAGTTATTTCGAGTGAACAGCAAATGTACACTGTTATACAAGCTGTACACTCACTACTTTACATTGTAGCAAAGTGTCATTTCTTCAGTGTTGTCACATGAAGAGATCTAATCAAATATTTACAAAAATGTGAGGGGAGATACTGTATATATTGAAAACAATACATTCTATATTTAAAACAATGCACATTAAGTAAATATATTCTAGACAATGGGGGAGTATGGTAAATCGGCATTGAGCATTTTTATCAAAAACCTCTCTCACTCAGATGAGACAGGTGAGAGAGGATAAAGACACATATAGTAGATTAGAAAACAATTTGCAGTGCCGTACATAAATTACATGAGGGAATTATTACAAGGTATATACACAATAAGTAAACAACCGTACAAGATGTGAACACTACCATAAACGCACATTTACCAACATTAAAACAACGGATAGCATTCGGGAACTTATATTGTTCTGAATTTCTGCCTAGAGCAACAAAATATGGCAATCCTTACGTCAAGACGTAAAAGTGGATGTCGAGTAAGGTGTACAAAGACAGTGTGACCATAGTCCCATTTGCTTCACGGTGTTCATTGAAGCTTGCATGCTCAAATCCAAACACTGGCCTATATGTCAATTCTAAGGTAAACATTTTAGGGAGCCTGGACATAAAAGCTAAGCTAGTGGGAGTTACCCTCAGAGTCCCCTAGTTATTTAGTATGTTGAGACTCATCCAGGTTGATACATATCTATTATTAAGTATTCGAGCCCCGGCGGAGACGAGTGCCGTACAGAGTGTTTAAGTGTGTGCGTAGGCTTCATTAATTATTGAAAGGAAAACCACAGAGATTCATCGGAAGAGATTATTTTTATCCCAAAGTTAAAAAAAGAAAGTTGTAAAATTGACAGTTGATTGGCATGAGCTAGTGGCCCAGATAGCGACCCGTCGATGACCCGCTCATTCCCTCTTTCTTTTTCTCGCTCTTTCTTTTCCTATGTCTCTACCCTGCTCTCTGTGATGTTTTTCAGAACATTTAGTAATGGCCGTCAATGCACAAGGAATTCACCAGTAAAAACCAAGTTAAACACCTTTGAATTAATTCCAGAGTTGCATATTAATATAAACACAATTTTAGAAGGAGGTCCAGCAGGGATAAAGCATTTTTTTTCACACATACATTTTCGTGAACACTTCGATATTCATCAAATACACAACACATGAAAACCTAGACCAAATCTAAAGATTTTTTTGTAAATCTTTCTAGTTGGGTCAATGCTGTTCTTTTCGTATCGAACAACTGAACATTGAACATATATAGTGTCGATATAAAAAAGTCTACACACCCTTACACACTTAAAATGCCAGGCTTTTGAGATGTAAATGAATGAGGCAAACCATTTTCATGTCAGAACTTTTCCCACCTTTAATGTTACCTGAAGTGAACAATTCAAGTGAAAAACAAACTGAAATTGAGGGAGAAAAATTAAACCTTATAATAACCTGTTCAATATTACAACAGTATTTTTTTTTACCTTTGGGATAAAAATAATCTGCTCTGATGAATCTCTGTGGTTTTCCTTTCAATAATGAATGAAGCCTACGCACACACTTAAACACTCTGTACGGCACTCGTCCCCACCGGGGCTCGAATACTTGGAAAAAGTCATGACATGATTTATCTTTTTCAAAATTTTAACAGGGGTGTGTAGACTTTTTATATCCACTGTATATATAGAGAGAGCAAGAGGAAGATATTGGAAAAAAAACAATAAAAGTCAGTGAAAAAGAAGCTTTAGACTGTGAATTGTTTTCCTAATATAATATACCTTCCATCCATCAGCCGTTATATTCCCCATCCACATCCATACCTCTCTGTGCTTAGTAGCCCTCTCCACGAAGATAGAACAAATATTATTTTGAAACCTTTCATGTCTCCAAGATGTCCGGGTCATTCTAAGGGGCTTTAAGATGTCAGGGTCATTCTGATAGCGTTTGATTCTGAGGCCACACATCCCTTCGGGTAATAATCATCGATGCTGGAGGGAAAAAGTGAGGAGAGAAGGAAAGATTCTAATAAAGAGTGGTCGACGAGAGTATGTGTTTTCTGGCAGTGTGAGAGGTGACCGAAAACAGACAGATGGACACGTGAAAGATGGAGAGATGAAGACAGATATGGCCAGATTAAGAAGCACTCAGAAGTGCAGCTAGAGAGATTGACAGGCAGACGGACAGAGAGAGAGGAAGAAAGTACCATAATGTGTGTGTGAAGAGTGGAGACTAGAGAGACAGACAGGAAGACAGACAGAGAAGAAGACAGGGGAAAGCACCTTGTTTGAACAGTGAAGACTAGAGATATGGACAGAAAGGCTGACTGAGAGAGAGGAAGAAAGTACCATAATCTGTGTGTGAACAGTGGAGACTAGAGAGACAGACAGAAAGGCTGACATAGAGAAAGACAGGGGGGAAGAACCACGTTTGAACAGTGGAGACTAGAGATATCGACAGAAAGACGGACAGTGAGGGGAACAGGGAGACACAATCCCATAACTCAGTGCTGAGAACTAATCACAAATTCTCATTTCAGCTGGAAAACTCTTCTGAGAGATCCCTGAATGTCAGCAGTTTGACCGTGCCATGAATTATACGCAGAGTTAAAGGTACCCGAAAGAAATGGGGACAATCAAGCTGGTACATTTGTTTTTGGCCACAGGCGATCATTTACAAACTTTGGGCCAACGAGGCACTGAACGCCAAGTGTGTACAGTTGGTAACGGTGGCTCGATAGATCTAAACATACCATAGTTATCTAGCTCTATAAACTCCCTGTAAACCTGACATCATATCTCAGTGATATGAACAAGATGTGTTAACAAAGCATCCTCCAAATCTCCAACCAGGATGTGAATGCCGGCACCACTGGCCTGCTACAGGAAGAGGCGGGATTGTTTTTAGCGTCACCACATCATCGGATAGTGTTTCCGTTGCCACGGGCGCGCACACCCCTCAACCTCATTGTTATTTGAAACACTTCAATGTCACACATTAATAATGGAACATGGCAACTGTCAAAAGAGAATGTTGCCAGAGACTTTACAAACAACAGTGAATCCACCTGTGGTAAAAAAAAAACCTGGCACGATGTCAAGCAGCCTCAGAACAGAGCAGTACAAGCAAACTCATTACATCCAGCCAATGTTGTGTGCGATTCTACAGGTATTTGTTTGCGGTTGTAATACAAGCGATACAACGTTAACGGTTCGTAACGGCCGTAACTTGCGACTACCTGGCCGGTGTTTATAGCCAGTACGGTGCATGTTATCAGTTTGTCAGCGATTGAAAAAAACAACATAGAACCTTATTTGCTTTGAGGTTAGGAATAAATCAGCAGTAACAATGAAAACACAACGTTTAGTCTGTCTCACGAGTCGGACAATTTCATTTGAAATGTTCCTAATTCCCCAAAGCGGCATCGCAATGAAAGAGTGGAAACTCGGGCGACCAGCGGTCGGTCGTTAGGTAGCTCTCCTTCCATTCGCAGAGCGTGAACACGGCAGAGTGGCCTGGCCAATCGATGAACACGTCAGAGAGGCCTGGCCAATCGATGAACACGGCAGAGAGGCCTGCAATCGATGTACACGGCAGAGAGGCCTGGCCAATCGATGAACACGGCAGAGAGGCTTGGCCAATCGATTAACAAGGCAGAGAGGCTTGGCCAATGGATGCCGGCGCATCAGTCATAAGGAAAAAACAACACGTCCCGGACTGTTCCCACAGTGACACTATGTTTGCAGGACAGGCCACGTCCCTCTGTCTGCCTTTAATATGCTGCCTAACTCCGGTGATGTAGTCTAAAGCAACCCTTTGCACACACACACTTAAAAACTCGTATACCGACGTAGAAATGCACAGACACACACACTTACAAATGTGTATACCACCATAGAAATGCACACACACACACAGACACACGTTCAGACACACACGGATGCACACGGCACCAGCATGTGAACACACCCATGTTGTTATAACGCGGAGTCACATGCGAGCACGAATGCCAACGCGTCGTTATCACACCGTCACATACTTCTCATAGACATTGTCCCCCTAAAACAAAGCCAGTCACATCCGCTGGCACACAAACTGAGACAGAGACGAAGTGCCCTAAGGCTCCTCTTGTTTCCTCTAATTTGGCCGCTGCTGTCCTGAAGGACTCGGTGGAGCTCTAATTAAGTCATTTTCATTCATAAGGGGCTATAACCCATCTAAACTACCTTGTGTACCCTGCTGTTTAGTAACTGTAGCTCCCACTTAGAATATATCTGACTTATGTACCTGTCTTTCTCACTCTTTCCCTCCCGTTCTCTCTATCTTGCACCCTATCTCGACCTCTTTCCCTCTCTTCCTCCCTCTCCGTCTATCTCGTCCTCTCATTCTCCCTTTCTTCTACTTGCTCTTTATATTCCATTTTCATTTTTACACTTTCTTCATTGGCATTTGTGTACATTCCCAAAGCAAGTGAAAAAAGATAAAATGATTATAAATAACAAATGTGAACACAAAAAAACTAAATAATAATAAGAACCTCAGTACTGTGATGCCTAACCATAACTGTAAATTAACTTTAACTGTTAACCGTAAGTGTTATTCATAATAACACATTTTTCACTTGAATAATTTATGTATCAGACAACAACAATAACAAAATAGCAAAATGAGCAACTTAATATCAAGAGCAACTCAATATCTAGTCATTAAGCACTGCGGATATGTTGATAGTAAACGTAATTGAACCGATTTATGTTCAAACTGAAAATAAAGATTGAAAACATTTACAAAATGGTTCTCCTGGTACTTCCCTAATTCACAGCCATGTTAAGGTTAACTATGTTGGTACTGTTCTGGTCAAGGTAGGTGGATATACAGTGGATATACAAAGTCTACACACCTCTGTTTTTTGTGATGTGAAAAAATTTGACAAAGATAAATCATGTCAGAACTTTGTCCACCTTAAAGGTGACCTGTAACGTGAATTGAAAAAAAATGAAATCATTACAATTGCTATCCCTAATTGGAAATTCCTACTGCATAAGTGTGCACACCCAGAATTAACCAATCACATTCAAACTCATGTTAAGCTAACACTTTGTTTAAGGGTGTGCTGTTGTTTTCTGGGGGCTGCAATGTCTAGGTAGAATGTACAGTATGTTTCTACTACTGGCATTTTGGGAAAATGTCTCAAATTCCCTGGCAGGTCCCAGGTCTGACAGAATTTGAGCAGAATATAGTACCGAGGTGTTGCTTAGGTTTCCACCATGGTTGGAGACAGAAACCTCAAATCTTCAAATAGTGGATTCTATTTTCTCTCTCTGCCTCCATGTCAGCCCATTGCCCAAACCCAGTATTTCTTACTATGACTGTTTATTTCACTTCTCTATATAAGTTATAATGTTCTTTTTTGACCATTAGTTTCATCACCTCTCTGTCAGACGTCTATAAGATATTGAGTTTAAACACAAGTGTGTCCATGTATGAGTAGCATGTACTGTACATGTAAGAGGTTGTTTCAGGGTATGTGTCAATGCTTAATTTATGCATATTTGCATGTAAAAAATAGTCGTGCGTCTCTTTCTCCGTGCATGTGTGTGTGTGTGTGTGTGTGTTTGCGTAAGAGAAATAGAGAGAGAGACAGAGAAAGACGTTTTTGAAAGCTGTGTTTGAGTGCATATTTTCTGCGATGTAATCTAGTTGTTTTTCTCATTATACTTGCGACTGCCAGAGCTGATTTCATATCTCTGTGTATGTATTTGTGAGACATCACTATCACTTACAGGCGAGAGATGCTCTTTCTTTGCCTATGGGCTGTTCACCCTGCTGAGTTTGCCAGATTTGCATATTTCTTAATTATGGCCCATAAGCTCTGAGCTCTGCCCCTCTGCTTGCGTTTCCTACTCAACCCATTGGGTTGCCAGATTCTCAGATCTCTTAATTACTAGCAGCATAGCACAGAACACAGACGGCACTAATTATCAGAACTGAATGCTTTACATTTCATGTGTCGACTCGGTCATCGTTCTGAATGGGTGCGAAATTTGCCATGCCCTGGTTTGGGATGTCTGTGCTTGTTGCCATTTCCTCATATTGTTTTTTTCACAGAGTGATTTGTTGCTACACTCAACAGGTTGCATTCTACTATATGGGTTGTCAGATGGAGAGACGGTTCTCCAACATTTCCTAGGTGACACAAGTGTTCTAAGTGTTTCTACTATATGGGTTGTCAGATGGAGAGACGGTTCTCCAACATCTCCTAGGTGAGACCAGTGCTTTGAGTGTTTCTACTTTATGGGTTGTCAGATGGAGAGACGGTTCTCCAACATCTCCTAGGTGACACCAGTGCTCTGGTGTTTCTACTCTATGGGTTGTCAGATGGAGAGACGGTTCTCCAACATCTCCTAGGTGACACCAGTGCTCTGGTGTTTCAACTCTATGGGTTGTCAGATGGAGAGACGGTTCTCCAACATCTCTTAGGTGACACCAGTGCTCTGAGTGTGTAGGTAGGATTGGACACTCATGAATGAAGCAATCCAACGGTGACTAGAGCCAGACGCCCAATGAGAGGCTAGTGAGGTCCTGATGGTTCACAGTGTCCATACAGTGGACGGCAGTGTACCTATACGCATGTCTGCACACACACACACACACAAACACACACACACACACACACACACACACACTCTCTCTCTCTCTCTCTTCAGATGAGGCCACATTGACTGATTTGTTCCTGCCTGCTAAAATTGCCTTCTTAGTTCAGTTAGTTGGTGATTTGAATGCAGCTCATGATTCCATTTTAGCACATTACAGCAGTGCTCTGGGAGTTTATTTAAACAGTATTTCAAAGCACATCAAAGTGAGTGCTCGGTTTGTTTCTGATTCATTTTCTGCCTGGTGCAAAGGCGACTACGTGAGAGTGCTCTGGCTTGGTTTGGCTTTACTGCGTCTGCAGGGCTTTACGGTGGATCCACCAGAGACAGCGGGATGAACCCTGGGTACTGAACTAGGTTCTGAGTGATGGAGATCGTGGATATCGTGAAGATCTTGGAGATCGTGGAGATCGTGGAGATCGTGGAAGGAATTCCAACTTCAACAAAGTCCTATAGTCAGACACTTCTCATGGTCAATGTATGAACAAACTAAAACTTAGATATTGTTCAACAGAGACATATTAATATTTGATAATGTAGCTTGTATTGTATAACATGTAAACTGGCCAGTACACACAAAATCCAAGCAACTTGGCATAAAATAAAAATATCCGAGGCTGAAAGTACATTTCTAGTGAATATTGCCAAATACTCTTTTTAACACCAAAACAATGTCACCAGTATAGGACACAGAAGTCCCAGACATGCAAATCAACTCAGTATAGATAGAACAGTGTCTGTAAATCAGAACAAAGGCGTGGGTATTCTACCCATCTCTATGCTCATCATAACAAAGAGCTTACTACCCACAATGCCCAGATACCAATTACCACCACTCATAGCAAACCGTTTATCTGAGAACGGGACGGGACGTGGCGTTACTGCTGCTCTCCCAGGGAACAGGTCACAGGTGTGGTCTCTATGCTGTTGGATTCCCCGCCCGCGGGTGTTTGGTGAAGTCAGACAGTATCTGATCAGGGCAGACAGTATCTTCACCATCTTCACCATCTCTGCCTTACTCTGCTCTCAGGCCAGGTTTTCCCTGCCTCACAGTTGTATGTACACGTAACTATAAAGTAATTTCTAGCTTTGTGATATTATTCGGACATTAGGTAACCGAAGCCTCACTCGGTGCCTCTTTCTATCCGTTGATCTTAAACGTTTGACTCCTAGAAAGATGGGTTTATTAAAAGTCAATTCTAAGGCCTCCTCTAGCCAGAACAAACACATGGTATTTCTCTACATGCCACACTAGTCTCTTTATTTACTCTGAGTTTTGCTCTGCGTTCAAGTACGGGAGCTTTTGTTTTGTCTCTTCGTCTCTCCCTCTTTCTCAGTCACCCTTCCTCCGCTCTCAGCTCTCCCGCCACTCTTATTGACTTACCTTTCTCTCTCTCACCCTTTCCTGTTCTTATTCACTCTGTTTCTGTCCCCCCTTCCTCAGCGTGTTATAAGGCTGTGTCTGGAGGCTAGCCAGATGGGAGAATTCATCACACTAAAACAACGTGCAGAGGCCCTTGTTAAAATGTGCAGGACATTTTTTTTTTCTACGTTCATTACGGTCGCAATATTCCCACTGCCGTTGCCGTGGGCAACTTTTTTAGCTGGCCAAAAGAGCATCCCTGAAATCCATGAAATCTGAATGCATATAGGAGCTTAAATGTAAACGCTGGCTGCTCCAAATGTGCCACCACCCATGTTAGAGATGCGGTAAAAAGAAATGTATGCCTGTTCACACACACACACACAACGTACAAAACTATACGAACAAAACAATGAGGTACAACGGCCAACAAAGGGTACATTTGAACACAGATGACTCTTTTGTCACACAGGTACACATCTGAACAGCACCACCACACCGCGCACATTGAATACAATGAGTTTTCCCGGGGGCGGGAAATGATAATGATGGCTTTTCATTTAGCGTGTTTGTTTTGTGGGTGCCCCGGGCAGTGCAGTCCCTTGGGCTGGCGCCGCAGCTCAGTTAGTTACAGTCACGCGGTTGTGAATCGCAGACAGAAGGAAAACTCTCTCTGTCCACAGAAAAAAACGTGTTCAAGCGTTCAAAACTGTCTTGCTAGACATTCGGATCGAACTCTGCATAGAACTTTAATCGTGTATATCTTAACGTATTGATGATTGCTGTAGCTTGTATTGTAGCTGTACCTCAGCAATTGTTCATTTAGCCTGCAGCTGTACCTCAGCCCTTGTTGAGTTATCTCGTACTTTAGATATAGCTCAGCCTGTACATTATCTCGATTAGAGGATGGGTTGTCTAAAACACCAGTCTGTAAGCTGTGACAGCATACCTCCTACATGCACAGCGTGTGCGTCGAACAGAGGAGCTGTCTAACCATTACGTAGTCTCTCAGCCCGTTCCAGCCGGACCACAGGGATTAGTGTTGAGCACGTGTTCGTCCGCTCCTGATGGATCCTGGGGAAAAATCAATACAGCCATTCTGCACCGCCTGCGGGGGTGGGGGGGTGGGAAGAGATCAATGACCAACCCAGGCACCTGCCAAATCCAATTACACCTGTGGAGGAGCACCACATTTATTCCGGACACACAGTTACCCATAAGGCTACGTTCAGTGCATCTAGTGTTTACGACATATACCCAATACGCCCACACGTGCTCTAACAGACAAATGCCAGCCGGTATTCACATGTGGGCCTCGTGTGTTTTTGAACGCCAGTTCCAGGGGCCCCCTGAGGGAACCCCGACTGGGACTCCAAAAGGTTTCGTCCTCAGAATGCTTTTTGGTGCCATTTAGGGGCATATTTTGGGACCCCAGTGGGCAAATGAGTTAAATCTCACATGGGATTCAGGTTTGAGTCCAGGTGGGCTAAAGTAAGGTTGAAACTTGGTTCCTCATATAGGATAACCACAAATGTTGAGATATGATAACGACAAAGAAATAATCTGATATTAATCGAAATATGTCACTGCATTCCACCCCACTATATGTCGTGGCTTTAAAACTGAAATGTGCCTGTCTCCCAGCACAGTTTCCACCAGATAAACAAACAAAAGGTATCGAACGTAGCAGCCTACAGAAGTATAATACTCACATATTCATCCAACAATATCTCATTCATCCTGCTATGAGAATCACCCGGCAGCTCGGTTTCCGATGAAGATAAATCCAATACAATATCAATCACAGCAGACTAACCATAAACAACTTGAACCAGATGGAGATGTTGCCACCACCTCTTCCCATGGTGAACAACAGGGTTTTAGAAGGGACCGGAATGTCTTCAGTCATAAAAAATCCCATCATGCATCTGGTTGCTTCATCTGTCACGCCACACTCCAAGAACAGGCACTTAGAGGAGCAAAGAGACACACGTTTTTAACACACCCAATGAATTCATCGGTCTCAGAGCGTCTCTGTGAAATACAAATATCATCCGAATGCAAATCCAAACGTAGTCTGATATTACTAGAAACATCTCCACGAAATAAGACAAACATTCTCAATTGAAATGTTTCATTATATCTCGAATGACTTCAAACACAATTACGGTAACGTTTGTGTAAGTGCGTAAAAAACGCTTGCTTTTCCGTAGTGACTAATATTACAATAAAGAGCATTGGAAAGAGAACAGGTTTCTGTTTTGTACTCTCAGTGTATAATAATGTGTGCCCAACGACTAACCTGATAACTGCTACTGAATCAATGGCCGATTTTTCTCCTGCTGCAACAGATCCATGGCTACAATTTGTGTCAATCTAGACTCATTAGCATAACTGAGAAGCATGGGGGAAATGTGCGTTCATTTGTTATTTTATCCAGTTCCATTTGAAAGTAAATCATTATTACATTTATGAGTCCAAATGAAAAAGCATGTATGACTAAGACAAATCTACTTTTTCTAACGTTGTAGAACAGGTTGGTTGCTTGTTCTCAAAAAAGGCTGTAGGCCCAGTTTTATTATAAATTGTGATATTATATAAATCATCTGCGTGGAAAGGGGCACCGAAGTGACCATTTGAAACTCTCCTGCAGTTACAAACACATATTATTTGTTGATATAGTACCAGAAATAGCAAATCCTGCAATTTCTTTATCACCTGTGCTATAAATATGACACTTTCAACTTTTTTAAAAATTACCAAAAAAACAAAACAGAATTATCATAATTCCAGGCTCAAAGCACATTTTTAGACTAAAATGCCATTCTTTTTTAAAGGATTTTCTTAATTTCATTATTTTCCTGTTTGCCGCCTTCCAAATGTTATGGTGTTGATTAATGGATTTCAATATCATATTTGTGCTATTTTCTTTTCCTATAGAAACGTGGCAGTCTCTAGGGTAATGAAAATGTATATTGTTATTGGCTAACATTTTCTTCTTAATGTTAGCTAGGTTTCTAATGAACAAAATATCATCAACCTATCAGTATTTGTGAAAGTATATCGGAGAAGTATTTGTTATATGAGTTTAGGCATTCTACAACAAAAGATTTCAATTCTGATCCAACCTTCATATGGTTCTCTCCCTGTCGTAAGTCCACTTCAGAAGGGCTTATTCAGGACCCATGTTACACTCTCATGGGTTTGCTCGAGTCTGACAAAAGTAGTCAACCCAACTATTTATACCCGATAGCTCACTTATAGCCCATTAAAAATAAATATATCCCAAAGCCCATTTAAGACCCATGTTATAGCCCACATGGGTTTGTCCGTCTCTGGCCCAAAAGATGAACCCAAGTGGGTGCCAGCCATGACAACCAGTTACAGCCCTTGCCCAGTTGAAACCTATTAAGCACATATAAAAACCCAGAAGCCCCCCGACACATTGACTGTAAAACTACACTACCATACTATACACACACAGTACACACATGCCCTGCTCACCACAGGGTTAGCTTTGCTGTCCAAGTAGGGAAAACATCTACTTATGACGTCTAAAACCGGCTCATACAGACAATGGCAAATGCTAGTAATAAAAAAGGCTGAATTAAATAGACTGGTGTTTTGCCAGGATGTTCTGAACACGTGTGATGGATGGACAGTGAAGCCATCTTGTTCTTCTCTGAACGTTGGGGGGGGTTGAAATATACGGATATGTTCATTTTGTTCTGTAGCCTCACTCGTGAGCAGAGGCCATGCTTATCTTATCTTTACACGTGCTTTCCTCCTCAATCCCCATAAAGATATGGGAAATGAAAACACACGTGTTGGATTTTTTTGCACACACACACACAGGAACACACACACATACATACACACAGAGAATTGTCTCATTTGTAAATAATGAATTGGGATTTATTTCAAGATACAGAATATATTGACCCAACCCTCATCATCGTCTGAGTAACATGTTGCTTTTGGTCCGCTGTCAGCCAGCCGCACAAATCAAATCTGTCAGTTTACCAGGCTGTCACATCGCACATCTTCACCTGACAAGATATATTTGTTCATTTTAAGGTGGGAGGAAGTTGTGGATTTTTGACTGACATGTCTATATATCAGTGTTGTCTGGGAGCAGAGTGTTGGTCCGTGGTAGATTTGAGAGGATGTTATGGTAGCCCCAGCACAAAGAAGGAAGTATTTAATATGTAGCTATTGTATTGATTTAAAACTGAGATACGTGAGAGTACAGCTCCCTCTATATTATTTCATATTGAATTCTAAATATGTCCCTGTTACCAGACTCAAGCCTGTGGCGTGTTCCTCCATTTTTATTAAAAACACAATCGTACATTTCACTTTGCCGCATTTCGACAAAGTGGTAACTGAAGTCGGTAAAAAGTCAATACGATTCCGAACAACACCTATTGTGAACTAATAAGCGGCAAAAAAACAAATTCTGCGAAATTATTCAAATCCTCTCCGACGACTTGCCTCCGTGCGAAGCCGCATCCGCTCACAGCTCCTCCAAATTGGCGTAGGAGGCACGGTTCCAGCGTGACAGCGGCTGCCATATAGCTTGGCTGCTCGTTTCGCGATGCAATTTGTAATACAATTTCGGCGCTTCAATGGGCTCCTTTGTTCGATTTTTCGCGCCCGACGGTCTTTGAGGAGGGCAGATTTTGCTGTATTTGCAAATTAGTCTGAGTTCTAATGTCGGTTGGCGAATCCAATCCGAACATAATTAGTGTGTGAATTTCCCCAATGCATCGAGGAGCTGACGATAAGTCAGCGCTGAATAACTCATTTAATTCGGCCGTTGTTTGCCGTGTTTCGGATCGCTCGGCGCAATCAAGCGATCGGCAAGTTTTTTTTGCACGCAGACAAAGTAAGCCTCGCAATCTCTCGCCACAATAACACCGCAGTGTTGACGAAGAGGAGAAGTCACAATGTCGTCCAAATCCAATCAGAGAGGCATTTTTCGCTCCACAAAGGTGATGTTGAATCTGTGAACATCTCGTCTCGTCAACATCTCTGACAATACACCTGCACCTGCAGCCCCATTCAACAGAAGTGCATCACCGTATCTGGCAGACACTTGTTTCAGAACACACACACACTTTCACACAGACCTAAATTACAACCACACGAAAATCAACAATCCAGTGAAAAGCAGTCCTCTAGGCAAATACACTTTGTCGATGGCTGAGGTCAAATGAGAACGGCCATGAACGGTTCGAGTGGACGAAAAGAGACAGCAGGAACACAAATAACCATTTGCTATAAGCAAGACATGCCGAAAAGCCTCTCTGAACGCAAAACACGGCAAACTTTAAAGCAAATACCACACCGGGTGCCACTCCAGTCAGCCAAAAACAGGAAACTGAGGCTACAATTTGCACCGGCCCGCCAAAATGAGACAACCGACGATTGGATGATTGCCTAGTTCGACGAGTCTCGATTTCTGCTGTGACTTTCAGACGGTACAATTCGATGTTGGCATGAACAACACGAAAGCATTGATCCGTCCTGCCTTGTCTCAGGCTTGTGGCGGTGGCGTAACGCTGTGAAACACATTTTCTTGGCACGTTTCGGGCCCGCTTGTACCAACTGAGCGTTGTTTAAAAGCCACAGCCTGAGTCTTGCCACTGTGCACCCGTCATCTGACGGCTACGTCCAACAGGATAACGTGTAACATAGCTTACGTCATCTCAAACCGGTTTCTTGAACGCGACAATGAGTTAATTGTACTGGAACGGTCTCCACAGTGAACACATGTAAATCCAACTGATCCGTTTTGGGATTCAGTGGAAAGGGAGGTTTGGGTCATGGATCTGCAGACGACCAGCTTGTAGCGTGATGCTGTAAGATCAATATGGACCAACATCCCTCGGGAATGTCTCAAGCACTTTGTTGAATAAATGCCACAAAGAATTAAAGTAGTTCTGAAGGCTAATGAAACAACCCCATACTAGCCAGGTGTACCTAATGACGTGGCCAGTGAACACCCCTATCAGAATTGAAACAAACCAGTGAGGAAAAATGAGGTGAGGGTGAATGGTGAGATGCAGCCTGACATTCAGGGCGTTGATACAACTCTCCTGTGTGACAGCAGCCTTCACATCTCCAGACCTTCACATCCCCAGACCTTCACATCTCCCGACCTTCACTTCTGCATGACCATCACATCTGCATGACCTAAAAATCTGAATGAGCTTCTAATCTGCATGACCTTGACATCTGCATGACATCCACATCTCCAGACCTTCACTTCTGCATGACCTTGACATCTGCATGACCTCCACATCTCCAGACATAATAGAGACAGGGTAGAGACACTGTAGAGACATGATAGAGACAGGATAGAGACAGGGTAGAGACAGGATAGAGACATGGTAGAGACAGGGTAGAGACAGGATAGAGACAGGATAGAGACAGGGTAGAGACAGGATAGAGACAGGATAGAGACAGGGTAGAGACAGGGTAGAGACAGGATAGAGACAGGATAGAGAGAGGGTAGAGACAGGATAGAGACAGGATAGAGACAGGGTAGAGACAGGATAGAGACAGGGTAGAGACAGGGTAGAGACAGGGTAGAGACAGGATAGAGACAGGGAACCACTCATCTAGCATCTGATGTCTATCTGTACACCAATGTAGACTCATTTACGTTTAACACTTTTCAGGTTGTGAAAACCACACCCATGCTGACACGTGCTATTTATACTGTATGTCTTGTTTTCTGCCCTGCTGTTCCTGTGGTGTTTCACACTCATTATTCTAGCTCAAACAAAGCATGTAAATAGATTATAAAAATAAGAAAAGCACACCTATCTATTAATATAGATAATATGAATATGAATATGACCACACATTTCTATAAATATGAATATGACCACACATATCTATAAATATGAATATGACCACACATTTCTATAAATATAAATGTGACCACACATTTCTATAACTATGAATGGGACCACACATTTCTATAACTATGAATATGACCACACATTTCTATAAATATGAATATGACCACACATTTATATTTAATATGAATATGACCACACATTTCTATAACTATGAATATGACCACACATTTCTATAAATATGAATATGACCACACATATCGATAAATATGAATATGACCACACATTTCTATAAATATGAATATTCTCTCCTGTTCGCTTCTCTTCTCCTCTCTTCCCCTCTCTTCTCCTCTCTTCCCCTCTCTTCCCCTCTCTTCTCCTCTCTTCCCTTCTCCTCTCTTCTCCTATCTTCCCCTCTCTTCTCCTCTCTTCCCCTCTCTTCTCCTCTCTTCCCCTCTCTTCTCCTCTCTTCTTCTCTCTTCTCCTCTCTTCCCCTCTCTTCTCCTCTCTTCTTCTCTCTTCTCCTCTCTTCCCTTCTCCTCTCTTCTCCTATCTTCCCCTCTCTTCTCCTCTCTTCCCCTCTCTTCTCCTCTCTTCTTCTCTCTTCTCCTCTCTTCCCCTCTCTTCTCCTCTTATTTCAGCCAATAGACCATGCCCTCATTATAACATCATGAGCAGAACGACTGGTGGGGCTGTATTCTGTAATCACTAAATAGAGACGTATCAGGAGGACCGCTGTCAGCTTATTTATCCATGATTCCTTGAGAATAGGAAACACAGCCAGCCTGTTGAAAGACTGACGATGCAGATATGGTTAAATTAAAGACAGGCCGAAGTGATGATAATGTGATTCGGGAGAAGAGCAGAAAAGAGAGAGACAAGATAACCAGGGGAAAAGGACGGGAAGGAGGAAGAAGGGAGGCGTTGGGGGAGGAGGAAGGCCTGAGGGACGGAGACAGTGGGAGAAAATGGGACAGCGAACGGTGTTATTAACAGTAGGACAGCTGGAGAGTGGGAGAGAGTGACAGAGATTGGGAGAAGAACGAGGTGAGTGGGAAGGACAAAGACAGACACCGACTGTGGGAAGAGATAATGAAGGAGAAAAAGTTCCGCTGTGAGTGACAGGCAGGAGAGCCCGGTGACGAGAGCCCAGGCAGCACGCAGACACATGGGAGCGGGGGGTATAGGATTGAGGAGGGGAGGACAGGGGAGGGGGTGTGGGAGGACAGAGGAGCAGAGGAGCAGAGGTGGTAGGTAGGAAAATAGACCAGTTGTATCGTGTTACCTGGTTGTTATCGGAATGAAGATGGTGCCTCTGAAACTCTAGCTCTGTTTTTGAACTGATATTGTGTGCCCGGACGAACACGAACGCAAACAGCACCTCCCGGGTTCTGCCCGTGTTTCCATTCTGTTCCTCACTTCCGTTCTTGGTGTTTTTTGTTCTAGAGCAAGGATTAATGCAAACATATGGCCATGTCTTTACAATGTTCATGCCGAACATGCACTTCAAAGTCACAAATGCACCTCCCGATATGAGCGCTTTGGCCACCCTGATCAGAGGTTTCTAACAGTATCCAATATTAGTCACGTCATTTGACCGCTGGATGAAAAGCCACAGCATAAATGCCACGAAGCAGGTTTTGGTCACACTGTGGAATGAATTAGACACCACGGCGACAGATGAACGTTACTCGTTTGTAAGGGATCAGATAGGACACACGAAATGAACAGTTCAGACAGAATGATTGTAACAAGACGACTTTGTATATGTTACAGTATCGACCAACGTTCATAAGTTACTGCACTGCAATATATATGGAATTGCACCTGCATAAAAGATAAATATATGATGGTGTAGGCGAAACTAACACACAGAACATATATATCATAATTATAATGCATGAAGATATTTTAACCCTAACCTAAATTACATCTAACCCTAACCTGTAACGCCTCAACATTATAGTCACTGTCATTTTTAACCTGTGAGCTGAAAATCACATGTTTTCTTTTTTTGCACCAGCCAATATTCCGTGTAAGAATGAATTTGTCAGGTTTTATTATCTCTGTGGAAAGATATGAACCCCACATGTGTTTGTGTGTGTTTGTCTGTGTGTGTGTGTGTGTGTGTGTGTGTGTGTGTGTGTGTGTGTGTGTGTGTGTGTGTGTGTGTGTGTGTGTGTGTGTGTGTGTGTGTGTATGTTAGTGTGTCTGTGTGTATTTGTGTCAATGTGTCTGTGCGTGTTTGTGTGTGTTTGTCTGTGTGTCTGTGCGTGTTTGTGTCTGTCTGTGTGTGTGTCTGTGTGTGTGTGTGTGTGTGTGTGTGTGTGTGTGTGAGAGCAGGCAAAGCAACCATGCCACCATCTGTGCTGGTGGGGCGTCAGGTGTGGAACACTCTCTGGATTCATTTCCAGCTCCTCCAGTTAATCCTATAGTCCCCGCGGCTGTGGAGCCACCATGACGGCTTTTATAAATCAAGAAGCCAAGACAAATGAGAGAAGTACGGATGGGCCAGGATTAGGGTCCAATATTGAGGCTGGGGAAATGAGACAAGGAAGATGGCCGCCAATTCTTCATCCTCACACCGCGCGCACACTCTATTACAGTTGTAATCACAGTGAAGGACAGTGACGATCCCTACGCCGATACGTCGGGTTTACATGACGGGAAGTGTACAATTGAAGACTAAGATGGACAGATGGGACTCGGCAAGGCATGACACATCTGGTCCCTGTGATTCCTGCCTCCTACATCCCAAAGATGTTTGGTGTCCGGTCTGACGTCACCAGATCTGTGGTGATTTCTGGTAATATTAATTGATCGCCTGTTCTGCGTTTACCACATTTGTTAGTCATGTATTCTAGATTAGCTGGAAGTTGTTTATGTTGTATTTTTTTTAAAGATAACAATGACGAAGTGAAGGAATGTGATCACTGATTAACATAGTGGAGAGATGCACATAATCATTCATCGTGTTGAACAAGCCATTTAAGTAACATACTCAGTCACACACTCTCTCACTCTTTAACATACTCAGTCACACACTCTCTCACTCTTTAACATACTCAGTCACACACTCTCTCACTCTTTAACATACTCAGTCACACACTCTCTCACTCTTTAACATACTCAGTCACACTCTCTCTCACTCTTTAACATACTCAGTCACACTCTCTCTCCCACTCTTTAACATACTCAGTCACACACTCTCTCACTCTTTAACATACTCAGTCACACACTCTCTCACTCTTTAACATACTCAGTCACACTCTCTCTCACTCTTTAACATACTCAGTCACACACTCTCTCACTCTTTAACATACTCAGTCACACACTCTCTCACTCTTTAACATACTCAGTCACACTCTCTCTCACTCTTTAACATACTCAGTCACACTCTCTCTCCCACTCTTTAACATACTCAGTCACACTCTCTGTCACTCTTTAACATACTCAGTCACACTCTCTCTCACTCTTTAACATACTCAATCACACACTCTCTCACTCTTTAACATACTCAGTCACACACTCTCTCACTCTTTAACATACTCAGTCACACACTCTCTCACTCTTTAACATACTCAGTCACACACTCTCTCACTCTTTAACATACTCAGTCACACTCTCTCTCACTCTTTAACATACTCAGTCACACACTCTCTCACTCTTTAACATACTCAGTCACACACTCTCTCACTCTTTAACATACTCAGTCACACACTCTCTCACTCTTTAACATACTCAGTCACACACTCTCTCACTCTTTAACATACTCAGTCACACACTCTCTCACTCTTTAACATACTCAGTCACACTCTCTCTCACTCTTTAACATACTCAGTCACACTCTCTCTCCCACTCTTTAACATACTCAGTCACACACTCTCTCACTCTTTAACATACTCAGTCACACTCTCTCTCACTCTTTAACATACTCAGTCACACTCTCTCTCCCACTCTTTAACATACTCATATCTGTGCCAAATCTCAATCCACCTTTTTTGTATGTAGTTGTATTCTCCCTCCCTCTTCTCCTCCTCTTTCACACACTGTTTGTAACTTTCTCTCACTCTCTTTTACTCGCTGCTATGGTTGGTACTTCACAACGGCGTTTTCCTCTCATCTTCTTGAATGTGTTAATAATGCATTCATACTGGTGGCTAAGATGCAGTGAGGGGCCCCCTGCTGTGCTACAAACTCCACATCTCAGGTTGTGAGAGCAGAGAAACCCACAGGACTGTCTTTAACGTGAGTGCTTGGGAAAAATGCTCCCGCGTCTCTGAACGTTCCACACTCGTACTCCCATGATGCTCTCATCATGCGGGAAAAGTGTGCTAAACAACCGCCCAGCGCAGTAGACGAATGAGCCGATCTTCGATTCATAGCGAAACTCCCTTTTTTGTTGCCCCCTCTTTCTCTTGTCTCGCCAATCTCTTTGATTTGTTGGCCACTGAATCGTAATGTAATAGCATATGCTGAGGCCCATCCAGATGATATAACCCCTGTCGGATGCCATTTTGTCCCCCGAAACATTAGCTGACTTATGGTCGCGCCATTGAATATGGCCTAGAGCATGCTCCGCTAATGTTAGCGTCTCTGACTTACAGCCACCTCACATATTAAATCCTGCAAGGTTTACGACTACCAGTCCCGATGCTAGGAAAAATACAGTACTGCTCTGGTGCACTGCTGTTTCGAAAAAGACCCCTTTCTCTCTCTTTCGATAGTCTGACTAGTAACTCTTCAAATACAGGACCGGCGCTAGTAGGTTACGTTTTACGGCACCTGGTTTTCTCATTCCTATAACAGACATGTTCCCCTGGGGCCCTGACCACACCTCAGGATATCTGACTGAGATAACCAGAGAGAGAAAGGGAGATCTCTAAACAGGCATCCTTGATACCTGACCATAGCTGCTCATGATGTTATATATATGGAAAAGATCCTACAGTCCACTGGATGGGCATCGCAGTCCTTTGTCCCCCGGGGGGGGGTCCGTTGGCTGTTCATTAAGGTATGAAGGGCCTCGCTGATTGTTGGTCATTATCCTCACTGTCAAAAGTATCGTTTTGAGATGCACTGGACAGATGCGTTTTTACTGTCTGGCTTTCATTCGGATAATTGTTTGAAAACTGAGCAGAGAAGAACAACGCTACAGTGCCCATATGGAATTGTTTGGACAGAAAAGCCCATTCATCCTCCTGACTCACTATCCGAAAAGCTTGGATTTGAAATCAGACAATGACGATTATTCCAAAGCGTCAGCTTGTACGTCGACATATATCACCATTTATAAACGACACCGCTTTTTATACAGAATTCCCTTGTGCGTCCATCGTCGTATCTGCATGCTATTCCTTTGGTTTCAGTCAGACTGAACACGGAGGTATACTGTATCAGTACATGGGTGAGGTAGGGAGTGTTCGGTTCTGGACTGGGGGTAACTGTATTTTATGCATCTTATTACGCACTACTGGGACTTTAACACAACACACTCGATGGCTTTATCACACGAAGGACGAGGCGCCTACGAAAACGTGCAACGCATGATAACCACTCCTGGGTTTTAAGACACTCATCAAGCGTAAGGCGTCAGTGAACGCTGGACGGACAAACTGCCCTAAAGGCGTTTTAACTCCGATACTTCCAGTGCAACTCAAAACCAATTAAAGGGTTAATGAAAGATTGATGCATTCCAATTGCCACACCGCAGTTCATTCTACCCGAAAGCCCCGTCCCCCGGGAGGGTAGTTGTCGAGATTGGTGTGTTTCCCTGCGAGGCTCCTCCCGACGCGGGATGTGAAAGAGAACTGATATCCTGGCGTCCCGTTTCCCCGTAGCCCATCGAATTATGTGTTTTAGTAGCTCGAGTAGCAAGGGCGCCCCCTTCCTGTGTGAGGTAAGATCGTTCTAGAATCTACGTTGTTGGGCATGAAACAGCACATGTGATTCACTGCCCTTGTCTTCCTTTGGGTTGCGCAAACGTCCTGAGGAATCAACGTTTTTCGTGTTTTTCTCGATCGAATACTTGAGTAACCAGGGTTTGACTCATCGTGCCCTAACGTTTTGTTGGAAATAAAAAAGCATGTATGACCCCTTTTGGGAAACGTGTACACTTGGTTTGGATCGGTTTGATTCATATTGATGAGTGGCGTCTGAATTTAGCAGTGAAAGTCAACGCCCCACAGATAGCTGTGTTATTGTAAGGCCAGCGAGGTCCAGTGAAGGGTGCTGCAATTGGTCAGTACCGTCCAGGGATTAGGGGAGATGTGCTTTGGGGACCCCTTGTGGTGGCTCTGAGCAGAATCGTGGAATATGGCCGGAGAGTGTGTTCCTTCTGGCGCAAAAAGATTCAGGTACATGATCCTGGTTGAGCGAGCAGCATGATGAGAATCAGGACGGTATTAAACACAAATTGAAAATAACGAAAGAATTGTAAATATCGAAATTGGCTAGAATAAAAACGATACTAATTGACGTATTGCTCCTGAGAACTGGGATTTGTAGCAGCCAAGGAAGGGAGACTAGCATACGGAGATGGAGCACAACAGAATTGAAAGCTGTGTAGATATAGCTGACCGGGGGAATTGTTTTTATAAAAAAAATATTATACAAATTGCTATCAAAAACGTAAAAAACATTAACGGGCGATAACCAATAGAACCTACAAGACAGATTTCGATTAACGTGCTTTTTTAGTTAGTTTCCGCTTTCAAAGCAGCTTTCAAGCTCGGGATAGACGCTTTCAAATAATTAGTCTGGACAAGGTGTCATGGTTCCCTCCCTCTGTCCCTCTCTATGCGGGAGTTGGCTCTCCCCCGACCAGCAGAGAGAGGGAGTAATCACAGACATTCTAGACACCTGAGTTTTTCCCACACCTGGGTTCAGGTTTTCATTAGTGTCCCTATATAGTTCTGTGCTTGTCAGTTGTTTAGTGTCGGGACATTAATTCAAGGTATGTGGTGTTTAGGATTTTAGTTGTGCTGTTATGATTTAATGCAGGAGTGTTTGCATGTTGCTTTGTTGTTTAGACCAAGTTAGAGTTGGTAATGTGAACATTCAGTTTTGTTGTTGTTGGGTTGGGTTTTATGTATACCGGGTTATTTGCACGTTCTGGTTTATGTTCCTTGTGTATGAGTTTCCTCTGTCTGATTTTGTGTTTTGTTAATTCAAGTTCCCAGTTCTTGTGCCTGTCTTGCCTGTCCTGGATGAATAAAACCCATTGTAAGAAACAAGTTCTCTGCGCTTGTGTCCTCTGTCGGCTTGAGAGCCGAACCCTGACAGTATGTCCCGACCATCAAGGACGCAGCGGAGAAAGAAGGTCTGTTCATGGGCAGATGAACAGCCTGTCGAGATACCGGCTTGTTATCGCCGGTGCGCGATACACCCTGGACCACCTCTTCCTCCACGACCATCCGCTCCACCGCCTGTCTGGATACCCGCAGACTACAGAGCAGTGCGGAACGGGAGAGAGACATTCTATTCTGAGTCGGAGCAGGAGTACCCGGATGAGAAATATGGCTGGGATTCCTACATCCTCCGGCTGGCATCCGCGTTGCCTCCAGTTGTTCGATCATCAACTCCCCCGCAGCTAAGAAGGGCTGCCGCCCCGCAGCTGAAGAAGGCTGCCGCCCCGCAGCTGAAGGGCTGCCGCCCCGCAGCTGAAGAAGGCTGCCGCCCCGCAGCTGAAGAAGGCTGCCGCCCCGCAGCTGAAGAAGGCTGCCGCCCCGCAGCTGAAGAAGGCTGCCGCCCCGCAGCTGAAGAAGGCTGCCGCCCCGCAGCTGAAGAAGGCTGCCGCCCCGCAGCTGAAGATGGCTGCCGCCCCGCAGCTGAAGATGGCTCCCGCCCAGCAGTTCGAGATGGCGTCCGATCCCCTGGCCCAGAGATCGGTCTCCGTTCAGTCCACCACACCAGTTCCCTCTCAGGCACTCCTGGCCATAGACGAGGCACTACGGAGGGACTGGGAGGTCCTCATTGACTTTATGGTCTGGATGAAGGAGACAGGAGTTGACGAGGAGGAGGAAGAGAGGTGTTACAGCGAGTTCTTCGCATGGAAGGATTACAAGGGGGAACTTTCTCGTCCGGCTCTGGACTACCTATTGCCACGGTTGTTCTGCCGGGCACCACACCTCCTCCAGGTCCCTGTTTCGGAGCCAGTCCAAGTCCCTTTTGAGCCTGTCCGAGTCCCCTTGCCCGAGACCAGTCTATCTGTGTTGCCCGAGACTGGGTCCCCTGTCTTGACCGAGACCAGACTTTCTGTCCTGTCCGAGACCAGACTGACTGTTTTGCCCACGTCTGGGTCTCTTCTTCCCCTTGAGTCTGGGTCTCCTGTTCTAGAGCCTGTCCCAGTCCCCTCTGAGCCTGTCCCAGTCCCCTCTGAGCCTGTCCCAGTCCCCTCTGAGCCTGTCCCAGTCCCCTCTGAGCCTGTCCCCGTCCCCTCTGAGCCTGTCCCCGTCCCCTCTGAGCCTGTCCCAGTCCCCTCTGAGCCTGTCCCAGTCCCCTCTGAGCCTGTCCCAGTCCCCTCTGAGCCTGTCCCAGTCCCCTCTGAGCCTGTCCCAGTCCCCTCTGAGCCTGTCCCAGTCCCCTCTGAGCCTGTCCCAGTCCCCTCTGAGCCTGTCCCAGTCCCCTCTGAGCCTGTCCCAGTCCCTCTGAGCCTGTCCCAGTCCCCTCTGAGCCTGTCCCAGTCCCCTCTGAGCCTGTCCCAGTCCCCTCTGAGCCTGTCCCAGTCCCCTCTGAGCCTGTCCCAGTCCCCTCCGAGCCTGTCCCCGTCCCCTCCGAGCCTGTCCCAGTCCCCTCCGAGCCTGTCCCAGTCCCCTCCGAGCCTGTCCCAGTCCCCTCCGAGCCTGTCCCAGTCCCCTCCGAGCCTGTCCCAGTCCCCTCCGAGCCTGTCCCAGTCCCCTCCGAGCCTGTCCCAGTCCCCTCCGAGCCTGTCCCAGTCCCCTCCGAGCCTGCCCCAGTCCCCTCCGAGCCTGCCCCAGTCCCCTCCGAGCCTGCCCCAGTCCCCTCCGAGCCCGCCCCAGTCCCCTCCGAGCCTGCCCCAGTCCCCCCCGAGCCTGCCCCAGCCCCCTCCGAGCCTGCCCCAGTCCCCTCCGAGCCTGCCCCAGTCCCCTCCGAGCCTGCCCCAGTCCCCTCCGAGCCTGCCCCAGTCCCCTCCGAGCCTGCCCCAGTCCCCTCCGAGCCTGCCCCAGTCCCCTCCGAGCCTGAGCTCACTCCCGTCCCTGAGCTCACTCCCGTCCCTGAGCTCACTCCCGTCCCTGAGCTCACTCCCGTCCCTGAGCTCACTCCCGTCCCCTGAGCTCACTCCGTCCCTGAGCTCACTCCCGTCCCTGCGCTCACTCCCGTCCAGCCAGTGTCCGTCCCCTGCCCGAGCCAGTGTCCGTCCCCTGCCGAGCCAGTGTCCGTCCCCTGCCCGAGCCAGTGTCCGTCCCCCTGCCCGAGCCAGTGTCCGTCCCCTGCCCGAGCCAGTGTCCGTCCCCTGCCCGAGCCAGTGTCCGTCCCCTGCCCGAGCCAGTGTCCGTCCCCAGCCCGAGCCCCGTCTTGTCCTCGAGGCCGTCACCCTGCCTAAGCCTGTTCCCGGGGCTAAGACTATTCCCTGTCCTCCGGCACGGCCACCTGACCCGTGTCCTCCGGCGCGCCACCTGACCCGTGTCCTCCGGCGCGGCCACCTGACCCGTGCCCTCCGGCGCGGCCACCTGACCCGTGCCCTCCGGCGCGGCCTCCTGACCCGTGCCCTCCGGCGCGGCCTCCTGACCCGTGCCCTCCGGCGCGGCCTCCTGACCCGTGCCCTCCGGCGCGGCCTCCTGACCCGTGCCCTCCGGGCCGGCCTCCTGACCCGCTTCCTCCGGGCCGGCCTCCTGACCCGCTTCCTCCGGGCCGGCCTCCTGACCCGCTTCCTCCGGGCCGGCCTCCTGACCCGCTTCCTCCGGGCCGGCCTCCTGACCCGCTTCCTCCGGGCCGGCCTCCTGACCCTCTTCTGCCCGTACGAGCCTCTGCTCCGCCTACGCCCGTCCGGCCGCCTGACCCGCATCCGCCTGTCCGGGCCTCCGCTCCCCCTCAGCCAGTCAGGCTTCCTGACCCGTCATCACCGGTACGCCCTCTAAACCCGTTCCGTGATCTGTCCTCTCCCTGGTGGCTTCTGGAGTCGCTTAGTTCTACCCTGCCCAAGACCAGTTCTATCTGTCCTGCCCCGTAGCCTGTGACTCATTGTCGCCTCCTTCCCTCCCCACCTCCTCTACCGCCTCCCCGTCACTGAGTCTACTTCCCGGTCTGGTTCAGGACTATGATCGCCGGAGACCGGGGGGGCCGCTTGGACCGCCCAGTGGCGGTCGTGGGGGAGGGGGTACTGTCATGGTTCCCTCCCTCTGTCCCTCTCTATGCGGGAGTTGGCTCTCCCCCGACCAGCAGAGAGAGGGAGTAATCACAGACATTCTAGACACCTGAGTTTTTCCCACACCTGGGTTCAGGTTTTCATTAGTGTCCCTATATAGTTCTGTGCTTGTCAGTTGTTTAGTGTCGGGACATTAATTCAAGGTATGTGGTGTTTAGGATTTTAGTTGTGCTGTTATGATTTAATGCAGGAGTGTTTGCATGTTGCTTTGTTGTTTAGACCAAGTTAGAGTTGGTAATGTGAACATTCAGTTTTGTTGTTGTTGGGTTGGGTTTTATGTATACCGGGTTATTTGCACGTTCTGGTTTATGTTCCTTGTGTATGAGTTTCCTCTGTCTGATTTTGTGTTTTGTTAATTCAAGTTCCCAGTTCTTGTGCCTGTCTTGCCTGTCCTGGATGAATAAAACCCATTGTAAGAAACAAGTTCTCTGCGCTTGTGTCCTCTGTCGGCTTGAGAGCCGAACCCTGACAGTATGTCCCGACCATCAAGGACGCAGCGGAGAAAGAAGTCTGTTCATGGGCAGATGAACAGCCTGTCGAGATACCGGCTTGTTATCGCCGGTGCGCGATACACCCTGGACCACCTCTTCCTCCACGACCATCCGCTCCACCGCCTGTCTGGATACCCGCAGACTACAGAGCAGTGCGGAACGGGAGAGAGACATTCTATTCTGAGTCGGAGCAGGAGTACCCGGATGAGAAATATGGCTGGGATTCCTACATCCTCCGGCTGGCATCCGCGTTGCCTCCAGTTGTTCGATCATCAACTCCCCCGCAGCTAAGAAGGGCTGCCGCCCCGCAGCTGAAGAAGGCTGCCGCCCCGCAGCTGAAGAAGGCTGCCGCCCCGCAGCTGAAGAAGGCTGCCGCCCCGCAGCTGAAGAAGGCTGCCGCCCCGCAGCTGAAGAAGGCTGCCGCCCCGCAGCTGAAGAAGGCTGCCGCCCCGCAGCTGAAGAAGGCTGCCGCCCCGCAGCTGAAGAAGGCTGCCGCCCCGCAGCTGAAGATGGCTGCCGCCCCGCAGCTGAAGATGGCTCCCGCCCAGCAGTTCGAGATGGCGTCCGATCCCCTGGCCCAGAGATCGGTCTCCGTTCAGTCCACCACACCAGTTCCCTCTCAGGCACTCCTGGCCATAGACGAGGCACTACGGAGGGACTGGGAGGTCCTCATTGACTTTATGGTCTGGATGAAGGAGACAGGAGTTGACGAGGAGGAGGAAGAGAGGTGTTACAGCGAGTTCTTCGCATGGAAGGATTACAAGGGGGAACTTTCTCGTCCGGCTCTGGACTACCTATTGCCACGGTTGTTCTGCCGGGCACCACACCTCCTCCAGGTCCCTGTTTCGGAGCCAGTCCAAGTCCCTTTTGAGCCTGTCCGAGTCCCCTTGCCCGAGACCAGTCTATCTGTGTTGCCCGAGACTGGGTCCCCTGTCTTGACCGAGACCAGACTTTCTGTCCTGTCCGAGACCAGACTGACTGTTTTGCCCACGTCTGGGTCTCTTCTTCCCCTTGAGTCTGGGTCTCCTGTTCTGAGCCTGTCCCAGTCCCCTCTGAGCCTGTCCCAGTCCCCTCTGAGCCTGTCCCAGTCCCCTCTGAGCCTGTCCCAGTCCCCTCTGAGCCTGTCCCCGTCCCCTCTGAGCCTGTCCCCGTCCCCTCTGAGCCTGTCCCAGTCCCCTCTGAGCCTGTCCCAGTCCCCTCTGAGCCTGTCCCAGTCCCCTCTGAGCCTGTCCCAGTCCCCTCTGAGCCTGTCCCAGTCCCCTCTGAGCCTGTCCCAGTCCCCTCTGAGCCTGTCCCAGTCCCCTCTGAGCCTGTCCCAGTCCCCTCTGAGCCTGTCCCAGTCCCCTCTGAGCCTGTCCCAGTCCCCTCTGAGCCTGTCCCAGTCCCCTCTGAGCCTGTCCCAGTCCCCTCTGAGCCTGTCCCAGTCCCCTCTGAGCCTGTCCCAGTCCCCTCCGAGCCTGTCCCCAGTCCCCTCCGAGCCTGTCCCAGTCCCCTCCGAGCCTGTCCCAGTCCCCTCCGAGCCTGTCCCAGTCCCCTCCGAGCCTGTCCCAGTCCCCTCCGAGCCTGTCCCAGTCCCCTCCGAGCCTGTCCCAGTCCCCTCCGAGCCTGTCCCAGTCCCCTCCGAGCCTGTCCCAGTCCCCTCCGAGCCTGCCCCAGTCCCCTCCGAGCCTGCCCCAGTCCCCTCCGAGCCTGCCCCCGTCCCCTCCGAGCCTGCCCCAGTCCCCTCCGAGCCTGCCCCAGTCCCCTCCGAGCCTGCCCCAGTCCCCTCCGAGCCTGCCCCAGTCCCCTCCGAGCCTGCCCCAGTCCCCTCCGAGCCTGCCCCAGTCCCCTCCGAGCCTGCCCCAGTCCCCTCCGAGCCTGCCCCAGTCCCCTCCGAGCCTGCCCCAGTCCCGTCCCTGAGCTCACTCCCGTCCCTGAGCTCACTCCCGTCCCTGAGCTCACTCCCGTCCCTGAGCTCACTCCCGTCCCTGAGCTCACTCCCGTCCCTGAGCTCACTCCCGTCCCTGAGCTCACTCCCGTCCCTGCGCTCACTCCCGTCCAGCCAGTGTCCGTCCCCCTGCCCGAGCCAGTGTCCGTCCCCCTGCCCGAGCCAGTGTCCGTCCCCCTGCCCGAGCCAGTGTCCGTCCCCCTGCCCGAGCCAGTGTCCGTCCCCCTGCCCGAGCCAGTGTCCGTCCCCCTGCCCGAGCCAGTGTCCGTCCCCCTGCCCGAGCCAGTGTCCGTCCCCCAGCCCGAGCCCCGTCTTGTCCTCGAGGCCGTCACCCTGCCTAAGCCTGTTCCCGGGGCTAAGACTATTCCCTGTCCTCCGGCACGGCCACCTGACCCGTGTCCTCCGGCGCGGCCACCTGACCCGTGTCCTCCGGCGCGGCCACCTGACCCGTGCCCTCCGGCGCGGCCTCCTGACCCGTGCCCTCCGGCGCGGCCTCCTGACCCGTGCCCTCCGGCGCGGCCTCCTGACCCGTGCCCTCCGGCGCGGCCTCCTGACCCGTGCCCTCCGGCGCGGCCTCCTGACCCGTGCCCTCCGGGCCGGCCTCCTGACCCGCTTCCTCCGGGCCGGCCTCCGACCCGCTTCCTCCGGGCCGGCCTCCTGACCCGCTTCCTCCGGGCCGGCCTCCTGACCCGCTTCCTCCGGGCCGGCCTCCTGACCCGCTTCCTCCGGGCCGGCCTCCTGACCCTCTTCTGCCCGTACGAGCCTCTGCTCCGCCTACGCCCGTCCGGCCGCCTGACCCGCATCCGCCTGTCCGGGCCTCCGCTCCCCCTCAGCCAGTCAGGCTTCCTGACCCGTCATCACCGGTACGCCCTCTAAACCCGTTCCGTGATCTGTCCTCTCCCTGGTGGCTTCTGGAGTCGCTTAGTTCTACCCTGCCCAAGACCAGTTCTATCTGTCCTGCCCCGTAGCCTGTGACTCATTGTCGCCTCCTTCCCTCCCCACCTCCTCTACCGCCTCCCCGTCACTGAGTCTACTTCCCGGTCTGGTTCAGGACTATGATCGCCGGAGACCGGGGGGGCCGCTTGGACCGCCCAGTGGCGGTCGTGGGGAGGGGGTACTGTCATGGTTCCTCCCTCTGTCCCTCTCTATGCGGGAGTTGGCTCTCCCCCGACCAGCAGAGAGAGGGAGTAATCACAGACATTCTAGACACCTGAGTTTTTCCCACACCTGGGTTCAGGTTTTCATTAGTGTCCCTATATAGTTCTGTGCTTGTCAGTTGTTTAGTGTCGGGACATTAATTCAAGGTATGTGGTGTTTAGGATTTTAGTTGTGCTGTTATGATTTAATGCAGGAGTGTTTGCATGTTGCTTTGTTGTTTAGACCAAGTTAGAGTTGGTAATGTGAACATTCAGTTTTGTTGTTGTTGGGTTGGGTTTTATGTATACCGGGTTATTTGCACGTTCTGGTTTATGTTCCTTGTGTATGAGTTTCCTCTGTCTGATTTTGTGTTTTGTTAATTCAAGTTCCCAGTTCTTGTGCCTGTCTTGCCTGTCCTGGATGAATAAAACCCATTGTAAGAAACAAGTTCTCTGCGCTTGTGTCCTCTGTCGGCTTGAGAGCCGAACCCTGACACAAGGCTAATAACGCTGATTCAATCTGGGACGTCACCTCCGATGTGTGGAACACTTGCATGTACGAGCGCAGATATCCTAAATAAATGTACTTACAGATGAGATGTCAACCGTATCTTACTAGCCTGCCGCTGACAAACGGGTGACAGGGTGGATTGGTGATATAATGTTCAACGGTGTATTCAAGCAAGTAGCAGAATGTGTTCAAGATTTCGCTTCAACCAAAATGGTGGACAATACGAAGGCAAAGCAGATATGCGAGTGAGCGGGAGTCGGCCGAGGACGAATAAGAGTCCCGTTCAAAGACGAGACCGAAGATCAAGGGGAGGGATGGAGAAAACAGAGAGCTCGTGGACACGTATATTCACTCTAATACGTGATGAGACATTGTAGAGGGTAAGAGAGAGCAAGAGACTGGCCAGGCTGCAAAAGCAAACGAGGCAACAGGGACGTAGAGGAAGGGAAGGAAGAGATGGAGGCATAAAGGGGTGGAGAGACGGGAGAAGGAGAGAGGAGTGGGAAACAGGAAATCTCTTTCGGAAAATAAATATACCTTTAATTGTCTGCAGCTGAACACACAGTGCTTTGATTGATTCCGGTTTCAAGAGATTGAACTGAAAGAAAGGAGATTGAGGAGGTGCATTTCCGTGCAATCGAGTGTGGAGGCATGCGCGGCTATCACACTGTAGATCAAATAACCTATTGAGGCAGTCAGAGCACACATACCATTTCAGACTAAGTGCTTTGGGCTGACACCGTGGGAGTTGTGCACATCAATCTAGTATCGGGCTGGACGACTTCGCCCCTAGAACCGCCCGAATTTGTTTCAATATTCTATGTGCGCTTTTGTGCTAATTAGTTTCGAGCTGAAAAAATTCTACGGGAATCCTAATTAGTTTGTCTGTTCAATACAATATATATAATTGTGACGAAATTAATTGTTTCCGATTGTGACCGTGGGACATTTTGAGTAAATAATGTGTTCACTTATTGTGAGATCCAGTAGATATACACAGAGGAGACAAAATATTATGGCCTAATATGATGTTGGTCTTCTGTATGCTGCTGGATGTGTCCTGTGGTATCTGACATCAAGACATTAGCGGCAGATCCTTCAAGTCCTGTAAATTGTGATGACTGGCCGGACCCGGGGTTTCCCAGCAGAACATTACCAAGGACAGCACACTCCCTCAAGCAGCCTGTCGTCTTGCCAAAATTCACCCTGGTGCCACCACTTCCCCAGGTAAACAGAAGACGTGACCCATAAGACCCGGTGACCTTCGTCCACTCCTCAAAGGCTCCAGCACTTGCCCCGCCCCATTGTAGGCACAATCAACGGTGAACAGGGGACATGCACTGTGTGTCGCGACCAGTGTTGTGCTAGTTACAGTTACTAGTTACTTTGTTCAAAAAGTAACTCAATTACTTTTTTAATTACTTACACCAAAAAGTGATGCGTTACTGTTAAAAGTACTTTTTCAGTTACTTTTTTAAAGAACGTTCTTTAATGTTCCCATTAATGCCCTTTTATGCGTTATGGTCTACACAAACACAAAACAGAAAGTACGTTTTAAACATTATTTTAGACTATTTCAAACTAGCAAAAACTGAATATATGTATCCATATATGTATCCAGTGCTGTAGTGGTGTCTGGTGGGTATACTGTGAATTTAGAGATCTCAATCACGCGCCTTGGTCAGCACGCCATGGACACAAACGAGAGCACACACAATATGAAAGTAAATTAAGGTTTTCAATTGATTTCACTAAAAAAAGATAGATTTTTACAATTTTTAAATGTTTATTAAACGTCTCTTATACACAATTTCCTGAAAAAATTAAAGCTTTGTCCTCTATAAAACAATCTGACAGTGATTTGAAGTTTCAAGGCCAAATGGTTAAACAGCTATTGAATTAATAACGTTGGGACTTGCACTTTATTCTATAAGCACACGGAGGTTTCGGTCGGCTGATCACCGTGGTGTAGTGTGGCTGCTTGCGGGAAAACCGGACCTGATCTCGGCCTCCGACTATCCGTTGAATATCGAATATCCAACCACGTTCTGAGATGAAGCAAATATATTTGTGCGGGATTTTCTCGCACTATAAAAACTAACCTTGCGGGAATGGTTTATGGGCAATCCCCGCAATCCCGCAACGAAATCCAAGCCCTGTAGATTGATGGCTACTGAATCTGATTAATTAGAGTTGGGTAGACCTATACCGTCAGTCATCTTTTTGGAGGTGGGTAGGCTATAGCCTACTGTAAATCCCTCTCCTCAGATGTGGGCAAACGCCGTATACCTGCGAATACGCACCACTACACCACTGTGATAATCAAGAGCCGTTGTATATGTCATACAATTTTCAAAACAAACAAAAAAGAACAGCAATTTTCATAGCAATACAACGTAATGCATTTTATTATGCATACGATTAGTGTTCTAACTTTTCAACAACATACTGCGAAAATGTGCAAGTTTTTTGTTGATCTATCCCTGGCTAACAGTCCGGTTAAAATCGCTGTTGTTTGGCTGGAGGGGCTTGATTCACTTCGAGTGTGTCGAGGCATGTCGTTTCTGGAGGTGCTTCGACAAATTGGAGTTGCTGTTTATCGCAGTAGATAGGATCTACGAACCAGTAAGACACAGCTTACATTTTACTAAAAGGTTTTTGTCTTTATGTTCAACTAAAGTGAAATAATGAGCATATTTCCACTTTGAGAATCTCGTCTTGCTCTCGCCTTGACTCGCCATGACTGCCGCATATACTTGAATAATCGGAAACATGCACAACAGGTTAGGCTGAAAAGAAGTAACCGACAAGTAACGGACCACGCACCATATGGTAACGGTAACGGAGTTAATTTATTTAAAATGTAATGCGTTACAGTATTAGTTACTGTCAAAAGTAACTGCGTTAGAGTAACGCATTACTAGTAACGTGTTACTGCCCAACACTGGTCGCGACACATCCCTCTCAAAACCATCAGTAAGGTTTTCTGTGACACCAGACCTTGACAGGCGCTCTTGTTAACAGCAGATCAGTGTCATTTCATTGAGCTGCGAGCTGAGTCCGTCTTAGCGTTTCGTCTCGTCAGTGTACATCACCTCGTCCCTTGACGTAAGTGCGTTAGATGATGAAACAATTTCTCCGCAAATGTAATATCTCGTGCTTGACAGTCCGTATTCCCGGCTGTCTCCGTGGCAGCTAATGGTGACTGACACATGTGCGTGTGGCCCCGGAATGAGATGAAACGTGCCAATTTGATTACATTATGAGTGATCAGCGATAAGCTGGTGAACCATCAACTTGTCAGGCTTTTAACTTCCCGGTGGACCGTGTAAGGCACATTTCTCTCACACTACTCTCTCTCAATACTCTCTCAATATATAGTATATATATGCCATATATCCTTTTCCCTCTTCTCCAGGCTGAGGCGAGTATGTTAGACGGGTGTCCTCTGAGAGAGACCAGAGAAATGTTGGTATCAACACGAGAGCGCAGTGTCAGTTTACCACCGTTGTTAGTTTTTTTCTCTCCCTGTCGGTCCTCAAGCGGACGGAGCGTAAGACTCGCTGTGGGCCAAGGCTGCCACGCTTCCATGTTCTTCTCCAAAATCCTCGATTCACTCCTCACCCTGAGCCCCGGTACAGAATAGACCACGCGCCTCATCACGCGCCTCCTCCTCGCGCCTCCTCTACGGAGCTCAGAGGACAACACGGAGAGATGTGGAGGAACAGGGCTGCCGCCAACGTGGCACAATCACTCTACCAAAGCCTGAGGGCAGGTCTGTTGGTCTTCGGCCTTTAACCTTTTTCTAAATTGCTTTTGAACTGTAATCCTGTAATTCTGCCACGTGTATTTTTAATTGTGGAATCATTAAGGGGGAACAAATAGGCGTGGTGTCTGCAAAACATGAGTTTTCTTGCAATCCGGCAATTTGGCGCTGCAGACAAATTACTCTGCAATTGACTCGTCTGTCCGAAGCACATTGTTTCAGTAGTTCTGGCATGAGGCTTTTCGTTTGTGCAGTCTTTTCCAGACAGTTCACTCATGCTCTTAGACATTGATTGCGGCCAGTGAGGCCAGTAGATCCCTTGGCGTTGCCCAGGGGGTTTTCGGAGACTCAGCTTGAATTTCAGACGCTTGGCCTGAAATGGGTTTTGTTTTTTTTGGCTGCAATGCAAGATGCTGTTTTTGGCAAACAACAAACCAGTACAACAGCAAAACGTCACACCAGCCGTGGACTGTAGCTTTATGTCAAGTCAGAGAATTCGCTAAACCGCTTGTCCGTGGGGTGTTCACGTAGTGGTACTGGAGGCTGTGGGCGAGTTAGGTGGGGTGGGAAAAATCGATGGATAGGAAGGTGGCGTGTTTTAGCTATGTTGCCGGGAAAATTCAGAAGTTGCTCCGCAGCATAAATTAAAGCACCCATACCCTGCATACTGCCGAGGCCTGAACACACATCCGAAGGAGGTTTCAGTTTTAGTTTTAGACAAACTGAAGTGTCAGTCAAGCTAACAGGAAGAGCAAACCTCCAACCTTGCAACGGAAGAAAGTTCCATAGCGGCGATCGGACGACAACTGCCTGAGAATACAAATGAAGCGTTGAGCTTTGAGGGTTGACACTCAGTGGAAGGTTGACAGACGAGAATGTGGCCATGGCCGGTTCCAGGAGGCTGTAGGCTGCTCTCTGCCTGACCTTGAAGTCAAAGAAAGTCTCTGTAAAGAACACAGCTTTGAGAAAAGTGAGGCTTTCCGTTTGATGTGTACGGGACAGACACCAGGCGATCTCCATCTGTCTGTGTTTCTATGGGCTTATTCCAACCTTTTCAAGACCAAAATTCACAAAAATGTATTGATGTCACATAAAAAACATGGAAAAATGCTAAACTGCTTTAAGGTTTATAATTCAAGGTTATGGTTGGGTATAAAACTGTGTGATTATTGAGGTTGAGGTAAGAGGTTTGATAAAGGAAACTTTAAAACAAATAAAAACACGTTAAATAACTGAAAATTCACAAAAACACATTAAGTGTGTTTGTGCGTGTGTGTGTGCCTTCGAGATGTGTCACGAGAGGGCGAACAGGAACATATTCATGGTGTCTTAAGTGTGAAAAATCTAGGATCTTTTTACGGTTGCACGCCATTTTACCGTTCGTCACTCGAATCTAACAGCCGATAAAAGCAATGTTGAGCATGTGAGACTTTCCAGCGGACACCTAAGCCGGCATCATGAAATATTCAGCTAAGTGGCCGAACAGCGAAACGGTTTCGTCACCTGGTCTATCTAATTCCGCACGAATTGTCAAGCTACCACCGCGGAGGTTCCCCGCCGTCTAGGAGAAAGGAGGCGCGCTTCACGCTTTGCTTTGATCCTTTAATTCTCTCAAACAGATACGGTTATCACACTGTGATGGATCTCATTCATATTGTGCCGCTGCTGGTTGCCGTTTCATGCAAATGAGCTGACAATAGCATCACCGCCATGACACCTCCCCCTACATGGCTGTGCTCTTTCCCTGTCCCGTTAACATCGCTCTCTCCGACCGCCGCTTATTTCATCTGTTCAATGCCCCCCCCCCCAACCCCCCACCCCTGATGGACCGATACCGTCTGGTAGGGATGGAGGGAGAGGAAAAAGTACAGAGAGAGAGAGAGAGAGAGAGTGAGAGAGAGAGAGAGAGGGAGAGAGAGAGAGAGGGAGAGGGAGAGAAAGAGAGGGAGAGAGAGTGTGAGAGAGAGAGAGAGAGAGCAACGAACCGGTCTTTCTAAATAACCATTACTGCCACACGGACACACTCACACACGCTATTGTATTCCCCAGGACCGTATTGGACTGTCTGTACATCAACCTGAAGAGCCGACTATATAACATGGTTTGCATGGGAAATGTCAGTCACCGGGAAAAGTGCAGGGAACATTCTCTGAGAAGTGAATGGATGAAGAGAACGAGGGCAGTCCGGTCACACGGTGATGTCACTGCTATCGAATGATCTAGCGTTTCCTCAGGACGTTTGTGGCTAGCGAGGCAGACATGGCTTTGTCCCAAATAAAAAAATTCTCCCGTCTATAACACTACTACATTTGACCAGGGCCCTTAGGCTTTAATCGAGGGCCCTACTACCTTGGTCGAAAGTGGTACTCCGTAGAGGGATACAGGGAATTGACTGCCATTTGGGACTCAGTCTTACCGCGTACCACAGGCATTAGCTACCTAGGGCCGTACAGTGATAGTAATGTTAACCGGGCTCCCTTAATGCAATGAAGGAGCTGGGCTAGGCGTCTAAGTGGTTGCAGATTGCTGGCCGGCAGTTTTTATTGGTCAAGAGCGCTTAAACTTCAGCACCACTCGTCTGATGGATAGCTGTAGACGGATGCAGGGATCGCGGCTTCACAACTCTCCGGCCCACCCTTTTAACATTTTAGCAACAGGATGAGAGGAGTCAAGCAGAAGATTTAGGAAATTACAGTTAACATGGGTAAAAGGACAAGCTTAACGGTGGGTGAAGTGTGAAAGAGGGAGTGAAATAAAGGGAGAGAGGGGGAGGCCAGTACAGGGGGGAGGACGGGCGAGGATACAGAATGGTCAAGGAGCCGGGTTCGGTCCGACCTGCTGGACATCTGCAAGTCTGTTGTTTTTGCATCATTGGAGATGTTCCATATCAAAGCAGATGATGCAGTAGAGTCATTAGAGACACTTCTATTACAGACACAGCCATTACAGACACAGTCATTACAGACACAGACATTACAGTCATTACAGACACAGACATTAGAGACACTTCTATTACAGACACAGCCATTACAGTCACAGACATTACAGACACAGTCATTACAGACACAGACATTACAGTCATTACAGACACAGCCATTACAGACACAGCCATTACAGTCATTACAGACACAGCCCTAAGGATATGTTAACCTGGTGTATCTGTACCTGATGTATCTGTACCTGATGTATCTGTACCTGATGTATCTGTACCTGGTGTATCTGTACCTGATGTATCTGTACCTGATGTATCTGTACCTGGTGTATCTGTACCTGATGTATCTGTACCTGATGCATCTGTACCTGGTGTATCTGTACCTGATGTATCTGTACCTGATGTAACTGTACCTGATGTATCTGTACCTGGTGTATCTGTACCTGATGTATCCGTACCTGATGTAACTGTACCTGATGTATCTGTACCTGATGTAACTGTACCTGATGTAACTGTACCTGGTGTATCTGTACCTGGTGTATCTGTACCTGGTGTATCTGTACCTGATGTATCTCTACCTGATGTATCTCTACCTGGTGTATCTCTACCTGGTGTATCTGTACCTGGTGTACCTGTACCTGATGTATCTCTACCTGGTGTATCTGTACCTGGTGTATCTGTACCTGGTGTATCTGTACCTGATGCATCTGTACCTGGTGTATCTGTACCTGATGTATCTGTACCTGATGTAACTGTACCTGATGTATCTGTACCTGGTGTATCTGTACCTGATGTATCCGTACCTGATGTAACTGTACCTGATGTAACTGTACCTGGTGTATCTGTACCTGATGTAACTGTACCTGATGCATCTGTACCTGATGTATCTGTACCTGATGTATCTGTACCTGATGTAACTGTACCTGATGTAACTGTACCTGGTGTATCTGTACCTGGTGTATCTGTACCTGATGTATCTCTACCTGATGTATCTCTACCTGGTGTATCTCTACCTGGTGTATCTGTACCTGGTGTACCTCTACCTGATGTATCTCTACCTGGTGTATCTGTACCTGGTGTATCTGTACCTGGTGTATCTGTACCTGATGTATCTGTACCTGGTGTATCTGTACCTGGTGTATCTGTGCCTGATGTATCTGTACCTGATATATCTGTACCTGATGTATCTGTACCTGGTGTATCTGTACCTGATGTATCCGTACCTGATGTAACTGTACCTGATGTATCTGTACCTGATGTAACTGTACCTGATGTAACTGTACCTGGTGTATCTGTACCTGGTGTATCTGTACCTGGTGTATCTGTACCTGATGTATCTCTACCTGATGTATCTCTACCTGGTGTATCTCTACCTGGTGTATCTGTACCTGGTGTACCTGTACCTGATGTATCTCTACCTGGTGTATCTGTACCTGGTGTATCTGTACCTGGTGTATCTGTACCTGATGCATCTGTACCTGGTGTATCTGTACCTGATGTATCTGTACCTGATGTAACTGTACCTGATGTATCTGTACCTGGTGTATCTGTACCTGATGTATCCGTACCTGATGTAACTGTACCTGATGTAACTGTACCTGGTGTATCTGTACCTGATGTAACTGTACCTGATGCATCTGTACCTGATGTATCTGTACCTGATGTATCTGTACCTGATGTAACTGTACCTGATGTAACTGTACCTGGTGTATCTGTACCTGGTGTATCTCTACCTGGTGTATCTGTACCTGATGTATCTCTACCTGATGTATCTCTACCTGGTGTATCTCTACCTGGTGTATCTGTACCTGGTGTACCTGTACCTGATGTATCTCTACCTGGTGTATCTGTACCTGGTGTATCTGTACCTGGTGTATCTGTACCTGATGTATCTGTACCTGGTGTATCTGTATCTGGTGTATCTGTACCTGGTGTATCTGTACCTGGTGTATCTGTGCCTGATGTATCTGTACCTGATGTATCTGTACCTGGTGTATCTGTACCTGGTGTATCTGTGCCTGATGTATCTGTACCTGATATATCTGTACCTGAGGTATCTGTACCTGATGTATCTGTACCTGATGTATCTGTACCTGATGTATCTGTACCTGATGTATCTGTACCTGATGTATCTGTACCTGATGTATCTCTACCTGATGTATCTGTACCTGATGTATCTGTACCTGATGTATCTGTACCTGATGTATCTGTACCTGATGCATCTGTACCTGGTGTATCTGTACCTGATGTAACTGTACCTGATGCATCTGCACCTGATGTATCTGTACCTGATGTATCTGTACCTGATGTAACTGTACCTGATGTAACTGTACCTGGTGTATCTGTACCTGGTGTATCTGTACCTGGTGTATCTGTACCTGATGTATCTCTACCTGATGTATCTCTACCTGGTGTATCTCTACCTGGTGTATCTGTACCTGGTGTACCTGTACCTGATGTATCTCTACCTGGTGTATCTGTACCTGGTGTATCTGTACCTGGTCTATCTGTACCTGATGTATCTGTACCTGGTGTATCTGTACCTGGTGTATCTGTACCTGATGTATCTGTACCTGGTGTATCTGTGCCTGATGTATCTGTACCTGATATATCTGTACCTGATGTATCTGTACCTGATGTATCTGTACCTGGTGTATCTGTACCTGATGTATCTGTACCTGATGCATCTGTACCTGATGTAACTGTACCTGATGTATCTGTACCTGATGTATCTGTACCTGATGTATCTGTACCTGATGTATCTGTACCTGATGTATCTGTACCTGATGCATCTGTACCTGGTGTATCTGTACCTGATGTATCTGTACCTGATGTATCTGTACCTGGTGTATCTGTACCTGGTGTATCTGTACCTGGTGTATCTGTACCTGATGTATCTGTACCTGATGTATCTGTACCTGATGTATCTGTACCTGGTGTATCTGTACCTGATGTATCTGTACCTGGTGTATCTGTACCTGATGTAACTGTACCTGGTGTATCTGTACCTGATGTAACTGTACCTGATGCATCTGTACCTGATGTATCTGTACCTGATGTAACTGTACCTGTTGTAACTGTACCTGATGTAACTGTACCTGGTGTATCTGTACCTGGTGTATCTGTACCTGGTGTATCTGTACCTGATGTATCTCTACCTGATGTATCTCTACCTGGTGTATCTCTACCTGGTGTATCTGTACCTGGTGTACCTGTACCTGATGTATCTCTACCTGGTGTATCTGTACCTGGTGTATCTGTACCTGGTGTATCTGTACCTGATGTATCTGTACCTGGTGTATCTGTACCTGGTGTATCTGTACCTGATGTATCTGTACCTGGTGTATCTGTGCCTGATGTATCTGTACCTGATATATCTGTACCTGATGTATCTGTACCTGATGTATCTGTACCTGGTGTATCTGTACCTGATGTATCTGTACCTGATGCATCTGTACCTGATGTAACTGTACCTGATGTATCTCTACCTGATGTATCTGTACCTGATGTATCTGTACCTGATGTATCTGTACCTGATGTATCTGTACCTGATGCATCTGTACCTGGTGTATCTGTACCTGATGTAACTGTACCTGATGCATCTGTACCTGATGTATCTGTACCTGATGTATCTGTACCTGATGTAACTGTACCTGATGTAACTGTACCTGGTGTATCTGTACCTGGTGTATCTGTACCTGGTGTATCTGTACCTGATGTATCTCTACCTGATGTATCTCTACCTGGTGTATCTCTACCTGGTGTATCTGTACCTGGTGTACCTGTACCTGATGTATCTCTACCTGGTGTATCTGTACCTGGTGTATCTGTACCTGGTGTATCTGTACCTGATGTATCTGTACCTGGTGTATCTGTACCTGGTGTATCTGTACCTGATGTATCTGTACCTGGTGTATCTGTGCCTGATGTATCTGTACCTGATATATCTGTACCTGATGTATCTGTACCTGATGTATCTGTACCTGGTGTATCTGTACCTGATGTATCTGTACCTGATGCATCTGTACCTGATGTAACTGTACCTGATGTATCTGTACCTGATGTATCTGTACCTGATGTATCTGTACCTGATGTATCTGTACCTGATGTATCTGTACCTGATGCATCTGTACCTGGTGTATCTGTACCTGATATAACTGTACCTGATGTATCTGTACCTGGTGTATCTGTACCTGATGCATCTGTACCTGGTGTATCTGTACCTGATGTATCTGTACCTGATGTAACTGTACCTGATGTATCTGTACCTGGTGTATCTGTACCTGATGTATCCGTACCTGATGTAACTGTACCTGATGTAACTGTACCTGGTGTATCTGTACCTGATGTAACTGTACCTGATGCATCTGTACCTGATGTATCTGTACCTGATGTAACTGTACCTGATGTATCTGTACCTGGTGTATCTGTACCTGGTGTATCTGTACCTGGTGTATCTGTACCTGATGTATCTGTACCTGATGTATCTCTACCTGGTGTATCTGTACCTGGTGTATCTGTACCTGGTGTATCTGTACCTGATGTATCTCTACCTGGTGTATCTGTACCTGGTGTATCTGTACCTGGTGTATCTGTACCTGATGTATCTGTACCTGGTGTATCTGTACCTGGTGTATCTGTACCTGATGTATCTGTACCTGGTGTATCTGTACCTGATGTATCTGTACCTGGTGTATCTGTGCCTGATGTATCTGTACCTGGTGTATCTGTGCCTGATGTATCTGTACCTGGTGTATCTGTACCTGGTGTATCTGTACCTGGTGTATCTGTGCCTGATGTATCTGTACCTGGTGTATCTGTACCTGGTGTATCTGTACCTGATGTATCTGTACCTGATGCATCTGTATCTGATGTATCTGTACCTGGTGTATCTGTACCTGATGTATCTGTACCTGGTGTATCTGTACCTGATGTAACTGTACCTGATGTATCTGTACCTGATGTAACTGTACCTGGTGTATCTGTACCTGGTGTATCTGTACCTGATGTAACTATACCTGATGTAACTGTACCTGATGTAACTGTACCTGGTGTATCTGTACCTGATGTAACTGTACCTGATGCATCTGTACCTGGTGTATCTGTACCTGGTGTATCTGTACCTGATGTAACTATACCTGATGTAACTGTACCTGGTGTATCTGTACCTGATGTATCTGTCCCTGCCCAATAAGAGGTCACAGCTAAATACTTCCTGGTATAATGGAACGCACCACTCGTCTCCCCGGCAACAAGATAACAGATGGTCGACGGTTACGGGACAACATCGTTGTCGACGTTTAAAAACATTGCACCGTTTCATACATTCTTTTATAAAATGCCCGCCCCCGCTTTGTTGCCATGGCGACAGTAATTATATAATCCACCCTCGACATCATCCTCCGTCTCGGATTATCCTGAACCCGGGAAATGCCTGAGCGTTCTTGTCTTCTGTTGGAACGTCTCCTCCGTCTGCGAGAAGTCTAGCTGTGTTCCCCGTGACAATAGCAGAACAGCGAGCGAGGAAGAGCGTGGCCTACTTCGTCCGCCGCATGGTGATGACGATCCACTGCTCCCATTTGAATAATGTTCTAATTCCGTTGCGAAACTCATGTGTAATTCACCTGCATCTCTGTGGGGAAAACATCACAAGCCGAATGTGTGCCGCGTATTTCCACATCAAACATACCCGGTCGTGTCCCTCCTCTTTCGCTCCCAATTTCCTCCTTTCCGGGGGAGCGGCCGCTGCTCGGAACACGAGACGAACAGACGCGGGTTCGCCTCCTCGGTGGCGGATGACGCCGGCGACGCCGTGCCGTGAATGCCGTGCCGTGAATGCCGGCACTGGAACAGAGACACTGTTTCCGTGCGTGTTAGTCGCGGCGGCGGCAACCATTGCCCGGACTACGGATGTGACACAGACCGGGTACCGGTGCACTGGTGCAGCTCAGCTGGGATGTCACCGTGTGAAATATGAATAGGTCACGGAGTGATGAAGGGTTCTTGTTTCCTTAATGAAGTCGTGAGACAACGCCACACAGATGTGATGTACATATAAACCTGTGGGTGGTCCAATCAGAATCGTTTGAGAAAGCTAAAGCATCTATGCAGACTCATCAGCTCCAGTCAGAGAGGATATCCTGATATGATCCTCTGCTTCCTGGTCCTACATACGTGTAAGCAGGTCAGTAGGATAGAGAGGCCCGGGTTGGGAGTGGATGGACTGCATCTGTCTGAGTGCCCCATCATCCAGAGGTTCAGGGGAATCAGACCACGGTTTTATCAACGTTTCCATTTTGCCACGCCCTCCAGCCTTTCTCACTCAAATAGCTTTTGTCCCCCTGTTTCATTCCAGATATAGATGTTGAGCAAACTCAAATGTCACCACGCCGCGAATGAGAGAAGACCGACATGAGAAACAGCGGATGTTTGATAAAAACATGGAAGATATTTGATAGAGACGTGAGAAACAGAAGGTGTTTGACAGAGACGTGAGAAACAGAAGGTGTTTGACAGAGACGTGAGAAACAGAAGGTGTTTGACAGAGACGTGAGAAACAGAAGGTGTTTGACAGAGACGTGAGAAACAGAAGGTGTTTGACAGAGACGTGAGAAACAGAAGGTGTTTGATAGAGACCTGGAAGATAGAGAATGTTTGATAGAGACCTGGTGCAGGGATAATGATCTGGATATACATGGTGTTCAGGAACCCTGTTAGAAATCCACCGTGTTAAATGGAACACAGAATTCAAGGAACCGTAGGACCGCTTTGAGAGCAATAAAAAACAACACAGAACAGAATGTAGGATCGTAAAAAAGGCCAACTCAGCCAAGAGTAACTCTGCAAAACGCTTGTGTTCTGTTTAGTACTCCGCGTGGGTTTACCCGGTGGCAGTATGCCTCCTGTAGATACAGTATTGTGAATGCAGATACGTCCATCCTGTAAACACCGCGTTAAATATGCACGGGGCAACTGTATGTCCCTGGCCACATTTGCATACATCCATACATATGCATATTAATTCTAATGAGGGGCTGTTGTGTGTGCTGGGATGCAGAACAGACTACAGATCCATCCGAAAGCCACGAGGAGAAAACCTTTGAAATAAAAATAGTTTGCCGATCTCAAAGATAGAACGGCACATTTCACGTTCTATTGTACTTGTGCGCTCCAAAAGGCAATCAGAGTTGTAAAATAACGAGAAAAGACATATTATCTCTTGTGCCCATATTATATTTGTGACCACGTCTCATTTGACTATCGAATCAGAGTAAGATACCATAATAACAGTGTTATAGTGACTCCAGAGCTAAAGTAAAATGTAACAAAAAATAGGCAAAAATGTGACTAAAAAACTTTCTCTCAAAATCTCTATTTGCAGATAAAGAGGGGGCCTTCCAGTATCACTATGGTATCAATTAACATTTATTTTTTAAATAATACAATAAATACTAATAAATACTACAAATGAACATTGGCTTTGGTAGAGAGTTACAAAATCACCATCCTCTCTCTACACAAGTATGGACAAATATAATTTCAATATTAGCATTTAGCACTTTTGCATTCTACCTATTTTAATAATAACAAATGCGTTGCTGACCACGTCAGTCTAAACTACGACGACAAGAGAAAAGAGCTTTACAATTTCATGCATACAGATAGGTTTTAATGCATCAAAAGACATACAAGAGTGGGTGACCACAGTAAACTTGAATTTATTGACATAAAAAACAATATATCTTCTATCCTTTCTTACACAGGTTTGACAAAACTGTAAAAACAAACAACTAAAAACAAACCAACGTACAAACACGAAACAATAAAAACAAATACAAAAAAAACAAAAAAACAATAGTGTTTCACCAGTGAACTGTTGAAACACTAACAAAAAAAAGTTTTTTAATATTGGCAGCATTACTGCTGTTTCTGAAAATGTACAAAAATGTTTTGTCCTTTATTGAGAGCAAACATGTTTTTTTTATTTGGCATCATTCATCAAAAATGAAAATGAAAAACTGATGATCAGTACTTTTATTGAGAAATCTTAAGAGAAAAGGTTCAAGTCACATATGTAAAAGGTAAATAGAAAAAAAACACAACAAGCGTACAGGCTACTTGCAGGACAGTGAAAGGTTCTGTGGTAGATGCTATAGTGGTCAAAAGCAGATAGAGTGCATAGTTTGTACAAAAAGGGGATAACTAGGGCTAAAAGTGGAAACAGGTATATCAGATGACCCAAACAACTATAAAAAAAAATCTAGTTTTCCATGTGGCTTTTGCTCCTGTTAGAATGAGAATCTGGACTCCTAGTGATAATTTATTTCAAATAAAGAATGACATCCGATTTGAATCATTATAAAAAAAATTTGCAAAATTTTCAACGAGTGGCCTTAAAAATACATAGTGGATTCCTTGCCGTCTAGGATTAAAGCTAAACATATAACCTTTGGTAAGAGAGTTCAGGGGTTTTGGTAGCAAAACTCCCAACTGTTTCTCGACCACGAGCTTTGGAAAAGGGGGAGGACACCCGTACCCCTTCAAAAACCAGTCACCCTTGCCCCGAAAAGAAAAAGCCGGAAAGAGCTCGAAAAAGTGGAAAAATATCATCCATTGCACATAAACCTAATCGCTGAGATCCGTTCTAAAAAATAAACGTCACGGAACAACAACACCGAACAATTGCATTATCTTGTCACAATTTCCCTTCCATCGTAAAGACGTCTAAGAAAACTAGCACCACGTTCGCGACCAGTACAATCTCATTTCTATCGGCACAACCTAAATCAGTTGCAGCGTGGCCATACGCCGCTTTGCACTCGGAAGCAGACAAATGCATACAAGAAAATGCAGAATTGACTCGTGTTTGAATATGACACAAACTGTCATGCGTTGAAACACCCTTGGACCTCCGGCCATAAATAAGAATGCAACCAAGACGTGTCATTGGCTAACTGGGTTAGGGATGATTGACAGGGTAGTCATGGGGACAGGTGAACTCTACCACCGTCTGACACAACGAACTAGAAAATATCATAGCACCACAGATGGGAAAAAAAATAGCACCTAAGTCTTGATTTCTTGTGTTTCTTTAAAATGTGACATCGTCTCCCATTGCATAAATGTATAGTTCAATAGAATAGAAATATGTATTGAAGACGTATTGGAGGAAACAAAAGATAAAAAAGCGGTTTATTAAGTTAATAAAATCTCCGAATGCCACCAAAATAGGCACTTTGTTAAGGAGGACACAAGAAGAAGAGGAATGTTTTTTTTGTAGTTTTTTTTCTTGACACATTTTCTTTTATGCAAATCAACTCCCACGTGACAGTGCAGAGTTTTATTGTATATTTTATTTTTATTTTGGTTCTTAAATTACATTACGGTGTGGATCACACCGTGCAACAAACCAAGCATTCCTCAATGTCCAATTTATGTGTCCAATTCAGTACTTTGCAAATGTGATGTATTCCGATAACCGTCGTCTCGCGTTTTAAAAGGTCACATGCACGTTTTGAAGCTAGAGTCAATAAACATTACCAGGAAAAATATACAGAAAGTACTTACAAACATACAAAAAATATTTATATATATTTATATATATATATATATAAGCTCCATTCAGAAGAATGGGGAGATAATTGTGCACAAAACAAAGATTTCCTAACGAACGGACCGATGAATGTAGAGTTAAGAGCGAGATGAAACAAAAACAGACAAGTAAGCAGATTGCCTCATTAGATGCTGTCCACGGTCACGTAGGGAAAAGAGCAGGGAACCAGCTAATGGTTTGGTGGGCTGGACTACCAGACTGGATCTATATCCAGTGGCCAGGGAGCTGGTGACGGCTTGGGATGCGGGGAATCGCGGTTGTGATCTAACTGATCCAGTTTCAAAACTTGCATGTGATGGAGAAGGCACACTGAGGTTACACTGTTGCTTTTTTTATCCATTTCTGTGAAATCCTAAGAGAAATGTATTGCAATATTGTCATCTTGAATTTGGCAAATTTGATTTGTACTCAGTACTTTTTGGACACAGAATTGCTTTTACACAAATATTAATTGTCCTATTCATTTTGTGTGTTTTGTCTTTCCGAGAGAAAAAACGATGCCTTTCCTTTTCCCCACATTGTGTTCGGTAAAGTCTTAGCCGACGAAACAGACGGGACCCACATCGAATCCGAATTTTTGCGTGGCTCCGCCAAAATCGTTGAACATTAAGTCAACAAAAGGCACTTGCTCCACTTTCGGGGTGTTGATCTCCAGTACTGTCTTTTCATAGCCCTTTTTCAACTGGAAAACAGAGATGTGTGAACAGTGAGACACAGTGCCACTAGCCTTTATCAATCTACTGTATTATATACGGGACAGAACTGGCTCTAGTAAATCATTTATGAAAAAGACACAGAGGCTTTCTATTCACACTCTAAATTCTTTCAAGCAATTTACCACACATGATTTAATGACATAGAAAGATAACGCTCACACACCCACACACACACACACACACAGTCACACACACACACACAGTCACACACACACACACAGTCACACACACACACAGTCACACACACACACACCCCGACCCTCTCAGGCACTCACCGCGCAGCCGTCCACCACGGCTCTGATGTAGGGGTTATTGTCGTGGGACATCTCTTCGTCGTTGGACCCCAGGAAGCGGATGGCTTTGTCGTACGAGTCCCCCTCCTGGTCCTGCCACGCCACCGACTGGTAGCAGTTGTACGTGAGGTTCTGGCGGGCCGAGGCACTCAGCAGCCGCAGGAAGGTCATCTGGACCACCCCGATGGGGTTCCCCTCTGCGTCCACGTATGACAGCTGGACAGGGAGGAGAGGGGGACCATGTGATCACCCCACGTCGTCATTAGCGCAACTCAAAGAAAATGGCGCCCATTCAGAACCGATGTGGCTTGCCTGCACTGCGTTCCCTCGGCAACGTACGACACCGACGTCTGAGCGTCACACGGTCCTGGCGAACTGTGTCGCCGAATTCTAATTTATAATGTCCGATCGCGTTGTCGCGGTACAGACGAGACTACAGACGAGACTACAGACGAGACTACATACGAGACTACATACTAGACTACAGACGAGACCACAGACGAGACCACAGACGAGACCACAGACGAGACTACACGTGTGTCCGGCGTGACCGGGGTCTGACGGAATGTTCTACAGACGTCCACACGCGCACACGTCAGCGCTCCGGGCCTCATTTCGGGACACTACGGCCACACCGGAATAACAATCGGATCGTAACGGCCGGGCGCCGTATGCGTCAACGCCACCTTCGCCCCATCAGTCACTCCCCGGTGGCGGGGGAGGAGATCGACGGCAGGAACCCGCGCGCCTCCGGAGAGCACGTTACGCTCCATTACCTACGTGAGGAGCACACGCTCACTATTACCCAGATGACATATCCAACGGGCGGGACCGGTTTATCAGAGAGGGAATGAGGCGTACCGGGGTGGTGCTTTAGAATGAAATATACAGGCCACGGTTCCCCCGGTTACACGCCGGCTCTGGGACTAGTTTTCCTCCACTGAATTATCGTGAGACTGTAACGTAATGTTGTCATTTGTGAACTGCGAGGTGATGGAAAATATACCAAACGGACAAAAACTAGAATAATGTGAAACCTTGGGACAAAACCCCATGTTTATTGGTGTGGTAATACTAAATGAAAATAAATGTACATTCTTTTCAGACTCTGTCTGTCTGTATTGAGTCTGTCTGTCTGTAGTGAGTCTGTCTGTCTGTATTGTGTCTGTCTGTCTGTATTGAGTCTGTCTGTATTGAGTCTGTCTGTCTGTATTGAGTCTGTCTGTCTGTCTGTATTGTGTCTGTCTGTCTGTATTGAGTCTGTCTGTCTGTATTGAATCTGTCTGTATTGAGTCTGTCTGTCTGTCTGTATTGAGTCTGTCTGTCTGTATTGAGTCTGTCTGTATTGAGTCTGTCTGTATTGAGTCTGTCTGTCTGTATTGAGTCTGTCTGTCTGTATTGAGTCTGTCTGTCTGTATTGAGTCTGTCTGTATTAAGTCTGTCTGTATTGAGTCTGTCTGTATTGAGTCTGTCTGTATTGAGTCTGTCTGTATTGAGTCTGTCTGTATTGAGTCTGTCTGTATTGAGTCTGTCTGTATTAAGTCTGTCTGTATTGAGTCTGTCTGTATTGAGTCTGTCTGTATTGAGTCTGTCTGTATTGAGTCTGTCTGTATTGAGTCTGTCTGTATTGAGTCTGTCTGTATTGAGTCTGTCTGTATTGAGTCTGTCTGTATTGAGTCTGTCTGTATTGAGTCTGTCTGTATTAAGTCTGTCTGTATTGAGTCTGTCTGTATTGAGTCTGTCTGTATTGAGTCTGTCTGTATTGAGTCTGTCTGTATTGAGTCTGTCTGTATTGAGTCTGTCTGTATTGAGTCTGTCTGTATTGTGTCTGTCTGTATTAAGTCTGTCTGTATTGAGTTTGTCTGTCTGCATGGCGCTCTAGTTTGAAGCCGGCGTCTAAGGTGCCATAAGGCAGAGAACTACAGGGAATATATAAATTTTAATTACAAAAATAACGTTGTCAATTGACATAAGCTGATATAAATCATTAGGCACGAAGATAATTGTTTTAAATGGAAAAAATAAAGGTTTGGTTTAATTGGCCTCTCTAATCTAGGATTTGACAAATTTGCCTGCTCGAAGGAGACGCCTCACCAAGTAGCGTAATAATGCACTAATAGTAAATCCTGACTGATGGTTTGTCCTGTAACTCACATGAGCGTATCAGTCTGGTGTGATGCCACAGAATGATCTTACAGAGGCGCTCCATTTCCATACCAACCAGCTGTGATCCAGCATCAGTTCCACAGGCTTGTCTTCTTCTTCATTTCATACAAGACTGACCTTAACCAAGAGCCAAGCGCATGCACCAGCCATGCTGTTCTATCAGAGCAGACAGCTGCTGATGTATGAAGGGGTTGTGTGCTCGAATACACACACTCACACTCTCTTACACTCTGACACACACTCTCACACACTCTCACACTCTCTGACACACACACACACACACACTCACGCACTCACACAAACAAACACATTCTCACACAGACACACACACACACACACGCTCACACACTCTCTCACACAGACACACATGCAAGCAAACACACACCCCAACACTCAGACTGGACAATAATGTTGTCGAACATGACTGGTGGCTAGGGGAGCACTTCAGTCTAATTTGTTTTAGCTACAGATATACAGATGTACAGATATCTGGGGATTATCACTGTGTTCATTATTGCCAGTAAGTGTCCATACATCAGCCAGCTCCTGACAGGACTCATATCCTTCACTCCTCAGTGTCCAGATCCTGTCTGTCTGTCTGTCTGTCTTCCCCTCCCCCCCTCACCCATCCAGCCCCTCTCCCCGCTTAGCACGAGCGCCGTCGAACCAGCCCTCGAAACATTACCTCTTCACCACAGCCCAAGTCAAAAGTGCCTGATTACCCAGAAGCCCCTGGCGACGTGACTTAGTGCCCGACTTGTGAGTCTTTTAGGTCCGTGTTGTTGCTTAAGTCAACCGAATCGAAAGTATGTGCGTTCGGATGCGCGATTGTCAAGGCACTGAGTCACTAGGTGCTGCTCTCCAGACTCAGACGAAGTCAGGTTGAGTGGATGCGTTCTCAGTCTAACCAACCAATCCCGCACTAACACGCCGTCATTCTGTTTTTGACTTTTGGGATTCGAGCCGAAGACTTACTTCAACGGGAACCGTTTTTTAATGCAATTACTGCGTGACGGGGTTGATGGATGACCGGTCGTGCGCTGACCCACACACTCTGTCTCCCTCCACTCCTGCAGGAGGAGCCTTCACCTCCTGCGGTATGTCTTACTGAAAGGGAGTGTCGAGCCATGCGAGGCGTGGACGCCACAACCACAAGCCAGAGTGCCATTCAGATCACCGGTACCGGCCAGTACGGAGATACGCAGAACCAGTACTAACCGGTTCCGGACCGTAGACCCATGCGGGGCCTAGAGGCCCAAAGAGAGCCAGCTAGGAGTCACACTAGCCAGGAGTCACCTCAGGTAGGAGCCCCCCCAGCTGTACCTCCAGAGACCTGCAGGCGTGCCACTTACCAGGGAACCTCGCTTGTAGCGACTATACCAAGAGCCTGGCGTGTCTTTGGGCCATTTTGCCATTTTGCTCTGCAAAATATGAGACGAACTGTTCAGGAAAAGGGCAAGGGGACTGAGTAAAGGGCAGGGCGCTTACCAGTTTACCACGTTTGAATTCACTGAACCAGGAGCCAGGGATCTCCTTTACCCAGGACGTGAGCCTAGTCTGAGGTAAGGACAGAGCCCAACAGGGGGAAAGAGGAGGAGGACAAAAAAGGAAGGTTAAAGACAGAAAAACGGCCAGAACCTCCTGAAAGAAAGAAAACACATCGACCCGCTTCCAGTTCAAACCCTCCAGCCCTCCCTGGGTCCAGTGTGGCGTCGATCACACCTACAGAAGTATTGGCTGAAACCGAATAACGTTTGGAAAAACAATGTCCGGCAGTTAATTCATGTTAGAATATTCATGAGAACACAGTGGGTGATTAATGAAGACATGTTTCCGAATGGTACCTGACCAACGGAATTTACTACGGCAGGAAGGAGGAGATATTTGGGATTGGGACATGTGTTAAATACAGTGTACTACTTTAACCCTGTAATGAGCTACATGTGTTAAATACAGTGTAATACTTTAACCCTGTAATGAGCTACATGTGTTAAATACAGTGTAATACTTTAACCCTGTAATGAGCTACATGTGTTAAATACAGTGTAATACTTTAACCCTGTAATGAGCTACATGTGTTAAATACAGTGTAATACTTTAACCCTGTAATGAGCTACATGTGTTAAATACAGTGTAATACTTTAACCCTATAATGAGCTACATGTGTTAAATACAGTGTAATACTTTAACCCTATAATGAGCTACATGTGTTAAATACAGTGTAATACTTTAACCGTGTAATGAGCTACATGTGTTAAATACAGTGTAATACTTTAACCCTGTAATGAGCTACATGTGTTAAATACAGTGTAATACTTTAACCCTGTAATGAGCTACATGTGTTAAATACAGTGTACTACTTTAACCCTGTAATGAGCTACATGTGTTAAATACAGTGTAATACTTTAACCCTATAATGAGCTACGTGTCTTAAATACAGTGTACTACTTTAACCCTGTAATGAGCTACATGTGTTAAATACAGTGTAATACTTTAACCCTATAATGAGCTACGTGTCTTAAATACAGTGTACTACTTTAACCGTGTAATGAGCTACATGTGTTAAATACAGTGTAATACTTTAACCCTGTAATGAGCTACATGTGTTAAATACAGTGTAATACTTTAACCCTGTAATGAGCTACATGTGTTAAATACAGTGTACTACTTTAACCCTGTAATGAGCTACATGTGTTAAATACAGTGTAATACTTTAACCCTATAATGAGCTACGTGTCTTAAATACAGTGTACTACTTTAACCGTGTAATGAGCTACATGTGTTAAATACAGTGTAATACTTTAACCCTGTAATGAGCTACATGTGTTAAATACAGTGTAATACTTTAACCCTGTAATGAGCTACATGTGTTAAATACAGTGTAATACTTTAACCCTGTAATGAGCTACATGTGTTACATACAGTGTAATACTTTAACCCTGTAATGAGCTACATGTGTTAAATACAGTGTAATACTTTAACCCTGTAATGAGCTACATGTGTTAAATACAGTGTAATACTTTAACCCTGTAATGAGCTACATGTGTTAAATACAGTGTAATACTTTAACCCTGTAATGAGCTACATGTGTTAAATACAGTGTAATACTTTAACCCTGTAATGAGCTACATGTGTTAAATACAGTGTAATACTTTAACCCTGTAATGAGCTACATGTGTTAAATACAGTGTAATACTTTAACCCTGTAATGAGCTACATGTGTTAAATACAGTGTAATACTTTAACCCTGTAATGAGCTACGTGTCTTAAATACAGTGTACTACTTTAACCGTGTAATGAGCTACATGTGTTACATACAGTGTAATACTTTAACCCTGTAATGAGCTACATGTGTCTAATAGAGTGTTTATATAGGCATTGTAGTTGCTTAATGCTGTCAATGACTTAGCGCTGGCAGACAGGATACATTAAACACACTGTGTTGCCTTGAAAGGCACCTTCAGATCTGTTAACATGGCAACAGCATCAAGAAACTAGGGAAGATAAATGGCACTGTTTTCTCCTTCATCTACCTCTCTCCATTCACCTCAATATCAGTATATCGCTGCTCCGCTGCAAAGCAAGAGGGAACGTGTGTTTGCGCGCGTGTCTAGGTTTCTATGTGTCCATATCTACGTCCAGCCATTAAAGGTCAGGTTCGTTATTCTGAGCTTAAGCAAACTCTTGCTCTTGAGTGTGTCAGCGCACGGCAGGATGGTTAAAATTTCCGTAGCTAAAAGCCATTTCAACCCCCACCCCTTGCCTGTCAATGACAGACTTAACATTGTTTTATTTTCTTATCCAACACTGTTCTGCCATTTCCAACCCTGTCCTGCTATTTCCAACCCTGTGCTGCCATTTCCAACCATGTCCTGCCATTTCCAATCCTGTCCTGCCATTTCCAACCCTGTCCTGCCATTTCCAATCCTGTCCTGCCATTTCCAACCCTGTCCTGCTATTTCCAACCATGTCCTGCCATTTCCAAACCTGTCCTGCCATTTCCAATCCTGTCCTGCCATTTCCAACCATGTCCTGCCATTTCCAGCCCTGTCCTGCCATTTCCAACCATGTCCTGCCATTTTCAACAATATGCTGCTATTTCCAACCATTTCCTGCCATTTCCAACCATGTCCTGCCATTTCCAACCCTGTCCTGCCATTTCCAATCCTGTCTTGCCATTTCCAACCCTGTCCTGCCATTTTCAACCATGTCCTGCCATTTCCAACCCTGTGCTGCCATTTCCAACGATGTCCTGCCATTTCCAACCCAGACCTGCGCTGTCTTTCCTCCTCAAATCCTAATGAACCACCAACAGATTCCTTTTAAGGATCACAGCACAGTCAGTTGACACTTACCTGGAGGACAGGGTAACAACATGTGTGTTCATGCGTGTTCACGTGTGTGTGTGTGTGTAAGTGAACAGTTAACTCTGAATAACTGTCTGTCCCACGAAACACCAAGCCTCCGTCAGTAGAGCTGACAGGTGTTTGCCGGTTCCTCAGAGGTCACACTAACACACGATAAGCATCGACACAAGAGGGGCTGATATGTAATTATGCATTAATGTCAGCGGAGAGGGATCTGTCATTCATATACAGCAGTGTGCCCGGGGCTGAGGAGGAGGGGTTACAGTTACATTCACTTATCACAGCAGCCCGGGGCTGAGGAGGAGGGGTTACAGTTACATTCACTTATCACAGCAGCCCGGGGCTGAGGAGGAGGGGTTACAGTTACATTCACTTATCACAGCAGCCTGGGGCTGAGGAGGAGGGGTTACAGTTACATTCACTTATCACAGCAGCCCGGGGCTGAGGAGGAGGGGTTACAGTTACATTCACTTATCACAGCAGCCCGGGGCTGAGGAGGAGGGGTTACAGTTACATTCACTTATCACAGCAGCCTGGGGCTGAGGAGGAGGGTTTACAGTTACATTCACTTATCACAGCAGCCTGGGGCTGAGGAGGAGGGGTTACATTCACTTATCACAGTAGCCTGGGGCTGAGGAGGAGGAGTTACGGTTACATTCACTTATCACAGCAGCCTGGGGCTGAGGAGGAGGGGTTACATTCACTTATCACAGCAGCCTGGGGCTGAGGAGGAGGGGTTACAGTTACATTCACTTATCACAGCAGCCCGGGGCTGAGGAGGAGGGGTTACAGATACATTCACTAATCACAGCAGCCCGGGGCTGAGGAGGAGGGGTTACAGTTACATTCACTAATCACAGCAGCCCGGGGCTGAGGAGGAGGGGTTACAGTTACATTCACTAATCACAGCAGCCCGGGGCTGAGGAGGAGGGGTTACAGTTACATTCACTAATCACAGCAGCCCGGGGACATTTAACCTGTCAGTCAAGTGGAGAACAATAGACAGAACAACGATGACAGTGATTGGTTCATCACAAGTCTCCTAACGACAATTATTGGCATGCCAAGTAGTCTGTCTGCATTTTGCGGATGCTGTTTCCCTAGTTACGGTACATCAGCCCCCCACCAAAAAATGTCAATTTTAAGCAACTCTATCATACAGAATGTATTCTCTTTTTAAATTCTGTACATTGTGAGGTTTATGTAAACGTAACGGGCCTACGGCTTACCCCTTCGGACTTCTTATCTGGGAATATGCAGCTCTCGCCTCCTGCTGTGAAGTTGCAGTGAACCTTAAACGAGTCCCTGGAACAACCCTGGTTGGGGTCGATCCAGTATTCACCTGAAAAACGCCGACAATATATTGAGGGAGAGAGACACGGAGGAAGGAGGGAAAGAAGAAAGGGAGGAAAAACGTATTCAAAAATGCTGTTTTTTATCACAGCTGGGAGCACGCTTAAATTAGCAAGATTTAGCGAGACTCAAGGAGAGAGTGACAATTTCACCACCCACTTACACTCATCACAGGTCATTCCATCAGAGACCAAACCCATTTCTAAGCCCATATTTCGCTATAACGACAAAGTCAGCTAAAGTCGCCGACTGAGAACATTTGGCGCGCGCGCCCGGGTGCCCACCGTCAGGGAAGTCGGGGTGGCAGAGCTGCAGGTCTTTGCAGGTGCGCGCCGGGTTGTTCTGCGTGCCCAGCGGGTGCTTCATCTGCTCGATCTCCAGCTTGAGGGAGTTGAGGGAGCCGAAGATCTCCTCCATGCCGTCGTCGTAGTCCTTGTAGTTGGCGTCGCCGTTGGCCTCGTCCATCATCTGGCTGGCGTCGATGTTCCTGCGGCTACGCTTGGGGCTGGACTGCATCGGCAGGGGGTGGATGACGTCACCCGGGGGGCCCTGTTCAAGAGGCGCAGACGTTAAGGGGAGTACGTGGGACGGACGTATGGGGCCGGAGGTAGGTCATCATTATACACTATGAACTGTTGAAATAAACTCAACAATAGAGTAAAACTGCAACAAGCAGCGTAGTGACACCGAGATAACTTACAGGAGGTCCTGGTTGTCCGGGAACACCTGTCTCTCCCTTGGGACCAGTTTGACCCTGAGGAGAGAGAGAGAGCCCAGTGTGAAACACAGCCCATATGGATATGTGGGCCCATATGGATATGTCTATGGCATGACAGTGGGAAATGAGTTGGAGAAGACAGTGGGAAGGAATCTGTATGGGACAGGGAGATGTGGTCATGGTGGTCTGAGGAGATGTGGTCTGAGGAGATGTGGTCATGGTGGTCTAAGGAGATGTGGTCATGTGGTCTGAAGAGATGTGGTCATGTGGTCTGAGGAGATGTGGTCATGTGGCCTGAGGCAATGTGGTCATGGTGGCCTAAGGAGATGTGGTCATGGTGACCTAAGGTGATGTGGTCATGGTGGCCTAAGGCGATGTGGTCATGGTGACCTAAGGTGATGTGGTCATGGTGGCCTAAGGCGATGTGGTCATGGTGATCTAAGGCGATGTGGTCATGGTGCTCTGTGGAGACGCTTACCGACGATCCCTTGGCTCCTTTGGGACCAGGAGGACCAGGAAGCCCTGGAGGTCCAAGAGGACCAAGAGGACCTGCTGGTCCATGGATACCCTGAATAGAGAGAGAGAGACACGGTACAACAACCGTTACTAAATAATATCCAGTGTACTATGAGGACAACTGATAGCCTGATGTTAAATGCTGTACATCTACATACCACACTGTTATTTAATTTATTCGTTTTTTTGATAGATTCTCACATTGTCTCCTTTGGGTCCGGATGTCCCCTGAGGGCCAGGAAGTCCTCTGTCCCCCTTCTCACCCTGTTCCCCAGGGGGTCCGATCAGACCAATTAGACCAGGATGACCCTGACGAGAGGACAAACAAACAATTAAACATGTAATTACACATCCAGCGTCCTGTTGATTCATCTACAGTATATATTATTCCAGTGTATACAGTATATTTTATTCCAGTATATACAGTATATTTTATTCCAGTATATACAGTATATATTATTCCAGTATATACAGTATATTTTATTCCAGTATATACAGCATATATTCCAGTATATACAGTATATTTTATTCCTGTATATACAGTATATTTTATTCTAGTATATACAGTATATTTTCTTCCAGTATATACAGTACATTTATTCCAGTATATAGAGTATATTTTATTCCAGTATATACAGTACATTTATTCCAGTATATACAGTATATTTTATTCCAGTATATACAGTATATTTTATTCCAGTATATACAGTACATTTTATTCCAGTATATACAGTACATTTTATTCCAGTATATACAGCATATTTTATTCCAGTATATAGAGTATATTTTATTCCAGTATATACAGTATATTTTATTCCAGTATATACAGTATATTTTATTCCAGTATATACAGTATATTTTATTCCAGTATATACAGTATATTTTATTCCAGTATATACAGCATATTTTATTCCAGTATATACAGTATATTTTATTCCAGTATATACAGTACATTTTATTCCAGTATATACAGCATATTTTATTCCAGTATATAGAGTATATTTTATTCCAGTATATACAGTATATTTTATTCCAGTATATACAGTATATTTTATTCCAGTATATACAGTATATTTTATTCCAGTATATACAGTATATTTTATTCCAGTATAAACAGTATATTTTATTCCAGTATATACAGTATATTTTATTCCAGTATATACAGTATATTTTATTCCAGTATATGCTGCATGTATCCTCTGTGGTAAGACCTCAATACCCTGGAGCTCATACCAGATACATAGTCAATAGGCTTTCAATCAGAGCAGTTAGTTAGTGTTCCTTTGAATGCGCTAAGTATGCAACACAGGATGTGCCGTCTCTCTAGGCACAGTATCTCCGTGGACTTTTAGACAGAAACGTCACCAGCAGTAGAGGAAGATCAATACAGAATGTGAAAAGCCAGACGTGCAACATGTACTGATACCCATACTGGAATATAATGCACACTACATGGCAACCTATGAGTCAGTGTGGCTCACCTTTTCTCCTTTAATACCAGAGTCTCCCTTCAAACCAGGTAATCCTGGAGGACCCTGTTTGAGAGAAATAGAGGGACAAAAGAGAGGGGAAAGAGAGCAGGGGCAGTAGAGGAAGAAATTGAAGACATTTTGAAAAGCCGAAGCAGGGATAGATGGAAGTAAAGGAGACAAAAGTAGAGATGGAGGTAACATGGATAAGGATGAGGAAATATTACATGTCAGACCCAATGAGACAAAGTATTGGGAATCCCGTGACATCTATTGTCCCCGGGTCAGCGGTCAATTGTCAGAGGTCAGTTGTGCTCACCATGGGTCCAGGGGGTCCGTCTGGACCTGAGGGACCTGGAAGACCTTGTTCCCCCTGCATGGAAGAAGAATATTTAAAGTCAAGGTTTTAACACGCTGATCTTCCTACACAAATGTAGATTTATAAACCTTAACTGTCCATAGATACTATCCAATAGTGTCCAGGTATCTGTAATATCTGTCACACAATATGGATGAAACATGAACTAACGCAGTACTTACAACGGGGCCTGGGATGCCTCTGAGACCTTCTGAACCGGTCTTGCCTGGTGCTCCCTGAGGACCCACTGGACCCGTCTTGCCCTGTGGGCCCTCCAGACCGGATTCTCCCTTTGCTCCCTTCTCTCCTTGCCTGCCCTCTGGTCCAGCTGCTCCAGGTGGACCCCTCTTTCCTGGAGGCCCAGAAGGACCTGACTCTCCAGTGGGTCCGGGGGAACCCTAAACGGTGATAACGAATACGGAGGGCGAGTTAACAGACGCTGACACAACGAGTGACCGGTAAACGCCTCCGAACTGTCCTTGCATGTCTAAGGTTACCCATTTAACTGAAATGTTAACTTGGTTCATGCTTGTCTGCTGTCAAACAGGTGTAATGACATTCGTTTGGCAAAACTCACCGGTTGACCAGCCTCCCCGTCGTCTCCCTTGTCACCGGAAGGTCCGTCTAAACCCTGGAAGAAGAGAACGGGAGATGGTTCAGATGTTCCGTAGCGTTGAATGGACACAACCACAACGGCAATGACAACAAAGCAACGTCAGTTAGTGTGCGCGTCAAAACATAATGTCACTTACAGCCGGTCCGATTTCACCAGGAGGGCCAGGATCACCAGGGAAACCACTTGGACCCTAGAAACGGAATTAACAGAAATCCGTGTGTTAGGACAACTCTATTGATAACCTATTAACTCATTAGGAGACTGCCTTCAAAGTTCATCAAAAATCACTCGAATTCATTTCCAACTGCAGTCAATCAATCAATCAGCTAACATACATGTGAACCAACAGGAAAGCTCAACTACGACTTACAGGACTTCCTTTAGGACCGTCGTCTCCAGGAGGACCTTTTGGGCCAGCGGGTCCAGCAGAGCCAGCAGGACCAGATTCTCCCTTCTCGCCTCGCTCTCCTCTTGGGCCCTGTGACAGTGAGGCAGTGTGTTGGTGTGTCACCATATACCAATATGTAATGTGTGTTGGTGTGTCACCATGTACCAATATGTAATGTGTGTTGGTGTGTCACCATATACCAATATGTAATGTGTGTTGGTGTGTCACCATATACCAATATGTAATGTGTGTTGGTGTGTCACCATGTACCAATATGTAATGTGTGTTGGTGTGTCACCATATACCAATATGTAATGTGTGTTGGTGTGTCACCATATACCAATATGTAATGTGTGTTGGTGTGTCACCATATACCAATATGTAATGTGTGTTGGTGTGTCACCATATACCAATATGTAATGTGTGTTGGTGTGTCTCCATATACCAATATGTAATGTGTGTTGGTGTGTCACCATGTACCACTATGTAATGTGTGTTGGTGTGTCACCATGTACCAATATGTAATGTGTGTTGGTGTGTCACCATATACCAATATGTAATGTGTGTTGGTGTGTCACCATATACCAATATGTAATGTGTGTTGGTGTGTCACCATATACCAATATGTAATGTGTGTTGGTGTGTCACCATATACCAATATGTAATGTGTGTTGGTGTGTCACCATATACCAATATGTAATGTGTGTTGGTGTGTCACCATATACCAATATGTAATGTGTGTTGGTGTGTCACCATATACCAATATGTAATGTGTGTTGGTGTGTCACCATATACCAATATGTAATGTGTGTTGGTGTGTCTCCATATACCAATATGTAATGTGTGTTGGTGTGTCACCATGTACCACTATGTAATGTGTGTTGGTGTGTCACCATGTACCAATATGTAATGTGTGTTGGTGTGTCACCATATACCAATATGTAATGTGTGTTGGTGTGTCACCATGTACCACTATGTAATGTGTGTTGGTGTGTCACCATGTACCAATATGTAATGTGTGTTGGTGTGTCACCATATACCAATATGTAATGTGTGTTGGTGTGTCACCATGTACCAATATGTAATGTGTGTTGGTGTGTCTCCATATACCAATATGTAATGTGTGTTGGTGTGTCACCATATACCAATATGTAATGTGTGTTGGTGTGTCACCATATACCAATATGTAATGTGTGTTGGTGTGTCACCATATACCAATATGTAATGTGTGTTGGTGTGTCACCATGTACCAATATGTAATGTGTGTTGGTGTGTCACCATGTACCAATATGTAATGTGTGTTGGTGTGTCACCATATACCAATATGTAATGTGTGTTGGTGTGTCACCATATACCAATATGTAATGTGTGTTGGTGTGTCACCATATACCAATATGTAATGTGTGTTGGTGTGTCACCATATACCAATATGTAATGTGTGTTGGTGTGTCACCATATACCAATATGTAATGTGTGTTGGTGTGTCACCATGTACCAATATGTAATATGTGTTGGTGTGTCACCATATACCAATATGTAATGTGTGTTGGTGTGTCACCATATACCACTATGTAATGTGTGTTGGTGTGTCACCATGTACCACTATGTAATGTGTGTTGGTGTGTCTCCATATACCAATATGTAATGTGTGTTGGTGTGTCACCATGTACCAATATGTAATGTGTGTTGGTGTGTCACCATATACCACTATGTAATGTGTGTTGGTGTGTCACCATATACCAATATGTAATGTGTGTTGGTGTGTCACCATATACCAATATGTAATGTGTGTTGGTGTGTCACCATATACCAATATGTAATGTGTGTTGGTGTGTCACCATATACCAATATGTAATGTGTGTTGGTGTGTCACCATATACCAATATGTAATGTGTGTTGGTGTGTCACCATATACCAATATGTAATGTGTGTTGGTGTGTCTCCATATACCAATATGTAATGTGTGTTGGTGTGTCACCATGTACCACTATGTAATGTGTGTTGGTGTGTCACCATGTACCAATATGTAATGTGTGTTGGTGTGTCACCATATACCAATATGTAATGTGTGTTGGTGTGTCACCATATACCAATATGTAATGTGTGTTGGTGTGTCACCATATACCAATATGTAATGTGTGTTGGTGTGTCACCATATACCAATATGTAATGTGTGTTGGTGTGTCACCATATACCAATATGTAATGTGTGTTGGTGTGTCTCCATATACCAATATGTAATGTGTGTTGGTGTGTCACCATGTACCACTATGTAATGTGTGTTGGTGTGTCACCATGTACCAATATGTAATGTGTGTTGGTGTGTCACCATATACCAATATGTAATGTGTGTTGGTGTGTCACCATGTACCACTATGAAATGTGTGTTGGTGTGTCACCATGTACCAATATGTAATGTGTGTTGGTGTGTCACCATATACCAATATGTAATGTGTGTTGGTGTGTCACCATGTACCAATATGTAATGTGTGTTGGTGTGTCTCCATATACCAATATGTAATGTGTGTTGGTGTGTCACCATATACCAATATGTAATGTGTGTTGGTGTGTCACCATATACCAATATGTAATGTGTGTTGGTGTGTCACCATATACCAATATGTAATGTGTGTTGGTGTGTCACCATATACCAATATGTAATGTGTGTTGGTGTGTCACCATATACCAATATGTAATGTGTGTTGGTGTGTCACCATATACCAATATGTAATGTGTGTTGGTGTGTCACCATATACCAATATGTAATGTGTGTTGGTGTGTCACCATGTACCAATATGTAATATGTGTTGGTGTGTCACCATATACCAATATGTAATGTGTGTTGGTGTGTCACCATATACCACTATGTAATGTGTGTTGGTGTGTCACCATGTACCACTATGTAATGTGTGTTGGTGTGTCTCCATATACCAATATGTAATGTGTGTTGGTGTGTCACCATGTACCAATATGTAATGTGTGTTGGTGTGTCACCATATACCACTATGTAATGTGTGTTGGTGTGTCACCATATACCAATATGTAATGTGTGTTGGTGTGTCACCATATACCAATATGTAATGTGTGTTGGTGTGTCACCATATACCAATATGTAATGTGTGTTGGTGTGTTACCATATACCAATATGTAATGTGTGTTGGTGTGTCACCATATACCAATATGTAATGTGTGTTGGTGTGTCACCATATACCAATATGTAATGTGTGTTGGTGTGTCACCATATACCAATATGTAATGTGTGTTGGTGTGTCACCATATACCACTATGTAATGTGTGTTGGTGTGTCACCATATACCAATATGTAATGTGTGTTGGTGTGTCACCATGTACCAATATGTAATGTGTGTTGGTGTGTCACCATATACCAATATGTAATGTGTGTTGGTGTGTCACCATATACCAATATGTAATGTGTGTTGGTGTGTCACCATGTACCACTATGTAATGTGTGTTGGTGTGTCACCATGTACCAATATGTAATGTGTGTTGGTGTGTCACCATATACCAATATGTAATGTGTGTTGGTGTGTCACCATATACCAATATGTAATGTGTGTTGGTGTGTCACCATATACCAATATGTAATGTGTGTTGGTGTGTCACCATGTACCAATATGTAATATGTGTTGGTGTGTCACCATATACCAATATGTAATGTGTGTTGGTGTGTCACCATATACCAATATGTAATGTGTGTTGGTGTGTCACCATGTACCAATATGTAATGTGTGTTGGTGTGTCACCATATACCAATATGTAATGTGTGTTGGTGTGTCACCATATACCAATATGTAATGTGTGTTGGTGTGTCACCATATACCAATATGTAATGTGTGTTGGTGTGTCACCATATACCAATATGTAATGTGGGTTGGTGTGTCACCATATACCACTATGTAATGTGTGTTGGTGTGTCACCATATACCAATATGTAATGTGTGTTGGTGTGTCACCATGTACCAATATGTAATGTGTGTTGGTGTGTCACCATGTACCAATATGTAATGTGTGTTGGTGTGTCACCATATACCAATATGTAATGTGTGTTGGTGTGTCACCATATACCAATATGTAATGTGTGTTGGTGTGTCACCATATACCAATATGTAATGTGTGTTGGTGTGTCACCATATACCAATATGTAATGTGTGTTGGTGTGTCACCATATACCACTATGTAATGTGTGTTGGTGTGTCTCCATATACCACTATGTAATGTGTGTTGGTGTGTCTCCATATACCAATATGTAATGTGTGTTGGTGTGTCTCCATATACCACTATGTAATGTGTGTTGGTGTGTCTCCATATACCACTATGTAATGTGTGTTGGTGTGTCACCATATACCACTATGTAATGTGTGTTGGTGTGTCACCATATACCACTATGTAATGTGTGTTGGTGTGTCACCATATACCAATATGTAATGTGTGTTGGTGTGTCACCATGTACCAATATGTAATGTGTGTTGGTGTGTCACCATATACCAATATGTAATGTGTGTTGGTGTGTCACCATGTACCAATATGTAATGTGTGTTGGTGTGTCACCATATACCAATATGTAATGTGTGTTGGTGTGTCACCATGTACCAATATGTAATGTGTGTTGGTGTGTCACCATATACCAATATGTAATGTGTGTTGGTGTGTCACCATATACCAATATGTAATGTGTGTTGGTGTGTCACCATATACCAATATGTAATGTGTGTTGGTGTGTCACCATGTACCAATATGTAATGTGTGTTGGTGTGTCACCATATACCAATATGTAATGTGTGGGGTGTTTTATGACAGTGGTGTTAAGGTGGTGGCGTTGCTCTTACAGGTCCGCCAATTTCTCCCTGAAGACCAGGCTCTCCACTCTCCCCTGAATCACCCTGAGAAGTGTAGAGAGAGAGAGAGAGAGAGAGACGTAGAGAGAGAAAGTGAGATAGATTGAGAGGTAACGAGAGAGAGCAGAAGAGAGAAGAGAAACAAGGGATATAGGGGCAGAGAAAGGCAGAGGAAAAACAATTGTTGTCGTTGAACCAAAACAACCCTATGAACAGTAGACGCTAATGTCCCCCCCTCCAAAAGGGGATCTAAAGAGATGACACCAGGGGTTTCAATCCATCACAGCCGGCCAGAGAGGCGAGAGCTGACAACCTCTGGGTGGAAGACGCATGACCCCTGCTAGAAGGCCCAGGCTCCAAGCCCTGGTGTTATACAGTTTCACAGAAGGCTATTCATCACAGTCCCGATCCGGACAGTGCACGTGCTCCTAGAGAAAACCCTAACGTCGGTACGTGGGATGGAAGGAACTGGCCGGCATGGTCTGATTGGATGAAACAGTACAGTGTCGACCCGGGCAACGGATGTGAAAGCATGGGGGACTCATCCCTCCAGCACAAGCCCAGTTGTCATACCCATCCATACCCTAAAAGAGCACCCGGGCATGTCCCATTACTGTCCGTCTGTTTCCCAGGACAATGGTCAAAAGTAGTGCCCTATATCGAACTGAACAACGTTCAGACACGACAGAAGGGGGGGAGAGGGATGAGAGGATAAACTGAGATGATGAGAGAAAGGCCGGGACTATAGACACAGTCTGTGTGGGGCAGATGACGTGTGTCTGTGTGGGGCAGATGACGTGTGTCTGTGTGGGGCAGATGGCGTGTGTCTGTGTGGGGCAGATGACGTGTGTCTGTGTGGGGCAGATGACGTGTGTCTGTGTGGGGCAGATAACGTGTGTCTGGGTGGGGCAGATGACGTGTTCTGGGTGGGGCAGATGACGTGTGTCTGTGTGGGGCAGATGGCGTGTGTCTGTGTGGGGCAGATGGCGTGTGTCTGTGTGGGGCAGATGGCGTGTGTCTGTGTGGGGCAGATGACGTGTGTCTGGGTGGGGCAGATGACGTGTGTCTGTGTGGGGCAGATGACGTGTGTCTGTGTGGGGCAGATGACGTGTGTCTGGGTGGGGCAGATGACGTGTGTCTGTGTGGGGCAGATGGCGTGTGTCTGTGTGGGGCAGATGACGTGTGTCTGTGTGGGGCAGATGACGTGTGTCTGTGTGGGGCAGATGACGTGTGTCTGTGTGGGGCAGATGGCGTGTGTCTGTGTGGGGCAGATGACGTGTGTCTGTGTGGGGCAGATGACGTGTGTCTGTGTGGGGCAGATGACGTGTGTCTGTGTGGGGCAGATGACGTGTGTCTGTGTGGGGCAGATGGCGTGTGTCTGTGTGGGGCAGATGACGGGTCCAACAAGCAAAGCTTGGAGGCTTATTTTATAAGAGCAGTTTATTTTATAATATGCATTATGCCAGTCCACTGCATCTTAAGAACAGTCACTTTGAGTATTCACACCTACACCGTCTCCTGCCGCAATAGCGCCGAGGGAGACGGCAACATTCAAATGTGGGCGGCGGTCGCTCGCCCCTCGGAATGAAAATGAGCCTTTTCAATATCAAGAAACGGAATAACCGCATCAAATATTGATGACAACAAAAGTGTTGCGCCGGAGAATGGGCGGCGATGCGAGAGCCACATGCGCTGAAAGTCAAACCGATAATTACACCCCGGTATGCACGGTAAGCAACTCTGATAACTGTCGGTGCTTTAAAAACCCCGGTTACACGGACAGATGAGACGCTCACTATCTGCCGAGCTCGGCAGAAGAGAAAATGCCGTCGACGTGGCGATCACTCTAAACTGCCGTAAACAGGAGCAATTTCATGTGCAGGCGGCACAGATGCACAGTATAATAACTCCATGTACCTCTATGCCTGTTGAGTTCTCGACTGTGCGCACGTCTTGTAGTACAAGGAGAACAGCGGTGGAATGTTGAAGAAACATGATGGAAGACGGAAGAAACGCGTGGTGGAACAGGTTCCACGTTGAGGCGATGTTGACGACATAGGACCTACCTTCTGTCCGACAGCACCGGGGTTTCCAATACCACCAGGGGGTCCCTGGGGGCCATCGGCTCCAGAAGAACCAGAGGGGCCTCTGGGGCCAGGAGGACCGGGGGGACCCTGGGAGGTAAAGAGTCACACGAGTCATTGCATACATAGGAATAGACTAGAGTATACCGGAATGGGACAAATGTTACTGTTCGATTTGATACAACTCTGTGGAAATATTTCAAGAGGATGGAAGAAACACTAACCAAATGACCAACATCTCCGGTTTCACCTTTCTCGCCGGCCGGACCGGGCAAACCCTGCAGGGACACAACTGTTATTTCACGCTCAACGAGGGCCCGAG